>OX393557.1:28907297-29064797 GCA_947650365.1 Chamaelirium japonicum | reverse complement strand
TCTCAGTTTCATGAAATTTTGGATCAGCAAGTCCATTTTATAAACTATTTGTATTCTACATTCATTTGCATCAGTCCATCGGTATTTTGAAATTTAACGAAGTCATTTTCTGGAACTGGCATGAGCACTGAGGATCCGCCCAGGAATCTTACTCACGTCTAAGTAACATGTAGCATGGAGCATCAAATCCAATTTGAATTTTGTTTTTTTTTCTTCCATACTGTGGTAGTTCATTGAAACTTCAAACAGAAAATAGCTTTTGTGACTTCTAGAAGTTGGCTACATTACCTTGTGACAGATTAGGTTATTTATTGTCATCGAGTACTTTATTGGTCCTGTTTGGTTGGTCAAGACCACTTTTAGAACATTGCATGCCTTCATTTTAATGCTTTGGGTTACTTGTGGTTAACCTAATCTTTGTGACCAAACATCATGATGATAAGCTTGTTTGTTCTATTATACATATATTTTCTCTTATTCTTGCATTTTTTTGGTGTTGGTTGTTGACAATCGATGAGTGCTGGCCTGTAATTGCTGTGTAGGTTGTGGAGGTTTCGACTTCCAAGACCGGGAAGCATGGTCATGCGAAATGTCACTTTGTTGCTATAGACATCTTCACCGCAAAAAAGCTGGAGGATATCGTTCCATCATCGCATAACTGTGATGTAAGCTATTGTCTTGTCAACTACTATTGTACAACACAACTGAATGCTGTTTTTCAAGACCTCAATGAATTATTTTCTTACTGCAGGTCCCCCATGTTACTCGTACCGATTATCAACTGATTGATATCTCTGAAGATGGATTTGTACGTTCTGATTTCTTTCCAATTTACTCTTGATTGCTTGGTTTACTTATATATTCTACACTTGAATCCGTGGCAGCTGAGTCTACTAACCGAAAATGGCAACACTAAGGATGACCTGAGGCTTCCAACAGATGACTCTCTGCTCACTCAGGTCAGTTTGCCATGCTTCATTCTTTTGTACTTCCATTGGAGTTCTGGTTGTCCACTTTGGTTTATTATAGCAGACTTAGCAGTAGCCTTTTCTTGTGTCGTTAGTCATAAAAGCTATCTTTCTAATGTGGTTGTTCTGTTCACATGACTTTTGTGTTATCCCGTACATTTTCTGGATGCAATTGTCTGATGGTAAACTCACATCTCTAAGCCTTGATTTATTTCCTACGTCTTTGGCTAGTTTATGCATAATATTTTATCTATTGTTGATGTCGGCAGTTTGACAGTCCACAAAGAAAACATGGTAAAGTGAAGAGAACATTGTTCTTTTTCCACACAAAATGTTTGCATATGGTCGTTCTGTAAATATATCAGTATGCCAATTCTTTTGGGTTTTACTGTCGTGGTAAAAATGGTTGATTGATAAACTTGATATAGTCCTTGTTTGAAGAACATAGCCTGTGATCAAGAGTGGATCTGCAAAGGTTCTGATCAAAGCTTTGAACTCCTTAGGTTTGAAGATCATTTCACCGGATCACAACAATAAAGGAACACGAGCTAATATAGCAAAGGCTAAACCCATCAGTAAGTTGAAGAAGAAAGAGACGAAAATAAGAGAGTAATGAAAACCAGAATCACTAAAATATGATATAAAAGACCGTCACACAAATTCCTTTTTTAAATTATATACTAGAGAGTAAACAATTTGCAGTGTTCTAAAAAGCGGCCCAGGCGGCCCCCCACCACCCAGTTTAGGTCCTAGGCGCTCCAGAAAAGCGTCCAAGCTCCCAGGCGGAGCTAGGCGGGGAAAGGCGGCTGCCTAGGCAGTCTAGGTGGGATGAGGCTAGCCAGGCGGGATAGGCAGGTCAGGCAGGCTGGGCGGGCTCAGATGGACTCCTCAGCGGTAGTTACTCTCTTGATCCGGCCTTCCTCAATGGCAGTCCCTCACTTGGATCCAGTCTTCCTCAACGGTGGCTCACCCCTTTTTTAAAAAAGAATTAAAAAAAAAACGAAAACGCCTAGGCGCCGCCACCCGGGCTGACTAGGCACTAAGCGGCCCCCCACCGCCTGACTAGCGCCTAGCAATTTTTAGAACATTGACAATTTATACATAACTTCATGGCTTGATAGAGGTTGTATGTAAAAAGTTTTCTATAATATATTAACCTTGGCATTTCGTTTACTTTTTGAAGTTAGTACTTAGTAGTTAGTAGAGGGTTATTTGCAAATACCTTTTTAAGTCATGATAGCAAAATTGATTTGGTTCCAAGAACTTAGGTATTTTTAGGTGGGAGGTTTCAACATTGTGCAATTATATGGGGGTTGCAATGCCTTTCCCATTATATGAAGGATTGGGATACATGCCACTTTGGTGTAAGAATGATATCATTATTTGTTTTTTGAAGAAAAACACCTACCTTGTTAGTGGGGTTTCACATTATATGCTAAATTTGTATTTTATACATTAACCAATGATTTATCGGATGGAGGCTTCGCTGCTACAGGGACATAGTTAAGTACTAGGCAGTAGGCACATGTGATGCACGTGATAGTAAGTACTGTTAGGATTAAATGCGTGGATCATTATATAGGGTGATGCGCTGCAGTATTTATAAGCACACTCCACTCCCTTGCCCATATATTGGTCTCTTGTGAAATGACGTGTAAGCTCACAAAATAGGAGTGCGACTATTATGATAGGTGAAAGCTGCTTCTCACTTGCGTGGTTAGTGGGTGGCTTAGCTCCATTTTCCATTGTATAAACTTCATATCTTTACTCATTTAAGAACTTTCTTCGATGTCCGAATTCCATGGTTTTCTTAATTATTGTGACGATGATATGGTTATGCTGAGTTAAATTATGTAGCAAGGTTTTTGGGGGGTTTGGTGTAAATTAACTGAAATATAGGATGCAAATTGCAGTTTTAGATGATGATGCTTATTTCAATCTTGAGGGTTGAGTTATATCAAGTTTGTTCGTTTCTACAATCTTGGGTCCATTATACAACATAACAGCCAACTGGTCACTGTCATATTTATTATTATGTAGCCAACTAGGCTGTGTCTACACACTCCATGAAGCCACATCTTCAAACATCGCATGCTTAAATAAAATTTTTTCCAAACTTCATACATGAATTCTACATGTAGGGGAAGTATCCTGAAATGAAAGGGAAGTCGTTTGTTCGACCTCTACTTAATTTTTCATCCAATTTGCCCCTCCACTCTTACTCCACCACTCTGCTTCGTCAATCGCAAGGCGACCTTTCTATTCAACTCTTCCATTTGCGCTTGCCTCAACCTCCTCTGCGTCCTCCATCGCTTCTATCTTTCCTGCCTCCATCGCTTGCACCTACGCCACTAACTTTTTTGGACCCATCTCTCTCACTCGAGCCTCTTTGGCCTCGCCTATCCTAATTTTTAGGCTCCTATATCTTTTGCCTATTTCTCTTAGACCTAAATCGACATGTTTCTTCGTTGGTCATATGTCAACTTGGTTTGTCCAAGCAAGGGGAGAAAATCTGATTGCGAATGAACACATAACCAATCGAGTTACTTTTGGAGACGGCTCAGACGGGTGAGGAGGGGTAACCTCTGCCAAACCATTGGTGGTGGGGGTGGTAGACCTCAGATTCTTGGCGAAGGTGAGTGGCAACATCATCAACAACGGTATATAACTCTAACGAATCAATTGTTTGATGTAATGCCTCAAATAGCAGAGGATGATAACAATTTTAGATTTGGGTTTACGAATTCCTTCTTAATTGAGTCCATTGTTGTGTTTTCCTCTTTTTTTTTTTTTTGAGATTTTAGGCCATACTTAATCGTTCTAAGTTAGGTTTAGGCCAATAATTAGGTTAAAGTTAATTTGTTGGTTGGAGTTAGATTCTTTTAATTAATTTTATTTATTCTTATATATTTTTTATCATTTGATATCGCCTGAATTCAAGAAAGGAGAAACAAACCTTTCTTCTATGGACGTGAGTTAGCAAGAGAGGAACATGACTAACCTTTCTTTAGATCCTATATTTTAGTTGGTGGACCACGCAACCCAGTTTTTTTGTATTTGGAACGATTTAGTTACAAATTTATTTCAAACTCCTAAATATTAGGTTCTAAAATAGAAAGCCAAAGTCTTAGTTTAGGTGAGCCAAATCAAATAAAGATACAATGAAAAAGGAAAAATAATTTTTTTTCCCGTGTCCGTACGGTTCTGTACTGGTTGAGAAAATAGTATATTTTCCCTTCCATCTTGTGGTTTCTTATGTCTCTTTTATATAGCCGCAAGTTTCTTAGGGGTAAAGTAAAATATGTTTGCTTTTTTTTCTTTACCCAAGCAAGTTAAGGCCCTTTGTCTGGAATTATGACTATAAATATGGTGTAGATGAAGAGGCGTAGTTACCTGGAATGATGATGAACTATATAACATTGTGAGTTTGGTGATGGATTCCATCGATATCTTCTTTTTTGTTCCTCTTTTCCACTTACCGTTCTCTTTAATCTTGCTACCTCTCCCCTCCTCTCTCTCTCTCTCTCTCTCTCTCTCTTTCTCTCTCTCTCTCTAATTCCTTGTTGAAATAGGTTGATTGCTGCTACGAAATTCTATTTACTGTCAATTCTATGAGATTTATGTTGTTAAAAATTGTGGAGGATTGAGTTGTGCATGATTTTTCGCTAGGCTCTTTTGTCTTTAATTTCCTTTGCTAAACTAGCTCAAAGGGAGAAGTGGATAAGGCCTCATGAGGAATAAAGGGGAGAGCGCATTGTTTGGCCAATGTAGAGGCCGAACAAGGAGATAATGGAGAGGGAGAGAGGCCGATTAAGGACACCACTACTAACTAGACGACTATGCCTAAAGTGAGACATGTAACCAAGATGCTGATGCCATGCATGATGCACCAAGAGTCTAAGATGGTTCAACAATAGAAATGGTGAAGAACGCGGACGATGGATACAATCCATGTAATAGAACCCACTCTATCTATGACTAGTTTCAATCATCTGTCCACTGAGACGATTCTGCTTAACACAAGAAGTAGTAGGGGTGTGCAACTTGGGAACCGACCCAACCCGATATAAATGGGTTGGGTTGGTTTAGGTATTTTGACCAAATGGGTAGCTTTTGTGGACCCGACTAAATACGAGTTGGTTTCAGACTTCCAGGTAGACCCGACTTAACCCGAGAACCAAACTCATACAATATTAGTCCACATATATGATAAGTCCCCATATATATATGTCGTGAGTTTGCACTTTGGTGGCTACATCTTAGTGTTCTCACTAACACACGAGGAACCATTTGTTGTTTGCTAAGGTTGAACGAACTAGCAAGAGAATCCAACATGTGGGTAAAGACGAATGTGGGCCTATGGCTTGCTAGTAAATAGTAGGGGAGCAACTCGGGTGGGTTGGTTTGGATTTGTGCCAACCCAGAATCAAATTGAACTTAGCTCAGTTCTACCATATTGAAACCCGAATTGGGCATAGACCCGACCCGACCTGACTCACACTAAGGTCAGGTTGGTAATTGGTCTAAAAAAATAATGGCTATGGGTTATTTACTAGCGAGCTAGAGGTCAACGTCAGGATTTAGGCTTTAGCCACACGTTGAATTCTCTTGGTAGTTGGTTCAATGTTATCAAACAACAAACGGTTAGTCGTGTGGTAGTGTGATGTAGCCCCCCAAGTCCAAACTCGTGACATATATGTGGACTAATATATATATATAAGTTCGGTTCTCGGGGTGGGTTGGGTCTTCCCATGCCCCAACCCGGAACCGACCCATATTGAAACTCGACGGAGAGGTGGGGGTCGGCGTTGTTAGAGATCGATGAGGGAGCAACACCTTCAAGAAGTTGAGTAGGAGGCAAGGTCGACGATGAACATCGTTGTGGTGGAGTGACTTCGGTGATGGAACAAAGCACTCCAGAAGCTTGGCTTGCATACCCAAGCTTTGACACAAATATAGAGCACGGATTGGAAACATGGAAAAGGTTGCATGAATTATGCCCTTAGGCCAAACATAAAGTGTACAAAGTAGGTGGTCACCATAGGTGAGAATACAACCTAGATAAAATGGAAAAGAAAACAATTTATATAATACAACTAACTAATTTGATGCAAGGGAAAATTTGACGGGGCATGATTGTCTGGGAGCCTGGGACTTCAAGTATCCCGAGACATTTGGCAAAAGAATAGGGTTGGACATTCAAATGCCTAAGAGATCTAATTGCCCGGTATTATTTTCAAGCAAGAGAATTAATAGCCTCTTTCATGAGAGTTTCGAAGCCTAATACATGAATGTGTGGAAGCAGGCAGCGTAATCCTGGCAATGTTGTCAAGTGCGATGTGCAATCTCACATCTCACATTGAGTTGATCGCATGTGTGATTGTGTGATCGCACATCCATGTTGTGTGTTTTTTCATTGTGCGGCCGCACAAGGTAGTGTTCACATCTGCAGTTTTCGAACCTCTTTGGTCGCTCATGTAATTGTGCGGCTACACAATACACTATGCATTCACACTACATTGTGCGGCCGCAGATAGGCTTATTTGGCCTCACGGTCTCCTATACATATGTGCGGTCTTCATACAACCAAAATACCAGTCTACTTTCACCTATGCAATTGCCGCGTATCGAGTCTTGCTTTCAGGGAAACTGGTATGTCTTGCTTTGCGATTGCTGCCCACTCTTATTGTGACAAAAAACAATGCGCATGTCTTGTTTTTGGATTGATTTTCGAACCATTGATACAGATCAAGGATGGGTTTGGTGAAGGGAAGGATCTGGTGGTGACCGTGATGTCTGCCATGGGTGAGGAACAGATCTGTGCGCTGAAGGACATCGGCCCAAGGTAAGTAGTGATGATCTGTTAATGTGGATCCACCCACGCATCACTGGCGGCCTCGACTTTTTTGCAATGGATTTCTATGTTGTGTGTAAGGGCAGGGCTATTTATGTCTTTCTTGCCTTATATTGAGACCAGACTTTGGAAGGTAGGCTTTTATCTTGAGAGGCTTCCCATCCTGGCTTGAGCTGTGGCTTTTTTCCCCACCGGAAAGAAGGGCAGTGATTGCTGGTGGGGGGCTAAAACTCATTGTCTCCCTCCAAAGAACTTCACTCAGCATCCTATTAAGATTACTACTTGTGAATGATTTGTGTCAGTTTGTTTTATTTTGGCGACTTAGTGAGAGGTCCCTGAAAACAGATCAGTTTTAGCTAAAGGACAGCCAAATTGTCAGGACAAAAATATCCCCCACTGCATTTCGAATTTAGATTTCATGCCACTCCATTCTAAAGCTAAACCTAAATTCAACCCCTAAGATCTATAGGCCATGGGATGAACCGAACCCCATTCCTTGTCTTTGCGGCGGCGGCAGTGAGCAGCTACACCTCGAGTTGTCGGCAGCCACCGCCACCTCTGCTGCTCATGCCCGCCACTGTTGCTTGTGCTCGCGTTGCCACTGCAGCTCAGAAAAAATATGGAGAGGGGGACAGGAAGGAGGGCGGTTTGGATATTTGGCAGCCTTTTTTACTGTTCTTAGGGACCTTGGGTTAAACCGATATGTTTGCGTGGAATGAAGCATACCCACTTGTTGGCGCTAAGGCCTTTGGCTTTTCCCAACTTTGGACATTCGGAGGTCATTGGTTCTGTGTCGATGCTGTTTCTCCAATGGAATTCAGATACCTAATAGCCTACTAATCGATCATTTGCATATATACCCTCAGTGAAGATAGATATTACAGATTGTAGTCTTTTACAAAAGTCTCTTAGTCCCTTGCATATCATGATTTGTACCAAAAAAAAAAAAAAAAAAAACCATACATGGTCACCCTGAGTGGCCCCTAAGATCATTTCCCCCAATCGCTGATGAATTAGTTGTAAATTTATAACCAGCAGGCTGTTGACCGAGTGGTAGTTCCTCTCCCTTATTGGAGAGGTTCACTGTTTGCCTCCTGATGTGGTATGGACACGTGGAGTGAATATGTTGTAGCCTTGTTTGCGCGTGCGAAACTTGGCTGTTGATGTCATGTTCTGGGGATTAAGAAATATAATAGTTGCCTTTTCCGTTTTGATCTCCCGACATCTTTGAGCTCATGGTCTAGCGCCCTGTCGTCTGACCGTCTGGTGGGTCCATCAAAAAAAGGGAAAGAAAATGAGAAATTTGTAAGGGCACTGATATTCTGGTGGTGGTAACCTCTTTTCAGGGCTATCAACAGAAATCAAGTCACTTAACCTTTTGTGTTCTGTGCTATACCTAGAGAAAAAGAACAAAAAAAAAAAGAGAAGGAAATGGGAGAAGGCAGAGGGGCAGGAGGAGGATCTAGCATGCTTCCATATAGTATTGTCTATAGTGCATTGGGCACGTACAACAGTTGCTGATCTATGGATCCTTATATATGTGCACAAATTAAAAATATTAATTTTAGTGTAGGGTATGGACACATAAAATAATGATAGGGGAATAAGGGGATAGTGGTAATTTTTGTAGGGCCACAATGGGATGTGCAAGAATGCAACATTTCCTTGCTTGCTCTTGTTTTAATGATATAGGATCCAAATACATTATTCATGTAGCAGATTATTGAAGGAGTTCAAGTGTACCCCCCTCCCCAGCTACATTATGAGGGGGTACATCAACCAAAAATCACCAAAGTAGAAAACAAGAATATCTTGGCGCGGGATCCGGCATGGTAGTAGGGGGCATTTTAGCCACCCTCAATATTTCAAAACACCATAAATATACTTATTGGCCTATTTGGTATCCATACCCCCCCACAATAAATCCGCACTTTTAGGTCCTTACATCCTTCCATCCTTTTGTATGAGTTTCTATTTTACCCTTTGCCTAATATATTAATCCATACCCACTATTTTGAATCCTTTGTCATGAAATAAACACAAGGTCTAGGACCGTAATATGCCATTTTTTCCTTCTTGTTTTATCCCTACACAAATCAGAAATATCATCCAAGGATATTACACTTTTGCCACTAATCAATTGAGTCTTATTTATCCATTTAAAAAACCAATGATTATTATGCAAATAAAACCTACTAGCCCATTCTTCCTTCCATCATACTTTTTGTTTCCTATTTTGCCCTTCTCTTCTTTGCCACTAATCAATTGAATCTTATTTATCCATTAAAAAAATAAGGGCTATAATGGGAATGGTAATCCCACTAATCCACTATCACATTCTTCCTTCCATCCTATATTTTGTTTCCCATTTTTCTCTTCTCAATCCTATGTTTTAAAACAACATCAAGAAAAATGTTTGGGTAGGGTATGGGCATCGGATATCCCAATACCCATACCAAAAACCTAACTGCCCCTCTAACTTGTTACTCGACCCCAACCTGAAACATCTGATACGGGTATGGGTACAAATGTACTTTCAGGTATGGGTATGGGTTATACAAGGTTTGGGAATGGTATAGGTATGGGTTGTACAAGGTTTGGGTAGGGTATGGGTATGGAAACTCTACTTGGTAGGGTATGTATCGGTATAGGAACTCTACCATATTAACTTTTGGGTATTGGTATGGGTACCTTAGTACTTTTTACAAGGCTTGGGTATGGGTATAGGAACTCTACCCGACTAACTGTCAGATATGGATGACTCAATACCCATATTCGACACCCGAAACCCGATTGTCTCTCTAACATATATCCATACCCACCAATATCATTCTGCAGTATTGGGTCCTTACTTCTTTCCATCTTTTTACATATGTTTCCATTTTATCTTTCACCATATATATTAATGCATACCCAATATTTTGAATCATATGTCATGAAAACAAACACAAGGGATATGACTGTAATATGCCATTTTTGCCCTTCCCATTTTATCCCTACACAAATTACAAATACCATCCAAGAATATTACCCTTTTGCCACAACTCAGTTGAGTCTTATTTATTCATTTAAAAAACCAAGGGCTATTATGGAAATTACAATCCCACTAACCCATTCTTCATTCCATCCTACTTTTATTTCCCATTTTGCTCCTTTGGTTTGTCACTAGTCAGTTGAATCTTATTTATCCATCAAAGAAACAAGGGGTATAGTGGGAAAGGCAATCCCGGCCACTAACTCATCCTATATTCTGTTTTCCATTTTTCCCTTCTTAATCTTATTTTGGGTAGGGTATATACATAGAAGCTCTACCCGATTAAATTTCGAGTATGAGTATGGATACCCCATTACTCATATATATCTGAAACCCAATTGCCCCTCTAACTTGTGACCCAACCCCGACCCGAAATCTCAGGTACGGTTATGGGTACAAATGTACTTTCATATATGGGTATGGGTTGTACAAGGTTTTTACAAGGCTTGAGTATGGTATGGGTATGGGTTGTACAAGGTTTTCACAAGGCTTGGGCATGGTATGAGTATGGGTTGTACAAGGTTTGGGCAGGGTATGGGTATGGGTATGGGTATAGGAATTCTACCTGGAAGCGTATGGGTATAGGAACTCTACCCTATTAACTTTTGGGTATGGGTATGGGTATGGGTATGGATACCTCAATACCCATATCTGAAACCCGAGACCCGATTATCTCTCTAACTTGTGTAGATAAAATAGTTTGACACATATATAGTGTACACATACCCTGGCCATATTTGATCCTATGTCATTAAAATAAAAGCAAGGAAGTGTTGCGTTCTTACACTTCCTATTGTAGCCCTATAGGTTACCAAAAAAAAAAATGTGGCCCTACAAAAATTACTAATATGCCCTAATGCTCTTATCATTATTTCATGTGTCCATACCCTATACTAAAATGACTATTTTTAATTTGTGTACGTGTTAAAGGGTCCATAGATCAGTAACTGTTGCATGTGCAACGCACGTACCCATTGCACTAGTTTAGTCTCAAAGGGCTCTTGTTTGGTGGTTTCATAACTTAACCTATCCTCACCTTCACATGCAAATTTCCCTATTAAATATAGAGGGCTGAAGTGCTTTATGGCTAAACCTAACCAAGGTAAAAGTGTAATTTACAAAAACAAAAAGTGACTTGGGATTCCTTAGGGCATCACAGACTCAAAGTCGTCGGCCACACTAGGGCTGGGACTTGGTCTGGATGAATCCGAGCAGCCCGACCAAATTTTGAATTTGGACAATCACGGATAACAATATTTAGAAATTTGGATGGGTATGGGCAAATCTTTTTTACCCAAATTCGATTTTGGATAATCATGGTCAGCCGTAGACCAACTTGAGCAACCTGAGGAATCAAGGAACGTATATATTGTGAGGATATTATGGAAGTAGGAAATCCGTTGCTTAAGCAAGTTGGAATGCAATAGAAGCCAATCTTAAGCAAGTTGGAAACCGATCCTTTTTTCTTTGTGGAAGCCTAGCTAATACTTAAGCAAGTTAAAAAAACAGTATTACTTGGACGAAATTGCTTAATGACAAATTTATGTTTGCTCAAACTAGGCCTGGCCAACCCGACCAACCGATTAGATTGACTGAATCTAGGCAACCCGAGCAACCGGAACCTGATGAACTTTCATGGTCCACACACGGACAAACTCTACGGGTTCCTCGGGCAACTCAATCAATTCAAGTAAAAATGATGCAACTTGATCCAAACATAGTCATCATTTAACACCAACCCGACCAAGTGCATCCAAGCCACACCAACCACTAGGGGCGGAGCCAATATAGGCCCAGTGGGGGCAGCTGCCCCCACTGAGATTAGAAGAAAAAAAAAAAAGTAATTCTATTTGTACGGTCTCTGTCAACAAACACTGGTGGAGATCGGTTCAGTGCTTTCACACCAAGAACTGAGCATCGGCCCTGGCCCTGGCCCCGGCCCCGGCCCGGCCCCTACCCCACTTCATGGATCTGGTTTGACAATGAGTAGTACACTTTGCCCATTGAACTTTAGCTGAAAGACACTTAACCCCCCAATAGTTTAAGAACTACAGATTACCCCTTTTAATTAAGTTTTCATCAGATAAAAGATTACCAAATGAAAAAATAAAGTAGTTGACAAAAGGGTGTATTTGCTAACATTTCAAACTTTAGGGAGCCATTTTGAACAAAATGAATTGAGGGATTTAAATATTTTTGAGCTAATTTTAAGTGGGTAAAGTGTAATTTACCTCCCAAAAAAATCAGTGTTCGTCTCTCTCATTCGTCCCACGTTCGTCCCACGACTATCTCGCGATAGCCTTGCAGGATCTTACGACTCGAATTGTATTCTGCGAGACTCCGTTCCTGTCCACTCCAGCCATCCTTTGTCCGAAACCCGTGGCCGACGACACGATCGGCAAGTGCGGCCCACCTGTAGCGTCGACTGAAACCCTACTCTCTCTCTCTAGATTGTTATTTATGATTTTTTGTATAATATCTTTTTCAATGGGAGATTTTTGTGTGCCTATGAACTGAAAGCAAAATTTTTTTGTAGTCAATTCAAACCTTTTGTTAGTAGAAATTGGATAAACTTTTAAAGCCAATCAATGGTTGCCCCCACTGGAGTGAATTCCTGGCTCCGCCACTGCGGCAACCACATACATAACATTAGGTAGGTCATTATTATTATATTTCTTTTACCACAAAAAGTAAGAAAATAACGGACAGGCCCACGCGATACCAAGCATTTTCAGCGCCAACTCCGGACCGTCGTTAACCAAATCCAGTTGAGTCTGCACAGCCGTCGCCCTATTTGACTACAAAGAGTCTCTCTCTCTCTCTCTCTCTCTCTCTCTCTCCTCGCTAAAAGCCACCTAAACTATACTCAAACTCAGTCACCTCGTGAGTCGAGAGCTAGACGAGGCTGCCGCCATCTCCATTTGAATTCAAAGTTCCAATTCAAAGTTCCAATTCAAAGCATTGAACGTTGTGCTGATTTTAGACCAAACCCTAGCTAGCTTCAACACCAACACTTTCCACGAATCATGGGCCCTATAAAGAGATCGAAATCCCATCCTTAGGGCTTTAGAATCCCAGCCCCCTGCAGCATCTGCACTCCGACCCTTCTGAGCTCCTTTCGTGAGAAATCCAAAGCTCGATCGGAAACCATGGACGTTGTGAGCTTTGCAAATCCCACGACCTGCTCGTCCTGTAATGCCAAGGAAGGGGAGGAAGTGAAGAGATCCTGCTGCAAGGAGGACGAAGCCAAGTGCGAGCTGGTGGGGTTCCATTCCTTGCCGGCTTACCTCAAGGACAACAAGTTCATACTCCACTACTACCGCTGCGAATGGCCCCTCAAACAGACCATCCTCAGCGTCTTCGCCATCCACAACGAGACCCTCAACATCTGGACGTAAGCTCTCTCTCTCTCTCTCTCTCTCTCTCTCTCTCTCTCTCTCTCTCTCTCTCTCTCTCTCTCTCTCTCTCTCTCTCTCTCTCTCTCTCTCTCTCTCTCTCTCTCTCTCTCTCTCTCTCTCTCTCTCTCTCTCTCTCTCACCCACCCGAATGTTTCACGATTCAGGCACTTGATTGGATTCTTCGTCTTTCTTGCGCTCGCCGTCAGCGCCGTCAAGATGGCCCCCTTGTACATGCCGTCGAGTGCCGATCACCGCATGATACATCCATCTTCCCCCGTCGGCTTGCTGAATGCTTCAAGTGTAGGCTACACCATAGTTTTGCCTGATGCGGCGGCGGAGATGCTTTCATCTTTGTCAAATTGCCATCTTTCTCAAGTTCTCGCCGACTTCTCGCTGGAGAAGTTTTCACCGGCCAACCAAACCTACCAGATTGTTCTGGTAAATCCGGCATCCCTGCGATATCTAATGTTATATGCGCCCACAAAAAAACTTAGGGATGGATAACAATCACTCATTTTTAACATTTTTGTTTTAGGATAGGTCCCAACAACTTCATCCTCTTAGCCCACATTCATGCATGTGTCAGCATATCAATTGTAACGACTCAATTGATTACTAAAAGCCTAAATGATCATGATAACTTACCAAATTTAACAAAACGTACTATGACTGCCTACATAACCGCCCCCTATCCCAACGAAACATACAGTTTCGAAACCGATAGTGGTCTCACTATAGCTGTGACAATGAGTTCACTGTAGAAGCTATTGTGAAATCACTGTAGCTGCTATAGTGATTTCGCTGTGTCTGCTAAAAAAAAACTTTGCTATAGTGAAATCATTTAACAATAATACTTAATTTTATAATAATATGATATTCAATTTCCTACTTTGAAATCATTGTAGCGCTAAATATTATTTCATATAATTGAATATAATGATTTCACTATAACTGCTACAATGATTTCACTATAACTGCTACATTTATTTAAAATGATACTCATGATTATATAAAATTAATACTCAATTTTCTACAATGAAATCATTGTACCACTGGGTATCATTTTTGTATAATTGAGTATCATTTTAAATGATATTTAGCCTATACAAAAAGATACTCAAAATTTTTAGTGATTTTAAATGATACTTAAAAATATAAAATAATACTTAATTAAATTGAGTCATATTTGAATATAATTGAGTATCATTGCCACAATAATTTTATTATTGGAAAGTCTTTTTAGCAACTACGAAAAAAAACACAATAGCAGTTACAGTGATTTTAAATGATACTCAAATATAAACAATAATACTCAATTAAATTGAGTATTATTTGAATATAATTGAGTATCATTGCTACAAAGTCTTTGTAGCAGTTACGATAAAAATCACTGTAGTAGCCTCTATGATAACAGTTGGCTATCCAATTAATAGGGTTAGAGTTATTGATGACTTGTTTTCTAACCCTATTCTTTCTGTAATCACAGAACGGTATGAAAGACAATTTGTCTAATTCTGTCGTCGTGCCACCTTCGGTGCAGCCGGTCACTCGTTGGCCGTTCTTCGTGTTCTTATGCGGAGCGATGTTCTGCCTCTTCTCAAGCAGCGCTTGCCACCTCCTCTCCTGCCACTCCAAGCAGTGTTCTTACAAGATGCTCCGGCTTGACTACACTGGAATCGCGACCCTCATCGTCACCTCTATCCACATGATCATCTACTACAGCTTCATGTGCGACTCCTTCTTCCGCAACCTCTACACCAGCTTTATCATCGTCCTAGGAGTCGCCACCGTCTTGGGCTCCCTCGTGCCCGCCTTCCAGACGCTCGAGTTCCGGAAGGTCCGACTCCTGCTTTTTGTCTTCATGGCACTCTCTGGGTGGGTGCCAATACTGCACAAGGTGGTGGCGTTCAGCCATCGCCCGGAGGCGATCGCCTCGACGGGGTACGAGTTGCTGATGAAGGCATGCTACGGAGCCGGGGTGATGGTCTACGCGACGAGGGTGCCGGAGCGATGGATGCCGGGGAGGTTCGACATCGTCGGGCACAGCCACCAACTATTCCATGTGATGGTCATTGCAGGGACATACGCACAATACCTTGCAGGATTGGTCTACTTGCAGTGGAGAGACATGGATGGGTGCTCAATTTAAGAGCTTCATCACAATGTAGAAGGGCAAACGTAGTGATACTAAAGCTCTTATACTCTATACGGCCAATTGCCACTGGAGCCAAAGAAACAACTATTAAAGAGGGAACCATAAATACAAGAAGGTAGATGTTCTCATTCAACTTTAGAGCAAATTACACACAGAACCCTATGTTTAAAGAGTTGTTATTCCATAGGGTGTCCCGTACCCTACGGTGGCGGGGCTGATGCATCTACAACCATTTGTTCGGCTGGAGTACCTGTTATTGATCACCTGTCGGGTAATTAACCTACCATCGATGCTTCGTCTGAATCGGCCGAGTTGTGTGCGGAAGAACAACAAACCTATATATGCAAACTATAAATTTAATTTAGAATCAAAATCCAAAAAGATTCAACAAACCAAATCAAACACAAAAGAAAAAGTAAAAATTACAAATAAAGGAAGAGAGCTTTGTAATTAAGTACGTGGTTCGGCGTTTGAGCTACATGATCCCACGATATCACGGAACGATCCACATTCAAACCAAAGATAGTACAATCAGGGTTCTTCAAATCCGCATGCAAACCCCAAACTACGGTTCTTAAATCTCTCTCGCAAAAAAAAGGATGCCTAAAGAAACCCTAGACCTTTTATATGGTAGGAAAAAGTCTTAGATAAGCTCGACACAAAATTAACCAAACCAAATAAGATATTGAAACCCCAACGTCGATCACTCTAATGACCTAGATCTTGCGCACGATGGGTCTATTCCAACTGTAGCAGTGGGGCTGCCTTCAAACCGAACCAATATATATACCCACAAATATCCACAGTGGCGAGAGTTGCAGGTTGTCACCGAGGTGCTCAAAGTGCGTCAAACGAACTCTGTTAAAGTAACAATGTTGCCACCCAATTCATCCAAAGGCACCCAAATTTACCTGCTTTATATATAGGTGTTTAAGATACTTTTAGTAAAAATATGACTTAAATAATATAAACCCAACCCGACTTCATTAAGACATGACCTGTGCAGTACACAACGAACCGGTCTAGTCTTTTAGAACCATACCGCTAAACCAACTGATTTATTTCGGCCATAACTTGGTCATACGGAGTCTGATATCCGCGAAATCAATGTCATCGAACATGATATCTCATTAGGGGTGTGCATCGGTTCGAAACCAACCTATTTAGGCAAAACCCAAACCGATCCAACCTTGATCGGTTTTGAGGATTTCCAATCCAATCCAAACCGAATTGAGATTGGAGTCTAATCCAATTAAAATCGGTTTGGATTGGATTGGATGGTTGGTTTGGCCTTTGACTCATTTACATGTTGGGCTTTTTTTTCTCCCTTCTATTACCTAATTCTAACTTTAAAAAATAATAATTGTTGTCAAATTATTAGGCCTGAATAAGTTTGTAACTGATTTTGAATAATCCTACATTATTGCAAAGGTTGTTGGTAGCAAGGGTATATGAGGGCATATGGAATATTTAATAAATTATTATACGTATATACATATGTCGGTTCGGTTCGGTTTAGGCCGGTTTTAAATTTACAAATCCGTCAACCGATCCAATCATGTTGGTTTTTAAAAAACCTAATCCAATCCGATCCATGTGTGTCAAAACCGATTAAAATCGGTTTGTTTGGTTTGGTTTGGTCGGTTTAGTCGGTTTGGTTTGGATCCTGCACAGCCCTATATCTCATCCTGAGATCTACATGTTGACCATGGGGTGGACCTTTCGAAACTTGTTTACCCTAGTGTACGTCCACACCAAGGACCCGGTTTAGCCAGTGTTTGGTGGTTAGACCACATCTTCTCCGTCCAATATTGCATTTCAGTGATACTTGAGCCATCAGATTTGTTTTTACGAGCCCTACCCGTTGAAATCAGTTTTGGTTCTTGAATCCCTTGGTTGGCAATTGATTCGACCATTGACCTGATTTAGTCAATGTTTCATGGTTTGACCACTGTTACTCTGTCTGGAATTGGATTCGGGTGAAATTGGTGTTCGCTGAGTCCATGGTACAAGATCTAATCTGAGCTGTTAGATCTTACACGAGCTACAGTGTAGAGCTTCACCCGACGGTGTTGCCAAGTATTGTTTCTGCTGAAACCCCAACCAAAGTTCTCTCGAGGAGAACCATTCATGTCATCGATGAGGGACGTTGATGATTTGATCCAAATGTGTTGATTGTTGAAGAGTTCATCATGTATTCCTTTAGCGATGTTTGTTTTTTAAGAATCCCTTTCTATGGATGAGAGAGAGAGAGAGAGAGAGAGAGAGAGAGAGAGAGAGAGAGAGAGAGAGAGAGAGAGAGAGAGAGAGAGAGAGAGAGAGAGAGAGAGAGAGAGAGAGAGAGAGAGACCCCTACCAGTTTATTAAAGAAAAAGAAGCCAACAAACAATGCCAAAGAGACATCAACATCCAAAGGGGAACCTCCGTCCAACATGGGCTAACACAAGGAGCTCAAATCTCAAGAAGAGCAAGAACAACGTTGGACTCCAAATCTCAAGACTTCGAAGCTCTAGTCTAGGAATGCTCCCGACCCTTTTTCTTTAAAGGAATAGCCGAAGCGATGCCTAGAATATTATTGTCCTCCAGCAAGTTAAGAGTAAGAGCCCGTTCTTCCTCATCAAGGGTAAACAGTAGATCCTGCAGCTTCTGTAAAAGGGGATCCGGTTCTCTCTGTCCCGACTGTTGAAGCCTCGGCCGAGGTGGTCGGTTGAGCAATTTTGATTCAAGTGCTTTAGATTTGGCTTGAAGTGAAATCCTAGCTTCAATCGAATCTGACCCACGAAAAGCTACCCGGGGACTGCGGCACAAAGTTGTCCCCTCTTGAGTAGGGCACTCAATATCTTTGGTAGATCCCTTACAAAAACAGCCTCTCCAACTTTTATTGCTTCAACATCTGCTGTGTCAACATCAGCAATAGCATCTGTAGGAGCAGCATTAGCCTCTGCAGCACTAACACCTCCTTCTAGTATGGCACCATCAGCATGGTCCCCTACCACAGCCTGCCCAACATCATCAACAATCTCAACTTCACCAACTGCATCATTGGTTGCACTGACAACAATTAATATCCTCCCAACACTCTGTCCCAATAACACGAGCTTCATGACTTCCCAAAACACGCGAGTCACTCCTTCAAGTTAATACCCCAACTTCTGCAGTCACTGCACCATGGGCTACATTGACACCAACATCTTCTCCACTTGCTACATCAATAGCATGAGCCTTATAGCTATCCAAAACATCAAAACGAGAGCCACTCCCTGTTGAAACAATAGAGTTCAAGGAAGATTTACCTTTGTTCTTTGAAGCCACATTAATCCATTGATTGGTAGTTGCTGTAGTTGGCAATACAATTCTAGATTTCCTCGAGGCTCCAATAAGCCGCCACCATTCTGAATCCATGTCTTTCTGCTGCTTGCCTTTGGCTGTATCCGACCCTGTCACAGCTTGAACCTCTGCCATATTCTTTGAACCTCCCTTAGGCTTCCATACACGGCTCGAATTTCTATTACTTGAGGAAGGACCAGCCTTGTCACTTGTGTCTTTGTAGTTTTTTGTTGAATGCCCGAATATATTGCAAAGGGAGCAGCTAGAAGGTCTCCAATCATACACAAATTTTTGCATGAATAGGACTTTATCACCCTAGCTCGCCTCTCCCTGGGACTTCGCTTGGTAGTTTGTCACCAACATTGACCTCGATACAACATCGAGCAAAATTGCGTATTTCTCCTTTTGCCGTAGCCCGGTCCCTAGTGATGGGCTTCCCTATGAGGCTACTGAGACGGCTCATACCTTCCTCAGAACACCAATCGATAGGGAGGTCCGAGAATTTTGCCCATATAGGCATTTTGACAAGCGGATCACGATCTTACTTACTATCCTTGCTCCACCTCTTCAGAACGACCAAACGCCCTTCAAAATTCCATAGGTCACCCTCCAATACTCTTTGACTATTTAACTCTAGCTGGAATTTAAAGAGGAACAAACCATTCTCTCTAGAGAAAATCTCCAACTCCCCCCGTCAGTTTCCAAATTTTTTGCAATACAAGTTGTAGCTTAGGGAATAAGAGCTTTCTTCCCATAACATAGCCTACTAGGGTGTGCTCTCATCCTCTTAGATTTGCCTCAATTTCCCTCACTGTGATAACGACAATCTTTCTCCCATCCATCACCTCCGGTTCCACATAGTAAAGGCGAAGCCCCTCCTCTCCGATGGTCGTTCCTCCACATATGGCGCTCCAAGAGATTCCACCAGGAGTTGGATAAGGCAATATATCGAACACCTTCTGGGCTGATGGAAGTCTAGCAGCTCTACCAACAATAGTCTCCAAGAAACCCTCTCTACCCACGACCCCTATGTTTGAGACACGAGACCTGAGGCTATGAGGAGTGTAGTGGAGAGTGGGAAAGCCCCCAGGATCCTCTAATTCGAGACCCTTTTGAAGTGCTCCCATTTCCTTCGCAGCCAATTAGACTCCCCCACCATGCCCGTAGAGCTTGAAACCTTCATGCGTAGGGCTTTGATGACCGCTCGATCAGCTTCAAACCTCCATGATGTCCCAACATATCACCCTTTCTCTCTAAAGAAACTAGAGGCATGCATACGTTCAAAAACGAGAGTAAGAAGCGGTAAGTGAAGCATCTCGACCATTCATGGAAGTATAAGAAACCATCTGATCTATGTCAGGACCCATGCATCTCATCCATACCCTTTTTACATGATGTTAGATTGCTCCTCCTCTCCCAATATATTAGGAAACGGTCTCGATGCCTCACTTATCATTTTTTTTTTTGAGAGATCCCTCCCAGTAGATGAGGGAGGGTTCGGCCTTGACCCCACTAGTTTATTAAAAGAAAAGGAATGTACAAATTATGCCTAAGAGGCACCAAATATCCAAAAAGGAACCATGACCAACACGGCCAACCATGAGAAGCCTAGAAGTTCAATACAAGCTAGAAAGACAAAAACGCTGAGTCTCAAGACGTCAAAGCTCTCGACTTTTCCACCTCACGTAAATGAGCTAGAAAGGACTCTGATCCTTCCCTATAGCAGAGAAGCCAATAGCTGAAGCTATATCGAGAATGGTGTTGTCCTCTAGGATGTTAAGAGAAAGGTTTGACCCTTCGAGATATGGCGCGCTTCAAAGTGCTGAGCTGTAACTTTCTAGGCTGTCACACAAGCACTGTAGAATAGAGATAATTGACACTGAATATGGTGACGAAGTTCGGCCGAAACCTACGTCTTCGTGCGGTAAGACGCAACCTTAGAATCCACTATTTCTGAATGAAGTAGAGCTACTCTCGATAGGCCGATGAATGCTTCTTACAAGATAACAAAGGATGGAGAGGAAATCTGAAAACCAGAAGGCTTGAGGAGCTCTGGAAAACAGAAACTAGGATTATGATTTGGATTTTGGGATCTGGATTATTTCACAGGGTTGGCTATTTATAGAGATTCGGTTTATAGAAAATATTCTAGGAATATTCCCTAACATATCAGGGGTTTTGGTAAATACTCGAGAAGGAATTCACCAGGTCCTATTGCTGCTTTTGTGGGCCCCAGACAGGACTGCGGGTCCCACTGTCGTCTTCGTGGGCCCCAAGCAGGGCTACAGGTCCCACATTCGTCTTTGTGGGCCCCAGGTAGGGCTGCAAGTCCTACTGAAGGGTACTAGCCAGATTTTCCACCCACTGTTACCCCTTCCCAGCTAGGTAGGTGCTAACCTAGCTGGTTGGGATTTTCTGGTGCAAAAAACTAGTCACTCGTTTGCCGACTTCCAGTTCTGGGTCGATCGTCATGCCTACCGACCCCCTATCAGGGGCCGGCCAGGTGTGTGTCTACCGACCCATTGCGCGGGGTTGACCGTTGTCCATCTGCCGACCCCCTATTGGAGGTCGACCGTTGCGCCTGCCGACCCCCTGCCAGGGGCCGGTCGGGTGTGCTTCTGCCGACCCATTGTGCAGGGTCGACCGTCGTCTATCTGCCGACCCCCTGTTAGGGGCCAACCGTTGCGCCCGCTGACCCCATGCCAGGGGTCGGTTGGGTGCGAGTCTGCCAACTGCACTCATAACCCCTCCCAGCCAGCTAGTTGCTAACCTAGTTGGCTGGGGCGCCGTGGTGCGAACGGGTCGGCACCTAGCCGGCAGGGGGGTGGGGGTTTGATGCTGGAAGAGAGGCGGAGTCAGGCTGCGAGGACCCCCTGGAGCCGGGGTAGGCGAAAACCACCTAGGGGGGTCGGATGCAAACAAAGGGGAATGGGGGGTCAGTTGGAAAATGGAAAAGTTTGGGGGGTAGATTGCAAATGTAGGAAAAGATGTTGGAAAATTGCGAGCTGGAGCTACGCACGACGAGAGGTAGCGGTCGCATTCAGGATCAAAATTCGCCGATTTCAGTGCCAATGCGATCCTCTACAAGGGCGGCCATAGACGAGGGAAGTACATGGCCCATAATACCATCGTATCACGATGAAAAAACGGGATAAAATACGAGTTAAAACCCCAAATGGCCTAGGGAAAATGGTGCAAAATTGCGACCCAGAGCCGTGTACGACGAGATGTAGCGTGCGCACCCGGACCTGAAATTTGTCGATTTTAGAGCCAAGACGATCCTCATATGGCCGTCTATAAGAGAATTCAGAGTTAAGGGGAGAACGAGGCCGAGGAGGCCATCGTATTTTGATGGAAAAAAGGAAAAAAAATCGAGTTTAAAACTTAATTTATTTCGGTATGGGGCACCCTTTACGTATTTCGATGCAGAGGTGAAGGGGAGAAGGGTCAGTGGTGTGTGCACGACCCCCTCAGGGCGGGGGTGTTGGACAAGTTGCGCACCCCCCGAGGGGGAATGCGGGGTGACCTCAGTTGAGAGGGAAAAGGGGCAAGGGGGAGGTCGTTTGGCTGGTCGATTTTGGTGTCATGGCCAAAACCGACCAGGCCAAATACCTGGTCGGTTTTGGAGCTCACTGTGGAGCGGGGGGTGGGGGAGAGGGTTGCTGGTTGTTTTGGGGGGGGGGGGGGGGGTGGGGTGGGGTGGGGGGGGGGGGCACTGGTTTGTTTTGGAGGCAGGGAGTATTGGCTGGTCGGCTTTTGTGCCCCCCCTTTCTCTCTATCTCCCTCTCTCACTCTTATTCGCTCTCTCACTCTCACTCTCACTCTCTTTGATCTAGCTCTCTCTCACTCTCATTCGCTCTCTCACTCACACTCTCTTTCTCTCTCCTCTCAATCACTTTCACTCTCTCTGATCTCTCTCTCACACACACTTTCACCTACTCTAAGCCTCTCTCACTCTCTCTGATCTCTCTCTTACTGTCACGTCCCAAAAATCTGGAACCGATCCCTAGGGTGAGAAGTGTGAAAAACCAAAGAATTTTGGGTTTAGTCAGCTGTCTACACCAATTAGGGTTTCTCACAGGGCTTCTACTCTCTCATGAATGAAGAAGAAGAAGGGAGAAACAAGGAGTACTTTAAAACTTGATTTTTGTGAAAATAATTTTATTTAAAAGAAAGTAGAGAAATAAAATTTTGTCGACAGAGAGATGACCACGCTCGATCTTCAATCGGGATATCCTCTTAGCATGTGTGGCTTGTCGATGTCCCACATGCTGATAGAAGTCCCTCTTAAGGGAGCACGAGGCTCAAGCCTCTGACGGCGAGACGAGTAGCCTCGCTCGCTCTCTAGCACTCGGGCACTGGTTTAGAGGTCCTATCTACGGGGTTAGTCGATTAGGTCATTATAAGACTTATATTGTTATCATGAGCTATTCTAGGCTTGGGCTTTGAGGAGAGGTCTACCCAAATGAACTCAGCTGTATCATTGCCACTAATAATCAAAATATGCTAACTAAATAACTCTTGTACTAATCCATTTCGATACACTGCCATAAAATAAAGATTTCAACACAACATACTGAAAAGAAACTCCACTGCCACCCTAACTTCGCCGCTAGCCTCGTACTGTGGCTATTCCTAAGTCTTCGAACCTGCAAAAGAGCCTACTTGTAGGAAAGAGTAGCCCCAAATGGGAAATTGGAAGATTAGCCAAATTAATGGCTAGTGACATCCTAGTAGCCTTTAATAATATGAGACAACCAAAAAGTCAAAGTTTACAAATAGACTTAGCAAACTATGTTCTCATGCAATTCCTACTGTCTCTAGTTTGTCTAACATAAAGTCCATTCAATATAAAATAAAATAAATAAATAGATTAAATAGTCATCTATCCTAATGTGAACCCTGTATATTTTGTTCATCCTGCCCCGAGTCGGGCATTACTATAGGGCCTTTTATTTCGATATAGAGGGCCAACTCTTTCGTTGTGCATCCACCAACACCGTGCACAAATCACCCAGATGATCATAAGGGGTTTCCCGTCTTTCACGGTGGAGCTCTACCGCCCAACTTTCTTTCTTTAGGATCTTCAACTATCCCGGGACAGAAATTGCAAGGCCAATCCCTACTGGATGGTATCTCCTATTGGCTTTACCATAACCCTTGCTCGTGACCCCCTAACCTACTGATCTTTGGCTGTGCGCGCAGGGTGGTTCACGGCCCTTGCGCGCATGGGATCCCAATCTTTTTACAAGATAGATTATCATATCTTATCTATTTTAACAAAGTACCAAAAGCTCAACACAGTGAATAATTACCTTTATACATATACTGAGACATATAAAAATGTACATACGGTGATTAATGATTTACAACAGTTTTGACCCTGGTCTCGCACTGCTCTCGCAACCCATAACAACACTGTAGCTAAAGGTCACATCGCTCTTAAAGCGATTTGACCTATACTCCCCCAAAACCAGTACACTAGGGTTGCCACTCCCTTTTAGAAAGGTGGGTCCCGTTAATCATTATTTACTCAAATTATATTTTAATTTAAGAGAATACCTAATTACAGTGTCCATGCAATAATTGTTATTATATCATTAATATTTTAAAGCATGCGTCACCGGACTCGCGACTCTGCAGGCAAGGAGGGTCCACTTGACCACATGCGGCGATGACCGACGGGACCCGCATGCAGTGTTATGAATACCTACCCTAGTTGTTCTCATTTTTCACTATCAAAGACCACAACAAGGGAAGTAGATGTCACCTGATTGGTGGGCTTGGGCTGCTGCTAGACAACCTTCGCTCCGTCTCCGACTGGGTCAACGCGACCACGAACTGTCAAACATACACAACGGGCCTATGTTTATTGAGTGCTACTAAATATCGCTAGCTTAGGCCTTGGTTAGCTGAGTTGAGAAATTTAGGCGTCATCAAATATCGATCTACCGGCACGCAAAACGATACCCAATGGTACCATCTCGATTAGTCGGCATTACCGATGCGAAGAATCGCACTATGGCTCAACTATACTATTAGCCTAAACAGTCGCATCCGCGTCGGCGTCGCTACTAGCATGTTGTCGCGCTTTGAGGAGCCTTCAGCATCTTGACCATGGTGACACAGATCGGGTCAAGTCTAGGCAAGGTTTGGAGGTTTGATTCATCACTTGCCCAAGAAATCCTCTGGCTATGGTACGAAAACACAGTTGCTACTATAATTATAACGAGTCGCACGAGCCTGAGCTCGGATTGACGACCGCCATTGCGTCTCACCTAGTTGAACCCGGGATCAGCAAGGTTTTGCATATGGGCTGCTGAGCAGCCCACCGCCGTGCATAGCATGACGATTCACATGCCATATAAAATGGATGTAACATGGGGGCATCATCCGCCAACAATGGCCATAGATTGCCTGACCCAAACAACATGGTTAGAGGGTTTTATGGCCTCGATGATTGCGATCAAGCAATCTAGGGTATTTGGGATTGCCAATAACAATGGTCTAACTATGGTTCGACTATACCAATTTGAGTAGATGGTCGAAACCGCATCGGGCACTACTACTAGTATGCCTTTGTGCTCGAAAAAGCCTTTGGCATAAAAAGGGGTCGCTGACTACAATCGATCAAAGATAAAAGAGTTTTCGACCCTAATCGTGCATCAGCGGGTTAGCAACTAAGGCGGTTGGGGTTGGACACGGGTAGTGCTTGGCCGAGGGTGGTCGGTCGGATCACAAGGAAAAAGAAAACGGCTAGCGGGATACAGACTCGGTTTCTGACTACCGGCAGCAAAGCCGTCGACGACCGTCGTAGCAAGAGCAAGAGGATAACAGGGGGTCTGGTCCATGCTGGTCGGGTGGTGGTAGGGTGGCCAGTGGGGACTTGGCCTTGCTGGGTTGGGTCTTGCCGGCTGCACAACCACCAGCCCTATGGTCGGCGGCCATGGCCGCGTCGAAAGCAAACTGACAGGAAGGGGTCGAGTTGGTCTCCACAGAACAAAAGGGGAATGAGGGGGTCGCTGACCTGGTGCAGAGCTTAGCTCCGGCCAACTGACTCCTTCTCCTTGCACCTTGCTTCTCTCCGGCGCTGCCGCGCACAGCCACCACAGAGAGAGGGAGATTGAGACTAAGAGAGAGCGAGAGAGAGATCGAGACTAAGAGAGTGAGAGATCAGAAGGAGGCGGTAGCAGCATATCCTCCAGCCAACTGCACCTCTCTGGCCGGCTACTAATCTCCGGCGCCAGCTGCTCTGCTTCGCACATATGGAGAGAGATCTGAAGAGAGAGGGAGAAAGAGAGAGAGAGAGAGAGAGAGAGAGAGAGAGAGATCGGGGAGAGAGGGGTGAGAGATCGGAGGGGAGAGGGGGTCGGACTGAGGAGAGGGAAAGGGGGATCGGGTTTTTAAAGGGGAAAGGGGGTCGGCGGCCGGGTACAGCAGATCCGGGGGAGGGCCAGATTTTAAGGGATCAGGGTGAGGGGAACGTAGGGAAGGAAAGGGGGAGGTGAGGGAAACGCAGAGAATGAGAGGGGGAGGTGAGGGGAGAGCAGGGCGACAGGATGAGTGAGCTGCTGGGGAGCAACTGACAGGTTTAGGGTCGGGTAGGTGGGGAGAGGATCCAAAAGAGGGAAAGGGAGATCCGAGAGGAAGAAGAGAGAGATCGGGTGAGAGGGAGAGAGATCCGAGAGAGAAGAGAGAGATTGGGTGAGAGGGAGAGAGATCCGAGAGAGAAGAGAGAGATCCAGGAGAGATAAGAGAGATCCAAGAGAGAGATCGGGTGAGAGGGAGAGAGTTGAGTAGGTGAGAGAGGGGGAGAGAGAGAGAGAGAGAGGGGGGGGGGTTGGGTCGGGTTTGGGCTTAGGCTGGGTTCAGGTTTGGGTTTTGATTTTTTTTTTAAATAATGGCTGAGCCCGACTCACACTTGACTCGTGTCGAGTCTGACTCGCCCTCGACTCACGCTGCGCCGTGACCCATCAGCATGCGAACCTCGACGAGTCCGACAGGCTCGCCACTAAACACTTTTTATTTATTAATTTAATTGCTCGTGCTCATACGCACGCTCAACTACCCGCGAGCATACGCATGCGCACACCACATTGATAGAAACATATTATCGTCACCATGTCGTCTCGCGACCCGAACTCGAGACCCATGATCTGGTCTAACTCGGTCCAACCACATAGCACAAGTATCACAAAATTCGAAGCAACCGACTATAAAAGTTAAACATGTTATTTTAGCAACTATAATTATAATTAAATAAAAACATAGGGGGGCTCAACGTACTCGGAAGTTTCAGGTATTACACTCTCATACACTCTCACCCACTTTGAGCCTCTCTCATTCGCTCACTCTCACCCACTCTCTCACCCATGGAACCTCTCTTAGAGCTGGTCGGTTTTGGTGTCAGGGCCAAAACCGACCAGGCCAAATACTTGGTCAGTTTTGGAGTGTACAGTGGAGGGGGGGGGGGGGGGGGGGGCTGCTGGTCGGTTTTGGAGCAGGCACCAAAACTGACCAGCCCAAGGGGTTGGTCGCTTTTGGTGTCTGTGCCAAAACCGACCAGGCCCTTACTTGGTCAGTTTTGGAATACAAATAAGGGGGGGCATGGTGATGATGGTGATGGAGATGATGATGTTGATGGAGATAGAGATGAAGCACAAGCCAGGGGGGCCTCCTGTAACATCCCAAAAATATTAATAATTTTAACATAATATAATAAATTTTTTCTACAAATTTCAAAACAAAAATCGGACTGGACCATTGGCTCTGACTCGTCGAAACGATCAAAAACCGTATACAAACATTTATATTTTTAGCACGTTTAGAATATTTATAAATTAAAGAAATAAAAATGGCCAAGGTAGGGTTTAAACTATGGACCAATTCGTAACATTTTATACCTTCCCCCTCTAACGAAAAAGTCCTTGTAATTATTAATTATAAACTTCAGAAAATAAATATATGTAGTGGGAGGGGGGAAAGACCAAGAGACAACCAGCTGTAACCGTTTGGGTTCTGACCGGATGAAAACGGTAGAAATTGGAGTGGCTCAAAGGAAGTAATCAATAAAATAATAGGCCGGTTTGCAATTAAGACCCTAGACTCTTGGTATTCCAAAAAAAGGCCTATAAAAACCCCCTAACCTCTATGATTATGCACTCAAGCCCATTACCTCGAAAACCGTGCCCCCTCTTGCCCAGCCACCTCAGCTACCCACAACCGTCGCCCGCCATCGTCGGTCACCGGTCGCCGCCGCAGTCGTCACCGGTCGCCGCCGCAGTTCGCCGTTGCAGTCGCCATCGATCGCCGTCGGTCGCCGCCACAGTCGCCGTCGTGCTCCATGGGTCAGCCTATTGGCCGAAGAGGTAGGCCAATTTACTTTATTTTGGGCCGAAGCCCATTAAAACAAATGGGCCAGCCCATTAAGTTATGGGCTGGGTTCACAATCACAGCTTTGCGACGAAGCCCATTAAACAAATGGGCTAGCCCATTTATTTATGGGCTGGGCACACTAAAACAGTTTTGGGCCGAAGCCCAATAACTAACCACTATCATTATGATAGAATCACTTTGAAAATAGTTAAACTGAACCCAATTAGTAAAGGCAACCGACCCTTTTTACTAAAGGCAGACCACCTATTCTAAATCCATTAAGCCCGGCTATTTTGGCCATAACTAGAGCAAACGAACTCCGAATTGAGTTCCGTTTGCAGCCACATTTTCAGAATAAAAAACCCTACAACATGAATATAAATTCAAACTATTTTAAAAAATAACCTAAATACCCCTATAAGATAAAATATATTAAATAAATTAGTTTAACTGTAAAAACCTAAATAATCCAACATTGAAATTTGATTTCGTCTGATCCTTGTAAAACTAACAAAAGATAAAAATATATTTCAGGTCGTGAACTTACTAAGACATCTCATCGGGTGAAAGATTCTATGACTCTTCAGGTAGGGGACTAAACCCAGTAAATTCTTGATAAGTATTTGTTATTGAAATGATGGTAATATGATATGGATTAGTGGAATTTATAAGATGTATTGATCATTTAGTTGGGTGTGGGGCTGTCCTTGGCTTGTGGGCCTAAAAGATAATCCTGGGTGTGGGGCTGTCACTGTCTTGTGGGCCTAAAAAAAAATCCTGGGTATGGGGCTAGCCTTGGCTGAGGCCAAAAAGAAACCTAGGTGTGGGGCTAGCCTAGTCTTGTGACTAAAAGAAACATAGGTATGGGGCTAGCCTTGTTTCGAATAAAAAGACCCCGGGTAAGATTGAGATTCCTACCCTGGTTTGAACCAAAAAGGGAATCGAATGATCAATAACTTTTAAATTTCTGTTCATAATCATGTTTGCTAATATATATCAGTACATTCATCTTATCTTGAATAAACTAGGTTTATTAGGTGAGTCGGTGGATTAGACTCACCCCTCTACAGGTTTTATACCCTCTACAGAGACTGACCCTACAGGACAAGGGAAAGAGGAAGAGCGTAAAGAGAAGGATCCAGAGGGAATTGAAGATCCGATATACACTCCCTATTACGAGGATCCGGGGGCGGAGATGTAAAGCATCGAAGATTCTAGATGGGCATTTAAGTTTTTATATCAAGCCATGTATCAAACTTTTATATATATAATACATGGTTATAAATAAAAGAGGCTCCAATGTTTTCTATATTTGATGGAATTATTTTAATATCAAGTTTTTTTTTAACACCCCAATGGTATACGAGTTGCTTAAATCCATAAAATATCGGAGTGTTACAACTCCATTGGCTTTTTTGGTACGCCTGTGCCCTTGCGCTTTGTCGGTTCACCTGCAACTGAACTCATGTCCTGAACCTTGTGCTCTACCGGTCCTGTCGCCTGCACTTTGCTGGCCTACCTACGCCTTACGCACTGTCGGTCTGCGCCCTACACCCTGTGCTCTACTTGGTTGTTGTCTATGCCCTATGCTCTACTAGCCCGCTCGTGCCTTTCCGATCGAGCTTCTCTTCCTCCAATGTCTCTCTCTTTAGCCATTGTCATCTGCTCTTATTCTATCTTTTTGATCGTTCGACCCTATCAGAGCTTCTTTTCGTTCGGTGCGTTCTCTCTTTAGCCATTGTCTTATCCTCTTTATTCTCTCTTTCTAGTTGTGTGACCCAATTAGAGATTTAACTCTATCATCTACTCCCTGGTCGCACGGACCCTCGGATCTTCTCTTTCCAGCCACTTTTGTGTTGGCTCTTGGATCCTTTCTCTCCCTCATCTCTTATGATTGAGATCTTCTATGAGGTGTCAAGTGCTTACTTCGGCCGAGTGCTTTTTGGTCTCCTATGAGGTCTCACGCATCCATATCTTTCTTAGATGATCTCTCTCCTTTCGGCCTCCTTCATTGCCGGTTTACATCATTACCGGTTTCTTTCGCTCCGATTCTTAGTGATCATTGTCAGTTCTCCGGTTGACCTGCTTCCATGTTGACTGGGTTCCCCCGGTTGTGCTGCTTGTAGGTTAATCGGATTTCCATAATGACTTGCTTGCAGGTTGTCCTGGCACTATCAGCATAAAAGTGGGATGTTTGATGTAATTTTTTTTTCTTTTTTCCTTTCCTTTATTTTATTAAGCAAACTAATGTCAGTTTACACCTTACATCAGTTTGACGGGGGGTATTAGATATGGAATTACTATTAGTCCCACCTTAGTTGTGGTATTGTAATGGTGTGTGTTCTCCCCTTATATAAGGAGAGGTAGTATTATGTAATGACATAAGATAATTCAAGAGTTTTCTCCCCAAACCCTAGTCTCCCTCTCTCTTTGTAACATGGAAGATTATGATGGAGAAGATCTGAATCGCCCTATCTCAACTGTTGAAGCCTCAGTCGAGATGTTCGATCAGTTCATACCTCACTCAATGTCAGGAGCCAAAATAGCCCACAACAAAAATGTATATTCTCGCCATCTCAATATAGGCAAAGGAAAAGCATACAAAAATTACCATCCACAAAAAAAAGCATACAAAAAGCTTCCGAATTGAAAATTTTGGTGAAATTATCAAATATTTGAATTAGTCTATTTCCTAATTCAAGTTCTACTTTGGCACCGCATCTTTCACGGTCCGTTTTGACCAGGCCATTAACAAATTTCACACCCTTTGGGTCTCACCAGCCTTCCGATTTTCTCTAACTGAGGTACACCATACCAGCATGGTAGTGCGTGTATGTGCCTGCTATGACTAGAACATGGAACAACTGATAACTATGCCCGGCGAGGTCAAATCTCTCTGGCATCCACTGCTCCGGAATTCTTGCGGCGTAAACCACCACCCCCAATACATGGAACACCCCCTCACCACCTCGTATCCGACCGCGATCACTGCCTCTGGCCGGTCTCCAAAAACATACAACTTGTGTAGTAAAGGCACCAGCCCATAAATGCCCATCCCAACAAAGAGCACCGCTCGGACGATCCAAAGATCTGGCATCACGAACACTGGCAGAAGGGAGACCAAGACGGTAGCGATGCCAAAGACGGTGATGAAGCCGATATAGAGATTCCGGAAGAACATATGGCACGCAAAGGAGTAGTAGACGACCGGATAGAAGGAGGTGACGATAAGGGCGGAGATGTTGGCGAAGTCGAGGCGGAGCATAAAGTAGCAAGCATGCTCAGAGTGGCCGGAGAGGAGGTGGCAGGCACTGCTCATTAGGAGGCAAAACATGGCACCGCAGAGGTAAGCGTAGAAGGGCCAGCGAGTGACTGGTAGCACAGCCACTTCTTGGGGCTGCACCGCGCCGCCGGTTAGGATGGATTGGATTTGCGGCACGCTGAATACGACATGGTGCTGCACTAGGGAGTGGTGAGACAAGTTGAAGATGGAAGTATTGGATTCTTTTTGAATAAAATATTATTTCTTTTGTTTTGTTTTGACTTGGTCTTTCAGTCTTTAAGGAGTAGACTGTTTGGTGCCCACGTGCACTTGGTTGGGGTTGTTGAGTAAAAAACCAGCAAAGTGGTTTTGAGGGGGCAGTGGGTTTTTTGGGTGAAAAGTAGAAAGCAAAAAACAGAGAAAAAAAGTGAAAAACCTCTTATTCTTTAATTTTTTAATCTTTCTTGGATACTCTCCATCAATTAAAGGATGAAAAGGATGGTTCGAGAACTCGTCTTCCTGCACAAGACGGCGAGTTATGTGGTCGTCGTATCTTGGAAGGAAATCGTTAGATTTTTCTGTGTAGAGGGGGTGAATTTCCTTTACGTTAAGCGTTTCTAACGTGCTTTGACCTTTCGAGTAAACTCTCTCTAACTCTTCTGATTCGATATATCTTTCTACAGTAATTTTTTAAGTAGTGGAAGAGATTGGATTGAGAAGTTTGCAAGCCGGGTATGCTTATTTTGAGAATGAATAAAATCTGAATATTTTATTAGATCTCTTTTCATTATTTTTATTGATATTTGCAACACTAATCATATTCATCAATAATTTTTGTGCAACAATCGTAAAGGAAATTCCTTTGTGAATATGATTAGTTTAATTTTAATCTTCAACATCATCATAATATACTTATTTTTCTAGAATAAGTATATGTATCGGTTAGCAATTGACATGTTTCAATTTATATTGAATGCTTTCCTGTCTATCGTCTACTTCGATTTTTCTTTATGCAATGAAAATCGAGTTTGGATGATTCATGTCATGGCTTATTTATTCATTATCTGCTTTCAGTATTTTTATATAAAAATGGCCATTGAGAAATCTGTTGTTCATTCCTCGAACCCAGCCCCTGAACTTTTCGGTGGACAGAATTTTAAACGCTGGCAAGTTCGGATGAAATTCTAGCTTACCATGTTGGACATTTTTTCGATAATCGATGATTTTCCAATTCCTAATTCTAAGGAAGAACCTGGTCGCACTGCTGCTCTTGAACTTAGGAAGGAGAGAGATTTCCTCTGTCACGGCCGCATCTGTAACCATTTGGAAAACCAACTTTTTGACATCTACTATCCAATTCCTTCTGGGTATATCTTGGATAAGAAGTACAACACCGAAGATGTTGGACTTGAGAAGTATCATGTGGGTAAATACCTTGATTTCAAAATGGTAGAAGATAAATCCGTAGTTGACCAAACCCATGAACTCCAACTTTTAGTCCATGAGCTTAACCTGACAGGTATCCCTATTCATGAAAAATTTATTGTAGCCACTATTATATAAAATTACCTAAGTCTTGAAAAAACTTTGGTATTTTTCTGAAACACAAGAAATAACCTATTTTCCTAGATGACCTTCTTGTGTCCCTCCAGATAGATCGAGGAGAAAGCCCGAGAAAGAGACTATGTCTCTGAGGGGCAGACTTCTGAGTTTCATACCAAAGCAAATATAGTGGTAGGTCAAAAGCCCAAATTCAATAAGAAATTCTTCCAGAAGAAACCGATCAACCTTAAACCCTATCCTAAGGTCAAGAAGGACAAGGGCAAAATTTAGTGCTGTGTGTGCCATAAAATTGGCCATTATGTTAGAGAGTGCTTCCAGAACAAGATTAGGAAGGGGAAATTAGTTGTCGATGGCCAGGTGGATGTGGTGACTGGAGGTGACTCCACTTCAAGAGGAGGGTACATTTCTTATCATCCTCAAGTTTATATTATCTACCAACCAGAGGAATGGTGGGTGGATACTGGTGCAAATGTACATGTTTGTGCTAATCGGTCTGTATTCATGTCGTATCAGGAATCTGATGGCAGCGTGACCATGGGGAATGCTACCGCTGCACGAGTGCTTGGACAAGGACGAGTAGACCTGAAGTTGACTTCAATGAAGGTCCTCCAATTACATCATATGCAGTATGTGCCAGAGCTTTATAAGAACATGATTAGTGGATCCCGTCTAGTACAAGACGGTTACAAGTTGATGTTTGAATCTAATAAAGTATTGGTGTCTAAATTTAGTTCTTTTATTGGCCTAAGATATGTCTGTGATGGCCCAGTTATCTGTTTTATCGAATTTGAATTTGAATAAAAGTGCATTATCCGTTTCATCAAATGTTAATAATTCTACTATCTAGCATGCTAGATTAGGACATGTTAATATTGGCACTCTGAAACGTATGTTGAATGCTAGTCTAATTCCTTCTTCTAGCATAGATTATAAATATAAATGTCAGATTTGTGTATGGGCTAAGCAAGCTCATAAATATTTTCCTTCTGTTTAGCATGATTCTAGTTTAATAGAGTTAATCCATAGTGATCTATATGAGTTCAATAATGTTTTTACCCGTGGAGGAAAAAAGTATTTTATTTCCTTCATTGATGACTTTTCAAAATTCTGCTATGTGTATCTTATTAAGACCAAGGATGAGGGTTTGGATAGGTTTACTGCCTATAAAACCGAGGTCGAAAATCAACAAGAGAAAAACATAAAAATCCTTAGATCGGATCGTGGGGGGGAATATACCGCTGTTTGTATGTCACAATTTTGTGAACAACATGGGATTATCCATGAAGTCACAGCTCCTTTTTCACCCCAATCCAATAGGGTAGCTGAAAGGAAGAATAGAATTTTTAAGAATATGGTAAATTCCATGTTGAGCAATTCGAGTGTACGTAGCCTATAACTTGTGGGGGTAGACACTGTTATCAGCATGTCATATCCTTAATCGGATTCCATTTAAAGGTAATGACAAGACTCCCTATGAGTTATGGAAAGGTAAGAAGCCTAGCCTCAAATACTTTAAAGTATGGGGGTACTTGGCTATAGTACGTGGTTGTACCATAGAACAAGAAGCGAAAATTATGTTCCCAGTCCGTTGACTGTGTCTTTTTAGAATATGCACATACTAGTGCAGCTTTTAGGTTTTTGGTCGTTAGGTCCGAGGTGAGTGACATTGCTGAAAACTCTATTATGGAGTCTAGGGATGCTATATTCTTTGAGAATGTGTTTTCATTTAGCAATAGGCCTAATAGATCTATAGATGATTCTTCTGACATTCCTTCTTCTAGTGGGTTTGCACTAGTGGAAGTAGAATCGGTTGAACCTAGGAGAAGTATCAGAACCAGAGTTGAGAAGTAATGACTTCCTTACCTTTTTGGCAAAGGAAGATCCATTGACTTTTCAGGCTGCTATGATCTCAGTTGATGCTCCTTTTTGGGAAGAGGCAATTAACAGCGAGATAGTCAATCCAATCCAATAATATATGGGTATTAACCAATCTACCTCATGGCATTAAGACCATAGGATCCAAGTGGATCTTTAAGAAGAAGATTAGGCTAGATAGCACTATAAAGAAGTTTAAGGCTCGCCTTGTTGCCAAGAGGTACAGACAGCGAGAGGGGATATATTTCTTTGATACCTACTCCCTTGTGACCAGGATTACTACTATCCGAGTGCTGATAGCTATGGCTGCTATCCATAATCTCGAGATCCATCAAATAAATGTCAAGACCGCCTTCTTGAACGATGATCTTGAAAAGGAGATTTATATGGATCAACCAGAGGGATTTGTGATTATAGGTCAAGAACATAAGGTATGTAGATTAGTTAAGTCTCTTTATGGGCTTAAACAAGCCCCTAAGCAATGTCATGCAAAATTTGACAAGATCCTATTATCTACTGGCTTTTCTATTAATGATTCAGATAAATGTGTTTATAGTAGAGTAGAGGATAATAATATCATCATTCTTTGTCTTTATGTAGATGACATATTATTATTTGGATCTTGTTTAGATATTATCTTGAACACTAAGGCATTTCTTTCAAATCATTTTAAAATGACTTACCTTGATATTGCTAGTGTTGTATTGGGTTTCAAGCTAGATAAGACTCCAGATAGATATTCTCTTTCTCAGTCTCATTATGTTGAGAAGATTCTCAAAAAATTTAAAAAGTTCTGTTGTAAACCTGTTCATACTCCGTTTGATTCTAGTATCAAACTTAGAAAGAATAAAGGAGATCGGCTGTCTCTCAGTTGAAATACTCTCAAATTATTGGAAGTTTTATGTATCTCACGAACTGTTCTAGGCCAGACATAGCTTATGCTGTGAACAAGTTGAGCAGGTTTACTAGCTATCCAGATGTGCATTACTGGAAAACTTTAGACAGAGTTCTTAGGTACCTGAGAGGTACCATGAACCTGGGGCTTAATTACTCTAGGTTTCCAGCAGTACTAGAGGGATTCAGTGATGCAAACTGGATCTCTGAGTCTGATGAGACTAAGGCCACTAGTGCCTATGTTTTTCTCTTAGGAGATGCTGTTGTGTCTTGGAAGTCTGCTAAGCAGACTTTGTTGTCTCGGTCCACGATGGAGGCCAAGTTGATAGCTATAGACTTGATTGGAGCTAAGGGTGAGTGGGTTAGGAATCTGTTAGCGGATTTTTTATTGGGTGATAAACCTATTCCACCGGTGTCTCTGCACAGTAACAACCAAGCAACCATTGCTTTAGTTAATAGTGCATTGTATAATGGAAAGAGACGACACATTCGTCTGAGACATAATTCCATTAGATATCTTTTGACTCATGGAGTGGTTTCACTCGATTATGTGAGATCGGCAAAGAATCTTGTTGATCCTTTCAAAAAGGGGCTTGCTAGAAAGCAAGTTGAGGATACATCGAGGGGGATGGGACTGAAGCCTATTTCTTGATAGTTATCGTCAGTGGCTACCTAATTTATTTGATTGGAGATCCCAGAAAGAGAGTTCAATGGAAAATGAGCTGATCGAGTAACTAGTAGGAGCACTAATTTGGAGTTTAACTCCAAGTCCCTCCCTATGATGTAAGTGCTTATTAACTGTAAAACTTTAGGAAGTGTTTAATACTCTGAATGAGTTCAAGGCCTATGTGGCAGGGTATTAGTTACAGTTTATCCTTGGAGAACTCACCTATGTGAGTGTGGTAATGGGGCCGCTATCTATGGAATTTGGGCTAATTCCTAGAGCACTCATGAAATAGGACACTGCGCATGGCGGGAAAGTGCAACCCCGTGAGAACTTACCCTAATAGCATATTCAATGCGTGTTTCTAGTCAATATATTTACATAAAGGTTCAGGTTCAAGACTTAGTTCACCTCGGACTTGTACTTATAAAGATTAGTCTCACTAGGTAAAGGTTCAAGTCAGCCAGACACCTTTTACCGAAAACACTTGTATATAATTGATATGAGATATCCAAACTAATTTCTTTGATTTATGATTTTAAATATTTTAATCATGTGAGGGATTGTTGGATTTCTTTTTGAATAAAATATTATTTCTTTTGTTTTGTTTTGACTTGGTCTTTCGGTCTTTGAGGAGTGGGTTGTTTGGTGCCCACGTGCACTTGGCTGGGGTTGTTGGGAGAAAAACCAACAAAGTGGTTCTGACAGGGTAGTGGGTTTTTTTGGTTGTTTTTGGGTGAAAAGCATAAATCAAAAGGCAGAGAGAAAAAGTGAAAAACCTCTTCTTCTTCAATTTTTTAATCTTTCTTGGATACTCTCCATCAATTGAAGAGTGAAAATGGTGGTTCAAGAACTCGTCTTCCTGCACAAGACGGCGAGTTGTGTGGTCGTCATACCTTGGAAGGAAATCGTCAGATTTTTCTGTGCAGAGGGGGCAAATTTCCTTTACGGAAAGCGTTTCTAACGTGCTTCGACCGTCGAGTAAAGTCTCTCTAACTCTTCTGATTTGATATATCTTTCTATAGTAATTTTTTAGTAGTGGAAGACATTGGATTAAGAAGTTTGCAAGCCGGGTATGCTTATTTTGAGAATGAATAAAATCTGAATATTTTATTAGATCTCTTTTCATTGTTCTTATTGATATTTGCAACACTAATCATATTCGTCTATAATTTTTGTGCAACAGGAAGGAGGATGGGCCATGAGATTTAGGTGGACACAATGTTGCAGTCTTGCAGAGCTGGGGAGGGCGCTCTGGGGTCCGATGGGTTAACCATCATGACCGTGACTGTGGTTAGGGCTAGAAAGATGAAGAATCCGATCAAGTGCCTGAAAAACAGAATATATAACGGTGCGTCATGAAAAAGTTAGGATGAATGCAATACGAGAGAGAGAGAGAGAGAGAGAGAGAGAGAGAGAGAGAGAGAGAGAGAGAGAGAGAGAGAGAGAGAGAGAGAGAGAGAGAGAGAGAGAGAGAGAGAGAGAGAGAGAGAGAGAGAGTGCTTACGTCCAGATGTTAAGGGTCTCGTTGTGGATAGCGAAGACGCTGAGAATGGTTTGCTTAAGAGGCCACTCGGAGCGGTAGTAGCCGAGGATGAACTCATTGTGCTTCAGGAAATTGGGCAACGAATGGTAGTCCACCAGCTGGTGATGATCACACTTGGCCTCCTTGCACTGGTACCCGTCTTTTTTCCTTCCATTCTTGGGCGATGAAAAACCAAGATAGGAAGCCATTGCCGCCGACGAGACCGTCGTCGCCTCCTCGAAACACATAAGATCCTTAACCGCCATCTGATTCAAGAAAGTGAGGAATCAAGAAGGGTCCGCTAGCTGCTGAAGTAGAGAGAGAGAGAGAGAGAGAGAGAGAGAGAGAGAGAGAGAGAGAGAGAGAGAGAGAGAGAGAGGATGATGGGGATAAGAGGAGGCTAGGGAATGAGCTACGTTTGTATTTATTGAGAGGGAATTGAAGGGGAGGGGAGGATAGTGCTAAGGCCTGTTTGTTTTTCGGACCTGCATAGTAAAGACTAGTAAATCGGATGTGGGCTAGTAAATCTTCTAGATCGACTAGCAAATTTGACTTACTTCTTGCTGTTTGTATTGATCAGTAAAGTAAACTATTACTTCTGGACGGCTGTTTGGATTGACCAGTAAAGTAAATCAGAAATAAATTTATCGGTCCCTCACCGCCGTCATCGTCCACCACCTCCCGCCGGCCTCTGACCACCCCGCCATCGCCCCGTCGGTCACCGTTCACCACTCGCCGCCAGCCATCACTCTTGCCGACCACCGGTCGCCCGCCGCCGCACTGTCGGCTACCACCCGTCGCCGCCCACTGGCGGAATGGTGGCAAGCGACAGCGGGTGGTGGCAGACGGACGACAACGGGGCGGCGGCGGTGCAAGGCGGCCGGCGAGAGTGGTGGATGGTAGTGGTGGTGGCGGGCGGGGTGGTGGTGGCCGGCCGGGTGGTGGGCGATGGGGTGGTGGCCGGCGACAGCGGTGTAAGACAGCCGACAAGGCCACATGTCACTCCTTAAATAATCGAATCTGTCATGTGATGCTCTCTCGATTGTGCCATTAGCTAACGTGACATGATCAACGGAGTCTTCCACTAGTAAATCAAAAGTTTTACTTGGCTTTTCCCAAGTAAAGCATTTTGGCGACAAATAAATCTGCTACCATTTACTTTACTATAACCTTTTGAATTCAAACAGCAGTAAAGTAAATTTTTTATCCGATTTACTTTACTAGATAGCCTGTTGACCGAATACAAACAAGCCCTAAGTTCCTCTCATAAAAGGTCAGATCGTGTGTGAAAAAAACTGTAATTAGTCATCCATTAAATGGTCCTAAAGTCAATTCTCTACTACTCTTTGGATTGTATTGTTGTATTATAGTCCAACATGCGACTAAGACGTGCATCTCCAACAACCTCTCACCAATAGTCAGTCAACATTGGTTATTGGTGAAAGGTCCTTTCATAAATAACCAACTTATCCCTACATGCCACACTGAACATGAGAGCCCCAGTCCGAACACGACCCCTAAATGCAGTATATGTTGGCCCGGTCCAAGCTTAACATATGCACTGTAGCAAAAGTGTTACAATCTTTAAAAATTATTATATTTTTTACTACAGTATTTGAAATCACTGTAGCTATAAATGTTTTTTAAAATCTCGTCGGAAAGTAAAAATTGCTATAGTTTAATCACTATAGCTAAAATGTAGCAATCTATAGATATTGAGTAACAATCTTTACAAATTGTTATTCCTTTTTTACAATGAAATCACTATAGCAATATATTTTTGTTTAAAAATCTTGTCGGAAAGAAAAAAATTGCTATAGCAAAATCACTGTAGCTAAAGGTAGCAATCTCTACAGATTGAGTAACAATCTTTGTTGAGTAACAATTTGTGCAAATTGTTACTCTCTTGCAATAGTGAAATCTTTGTAGTTTTTTTTTTTTTTTTGGAGAAATCTCGTCGGGGAAAAAACAAATTTGTGACTGTGAAATCATTCTAGCAGAAGAGTAACAATTTGCACAAATTGTTACTCGATCTTCGCTTTTTTTGAAATTACTCTAGCAATTTTTTTCCATGAGCATCGCCCTCCCGCCCCGCCCCCCCCCCCCCCCCAAAAAAAAAAAAAAAAAAAAAAATTGCTACAGTGAAATCATTGAAGCAAATCAACGGGTTGAGTCTTGTAGTGACATGGACAGAGAGGCATGCGCTAAGGGGTATTTTGGTCATTTAAAAGGGATAAAAGTCACGTGTGAGACTTTCTCTAACTGCATCCTTTCCGAGAGGGTTCTATGGAAGGCCCACTGCGATAAATTGTTTGGGATTAAGGTTGAACCGCAATTGTACCTTGCTTATAAAGGACAATGGGTACTAGTAAACTTTCTTGGGCAATTTCATCCCCCTACGCTTCGGGGATTGTGGGGTGAAGATGTGGATTATATTGTGTGGACAGATAGTGTGTTTCGATCTCCAAATGAGATAGCGAGTGGGGCTTGGGTTATTGTGTCCTCACGTGGACACGTTTGTATGGCGGCAACTTTTCGGTATCGAGTACGGTTGGCCTTGTTGCCTGAACTTTGGGCGATCATGGGGGCTGCCGGTGCAAAATCTGGCTAACGCCCAATGGAGGGACCCACAGCCCTGCCTGGGGCCCACGAGTCCAATGGTGGGACCCGCAGCCCTGCCTGGGACCCATGGGTAAGATGGTGGGATCCGCAGCTCTGCCTGGGGCCCACTTGCACTATCTGGGGTCTGGAAAACCCTCTCGGGTATTTACCAAACCCCGGATAATCCTGGGAATATTCTCCAGATAAACTAAGCCCTTATAAATAGCAAACCCTGTAAATGATTCGGGATCCGAAAAATCCAAACCATAATCCCACTTTCTGCTTTCCAGAGCTCCCCAGGCTTTCTGGTTTTCAGATCCCCTCTCCACCCTCTGATTACTTGTAAGAAACACTCATCGGCCTATCGAGAGTAGCTCTACTGTTTACTAAGATATAATGGATTCAAAGGTTGCGTCTTACCGCACGGAGACGTAGGCTTCGGCCGAACTTCATCACCACATCCTGTGTCATCTCTTCCTCTACCTTTCTACTCTACAGTGCTTTTGTGACAGCCCAACAAGTCACCACACAGCGCTTCGAAGCGCGTCACATCCCAAAGGGTAAAACCTTCAATCGCCTGTTAGAGGAGGGTCATGTACGACGGCCGAAATCCTCCCCCACAGGGGCCTTAGCAAAAATTCAACGATGGGCGTACTAGCGGGTACGTACTTGTCAACACAGATGCTACGCGTGCTCGCGATGCCATTGTGGTTGGAAAAGGTAACTCGGAGGAGCCGGGTATATTGGGCTCTCTTTTCCAACAACTTTGGTCTAAGTTGTCTAGGGTTTGTATCCAGTGAGTTTCTCGTACAGCCAATAGGGTTGCATACTGGTTGGCTCTCCAGGCTCAAGTCTTTGGTGTGGAGGGGTACTAGGAGAAGGATTTCCCATCGGTGCTTTTAAGTCAGATTTTTGAAGACCTCCAGGTCATGTCGTGATAACCACTGTCTGTAATACCGACAAAAAAGTTCTTTCTGAGAGTGACCTGGTGCAACACTATCTTGTAGGTTATCCTTCCCCTTAATAGATCTTTTGTTAATTTAGGCACCGTTCATTATGTCTCCCTCTCTTCGTTTCATAGCTAACTAAGTCAAAATAGATGAGCCATTCCCAAAACTCATCTACCAACACCTTTCCTGATAGCAATCTATCGTTGAGGGAGTCTATGGATCGAGGTGTGATCTGGACTCGTTTTTGTTGAGGAGGGAAGATGCATCCTGGCCTCAATGACATCTTGAACAATATAGGTCGCACGATTTTCCCATCACCAACCGTCTGTTCCTTATGTACGTTGATTACATAACAGAGAGCCATGGCTATATGGTAATCCACTTGAGTGTAAGATTCAATAGAATGGTCCCATATATGTAACTTAAATCGTTTACAACTCTGATTAAGGTTGGTCGTTCTATCGTGATAAGATGTTGGGATAATAGTGCTTGGGTGTCTCCACCACAGTTATTATCAGGTACACTAGCTATGGCCGAATGGAACCAATGCGGTGCACAGATCGATGAGTAGACACCAGTACTTTAAGCCGTATTTTTGCTTAGAGTAAAACAGTCATAAACCCTAATGTACCATGACTGGTGGGCTAACTAGTTGTGTAGTGTTTTGGTGCTCCAATATATGAGGGTCCAGATACGTGACCCGAAACCACGGTATGCTGGGTGTAGGAATCATATCGGAGGTGTAATAGAAGCCGGAGTTGATCCCGTGGATCGATTCGGTATGTGGTACATTTTAAAAAAAATCATTTATATTAATCATATGCACAAATAGTAAAACGAATACGAATCAAACCCCTATGGTCATCTACCAAAATGATTAACATATCTTTTATGCATGCATTGCGATAGATCTAGGGGTTAGTAGGTTATACCTTCATGCGGGATTTAACACCGCTAAGTTTTTCTTCAAAGTTAAAGACGACTGATTCGGATATGGACAAACACATTTCAGTGTGAAGGTCGTAACTTTAGTTCCTGGTAACGAATCGAGTCAAAACTTGATATATCGGAAAGAGGACTTCTAGAGCGAGATTATGCATATAGTTTGAATTTATTTGGACTTCTGTAGCTTCCGCAGTGATTGAAACATTACAGATCAGTCCGTAAAATCTGGAAAGTAATCACGAGAGGGATCCTCGCGCAAGAGAGAGATGAATCTCTTCAGATTCACCTGATCTCACAAATCATCCTGGATCCTTACACTCTAATGTTTGAGTGCCTCAGAGTGCAAGCGATCTTCATCAATCTCACACACACACACTTGGAGAAGAAGATGAGGGAGAGAGAGAGAGATGTGAACCCGAGAAAGAGAGAGAGATGGCAAAAAACCAAACCATAAGAAAATCTAAGAATGATGCACTATTTTAGATCTGAAATTTGTACCCTTTCACTCTTCCTAGCAATTGAAACCGTTCCTCTCTCTATCTCTCTATCTCTTTACTCTCAAATTTAATGTTAATTTATTACTAGTTGCCACATTAAAATTTTTACAATTAAGGGGATTGATTTAAATCTTTTTAAATCTCTTTCATCCCTTTAATTGTGAGATGATGGCCATGTAACCTAACTCTAATGAGGAGGGTGGCCAAGCTAGGGCATGTGGGATATTTTGAAATGACCAAAATATCCCCATGCATCTAGTGGCCGTTTACCTTATGCGGGAGTATGCATGGCCCATCTTCGTGCACGATAATGCACCTTAAAACTTAAGGCATTTCATCGGTAATAAGTCAACACACCGTGGAATGATACATAGTATTTTTACTATTTACAAGGGGTGCCCTGAGTAAAAGATGGGGTACCCCATAGTAAAAATCACTAAACTCACATACTACGTTCTAGTGCGACACGTACACACGGAATGGACTCCTCACGGTATAATGGTAATATCGTGTGTCCCTACACTACTCTGGGGTTGCCCCATAGTGAACATACTCAGTCCCGTGCAACTACCATGCTCCAGTGCGATGCACTTACGAAACGCAGGACGATTAGGGCATTGTTTTTTCAACTCATATTATGTTATGAGACGAGGAGAAAGAAATGATCCGTAATGATTATGGATAGGGTGGAACCTTCAGGGACTAGGATTCATGTCTTCCAACCAGACCCAATCGACACACTACCCAAATATCCATGTCAATCCTCTAGGTTTCGGTTAACCTGCATGGCCACCTAGAGTGCGATACAGGATGCACTCCAATTCTCACAGACTTACTAAGCTCTCTTGTATACCCCTGTACTCCGCTTAGTATTAGTAATACGATGTCCCTCCACTTGGTGCCATGAGTCAACTCGAGTGGTGGAGAACACTGTTAGACTCGAGTGATCATATGACTAGGTTCCTTTCAAGTTGACTATCATATCGCACCTCCGATTGCATTGGTCAAGCAACTGGATCCGGTCAATATCTCAACTGCTGACCACTAGGTCTGGGTTTAGTGCGGTGTATGTCAAACAAAGGAAGGTATCTCCTGGTAAAGATATGGATGGCTTGCAGGAGTGACGTGCCGATGCAACACCGCCCCGGTAACCCAGTGTACTCGTTGGTAAACCAAAGTTACACGTAACTAGTTAGTCCACCGGTCACGATTTCTCAGGGTTTAGCACGTAAAATAGGGTTTTACGAGCTATAGACCACATCAAACCTAACACTGGGTTACCCGGCTGGCGTCGCATTAGTGTACCATTCATGCAGGCCATCCATACCACTAACGGGAGGTGTGTCCCTTTGTTTGACTTACGTCGTATTAAACCTAGGCCTAGTATTCATCAGTTAGACTACTGACCGGATCTGGTTACTCGGTAGGGTAATCAGAGGTATGAAGTGTGCAGTCAACCTGAAAAAAATAGAGTCATATGACCACTCAAGTCTGATAGTGTTCTTCAATGCTCGAATCAGATCATGGCACCAAGTGGGGGACGACGTGTTTACTACTTCTAAGTAGAGAGCATGGGTATATAAGAGAAAATAGTAAGTCCAGCGGAATTGGAGTGCAACCGATGTCGTACTCTGGGTGGCTACGTAGGTTACCTCGAACTCACAAGACGCAATTGGAGGAAGTTATAAGTCTAATACTAATAACCCTGTGCTCCGTGTGTGCATCACACTAGTATACGAAAGAATGTGTAGGTGTGTGTACACTAGGGGGCAACCTCAGATTGGTACAAAGGAACACACAGTCATTCCCTTGCATTGCGTGGTCTCCCCTACATGGGTGCGATGCACCGATACTTTTGCAAGATGATAATTGACTTTACTAGGGGTACTTTCCGTGTTTGCTAAGGGCACCCTGGTAATAATGAAATCTCTAGTAAAGTCACATGTGAATGTGCCATGCGAGTCTTATGCAGGGGGGTCAGCCAACTAGTGCTATTGGGGGTATTTTGGAAAACCAAAATTCCACCATGGACTAAGGGATCGGCCCTATGTTTTGGGAGACATGCATGGTTTGACCATAGGGGGATGGCCACATATGGCAAGGTATGGCCGGCCTATTCAATTACGCAAGCTAGGGGCCAGCCCCTATAGAGCATAGGGAGAGAGGGGCCCAGCTTCTTGGTAATTTCCCTAGCCCCCTCTCATCTTTTCTTCTCCTTTCTCATCTCTCCCTGTCATGTGACACTTGGGTTCGAACAAGCCAATGACTTCCCGCATGGTGATTCAAGATGGAGAAGGCTTATCGCATGAAGGCACTCAAAAATCTATCGAGATGTGTATTGCATCGTACGAGATCGGGTGAACTAGAAGGCGCTTCTCACAATATCCCGCTGTATAGATTTTGCAAAGAAGATCCATGATATTTCTGTTGCTGCGGAAGATCTAGGACCTCTAGCTGAATGCAAAAATTGCATCTTGATGTTCTCTAATTACAATTCAAAATTTTGACTAATCGAACTCCGGGATCAAAAGCTTGTACTGAGGGTCGGACCCAGTGCTAGTATTTTGTCTGGATGTATTTTTTTCTATAAGTGGATATGATTTAGAGTCGTAGTCGGGCAAGAGGTGTAGGCTGACCACCCTTGATTCCGAGGATTTTAGCTATGTTTGTTTTTCTTTTTAGAAAATTATATACGAGCGAGCATTTACTCGAAATGTACTAGATCTTTTTTGGCTACAGATTAAGGAGGACTCGCTCTGAAGATCCACCACCGAAGGATAAGCAGAACCCTAGATGTCGATAACTATCCGGCGAAGCATATACGATGATGACAAAGGGATAAATCGTTAATATATTGTATGCAGTGACTTCTACCAGATTGAGGGACCTAGTGAAGGAGACAGAGAGTCAGCATGTACTGTACCATTCAGGTTTAGAGGCTAGACCCTGAACTTGATTCGGTTATGGTTGTTTCTTTCTATTGTTCTTTATATTTATGTAGAGAATTCCGATGAGATAATTCAATTATCTATTTTAGAGGGATGCTCTTTTCCCTTGGGTCCAAGCGATATTGTTAAGATAATATTCCACTAATGATACCTGTTATTTTATTGGTGTTTGATAATAGTGTGAACTCATCATATTCCGTTATGCCACTACTAGGATGATGCTTAACTTGTCGAGTGTCGCTATTTGGCCAACATCGAAACCAATAATGAAACGAAAATCTACTATGACATAAATTATTAAGTTTATAATCAAGGCACCATGATAGTGAGGGGCCTTTCCTATCATTCTGATCTTAGACTAGACTCTAAAGCATTAGGATGATAGACAGTTTTATGGAGCTAGCTAGTATCGACGTTCTCGGAGTATGTAATGTGATCATTGAGCGGAGAAATCTACCTGAGGTACGTAGAGACTATGAAACTACGAGTCCGATTAATGCTTCGTGAATGGTTTGAAATGCAAGTAAGAGCGCAGTATGACCAGGGTCTTGTGTATAGGTTGTCGCAACCTTAGTTTATACTCATATTTGCATTAAAACAACCCTCAACTCTAATAAGGGATGTGTAAGAGGATTCGTTTGGAGATCCTCCGACATCCACAGCCAATGACTTTGTATCCGGGTGGGAGGGCATAGCTCAACATCCCCCTCGGGTGAGAGTTATATTTTTCCATGCCAGGTGACTTAGCAGTCTCCTTCGGGATATGACGGTTACGAGACTAGGAGAGGACTTTTTCCACCTTCGTAAGGGTCGTATGAACTCCCGTGTCGTAATTACCTAAACTTGTGGGTAAGTATCCGAAGTGCATGTGGGACTTTCACTAATGAAGCAGTGGAACTTTTATGATTTTACCACCTCTTTATTGATATCCCAACATATCTCCCTTTCTCTTTAAAGAAACTAGAGGCATGCATGCGTTCAGAGACGAGAGAGTAAAGAGTAGTAAGTGAAGCATCTCGACCATTCATGGAAGTATAAAAGATCATCCGATCTATACTTTACACACTGTCAGGACCCATGCATCTCACCCATACCCTTTTTGTACATACAATTAGATTGCTCCTCTTCTCCCAATATATTAGGGAACGGTCTCAATGCCTAACTTAACATCATTTCTTTTTTTTGAGAAATTCCTTCCAATGGATGAGGGATGGTTCGGCCATGACCCCTACCAATTTATTAAAAGAAAAAAATTATACAAATTATACCTAAGAGGCATCAAACACCCGAAAAGGATTCCAACTAACACGGCCAACCACGAGAAGCCCAAAAGCTCAATACAAGAAAGACAATAACACAGAATCACAAGACCTCGAAGCTCTAAACTTTTCCAACTCATGTAAATGAGCTAGAAAGGACCCCGATTCCCTCCCATTAGTAGAGAATCCGTGTAACACCCGCCCTAAACACACAAGATATTGTCCGCTTTGTCCGTGCTCGCACGAGAACTTCCCAGGGGGTCACCCATCCTGGTACTACTCTCGCCCGAGCATGCCTAACTACGGAGTTCTTACGAAATCCGTAGCAGCGCACGGTTTTAAAACGCATCTTCTATGTTTGGGAGGAAAAATTATATAAGTAGCTCATGATCTTCTTCTCTCCAGACGATGTGGGACTAACTCATGGCCTTGTACACCTCACCTCACCTCACCTCATCCATCTTGGCATCACAACCTCATGAATCTTGGTTCTTGGCCTATTGGATCTTGGTCGTCACAATCTACCACCCTTAGGGCTACAAGTCCACATGTAAGGTTAGACCCCCACTCCATTGCGAGGAGAACCGGCTTTGATATCATTTTGTAAAATCCGTCCCAAACACACAAGGTATTGTCCGCTTTGCTCGTGCTCGCACGAGAACTTCCCAGGGGGTCACCCATCCTGATACTACGCTCGCCCGAGCACGCTTAACTACGGAGTTCTTACGAAATCCGTAGCAGCGCATGGTTTTAAAGCGCGTCTTCTATGTTTGGGAGGGGAAATTATATAAGTAGCTCAAGATCTTCTTCTCTCCAGGTGATGTGGGACTAACTCATGTCCTTGTACATCTCACCCCACCTCATCCATCTTGGTATCACAGCCTCATGAGTCTTGGTTCTTGGTCTATTGGATCTTGGTCGTCACAATATTGTGACGACTAAGATCCAATAGGCCAAAAGCCAAGAGCCAAGACTCCTGAGACTGTGATGCCAAGATGGATAAGGTGAGGTGAGGTGTCAAAGGCCACTGAATTAGTCCCACATCGCCTGGAGAGAAGGAGATCCTGAGCTACTTATATAATTTTCCCTTCCAAACATAGAAGACGCGTTTTAAAACCGTGCGCCGCTACGGATTTCGTAAGAACTCCGTAGTTAAGCGTACTTGGGCAAGAGCAGCACCAAGATGGGTGACCTCCCTGGGAAGTTCTTGTGTGGGCACAGACAAAGCGAACAAAATCTTATGTGTTTGGGGAGGATGTTACAAAATGGTATCAAAGCCAGGTTTAGTCCCACATCGCCTGGAGAGAAGGAGATATAATTTCTCCTCCTAAACATAGAAGACACGTTTTAAAACCGTACGCCGCTACGGATTTCTTAAGAACTCTGTAATTAAGCGTGCTCGGGCGAGAGCAATACTAGGATGGGTGACCTCCCTGGGAAGGTCTCGTGCGGGCACGGATAAAGTGGACAAAATCTTGTGTGTTTGGGGCGGATGTTACAATCCGGCCGATAGCTGAAGCTATATAAAAAATGGTGTTATCCTCTAGCATGTTAAGAGGAAAGTTTTGTCCTTCCTCATCTTGCTTTGACAGTTATCCCAAAGGTTCTGATGAAGGAGATCCGGATCGTCCCTTTCCAATTGTTGAAGCCTCGGTCGAGGTGGTCGGGTATTCATGCCTGGGAGCCAAAATACCCCCACAACAAAAATGTATGTTCTCTCCATCTCAATATAGGCAAGGGAAATGCATACGAAAATTACCTTCCAAAAAAAGAAAACATACAAAATGGTTCCGAATTAAAAAGTTTGATGAAATTATCAAATATTTGAATTAGTCTATTTGCTAATTCAAGTTCGACTTTGGCACCGCATCTTTCACGGTCCATTTTGACCAGACCCATTAACAAATTTCACACCCTTTGGGTTTCAGCAGCCTTCCGATTCCCTCCAACTGAGGTACACTAGACCAGCATGGTAGTACGTGTATGCGCCTGCTATGACCAGAACATGGAACAGCTGATGACTATGCCCGACGAGATCAAACCTCCCTGGCATCCACCGCTCCGGAACTCTTGCGGCGTAGACCACCACCCCCAATACGTAGAACACCCCCATCACCACCTCGTATTCGGCCGTGATCACCGCCTCCGGTCGGTCTCCGAACACATACAACTTATGCAGTAAAGGCACCAGCCCAGAAAATCCCATCCCGGCAAAGAGCATCGCTCGGACGATCCGGAACTTTGGCGTCGCGAACACAGGCAGAAGGGAGACCAGGATGGTAGCGACACCAAAGACGGTGATGAAGCTGATATAGAGGTTCCGGAAGAACGGATCGCACGCAAAGGAGTAGTAGAGGACCGGATAGAAGGAGGTGACGATGAGGGCGGAGATGCCTGCGAAGTCGAGGCGGAGCATAAAGTAGCAAGTGTGCTCAGAGTGGCAGGAGAGGAGGTGGCAGGCACTGCTCATGAGGAGACAGAACATGGCGCCGCAGAGGTAGGCGTAGAAGGGCCAGCGAGTGACTGGTAGCGCCGCCACTTCTTGGGGCTGCACCGCGCCGCCGGTTAGGTTGGATTGGATTGGCGGCACGCGGAATGCGACATGGTGCTGCACTAGGGAGTGGTGAGAGAAGTTGAAATTGGAAGGAGGATGGGCCGTGAGATTTAGGTGGACGCAATGTTGCAGAGCTGGGGAGGGCGCCCTCGGGTCCGTTGGGTTAACCATCATGACCGTGATCATGGTTAGGGCTAGGAAGACGAAGAATCCGATCAAGTGCCTGAAAAACATAATAACGGTACGTCATGAAAAAGTTAGAGAGAGAGAGAGAGAGAGAGAGAGAGAGAGAGAGAGAGAGAGAGAGAGAGCTTACGTCCAGATGTTGAGGGTCTCGTTGTGGATGGCGAAGACGCTGAGGATGGTCTGCTTGAGAGGCCACTCGGAGCGGTAGTAGCTAAGGATGAACTCGTTGTGTTTTAGGAAATTGGGCAATGAATGGTAGTCCACCAGCTGGTGATGATCACACTTGGTCTCCTTGCACTGGTACTCCTCTCTTTTCCTTCCATTCTTGGGCGATGAAGAACCAAGGAAGCAAGCCGTTGCCGCCGACGAGACCGCCGTCGCCTCCTCGAAACACATCAGATCCTTAACCGCCATCTGGTTCAAGAATGTGAGGAATCAAGAAGGGTCTGCTAGCTGCTGATGTCTAGAGAGAGAGAGAGAAGAGAGATAGGTGATGGGGATGAGAGGAGGGGAATGAGCTACGTTTGTATTTATAGAGAGAGAATTGAAGGTGAGGGGAGGATAGGACTAAGTTTCTCTCAGAAAGGGTCTGATCGAGTGTGAAAACAACAGGATCTAGTCCTAACATGCATTGAATGGTCCTAAAGTCAGCACTTTAATGCGCTTTTATATTCTATTGTTACATTATTATATTCGGACGCGCGGTGTTGGATATAGTCCAACATGCGACTAAATGCATCTTCAACTGCGTCTTAATGGGGTTATTGGTGATACTTAGTCAACATGAGTTATTAGTGAAAGAGAAATGCTTCTCCGCCCGAAGGTTTTCTCGATTTCGGCGGCCCGATTGACATAGCAGCTTGCAACTGGTGTCTGAAACCCACTAGTGATTTTAAAGTCGTTTATACCACCAGTTGCACACTGCATGTCAATCGGGCTCAGCAGAATCGGAAAAACCTTCAGACTGAGTAGCATCGCTCTTAGTGAAAGGCCCTCCAGAGTGATAAATGACCAACTTATCTCTACATGTAGTTGAATAGGTGAGCACAGCTGAAATCACTATAGCTAAAGAGTATCAATTTTTACAGATTGAGTAACGATCTTTGTTAAATAACAATCTATACAAATTATTAATCTTTTGCTACAGTGAAATCACTGTAGCCATATATTTTTGTTTTAGAAATCTTGTCGAAAAAAAGAATGCAACAGTGAAATCATTATATATTGCTAAAGAGTAGCAATCTCTACAGATTGATTAACAATCTTTGTTGAGTAACAATCTGTGCAAATTGTTACTCTTTTGCTACAGTGAAATCTCTGTTGCAATTTTTATCTATTTTTTTTAAAGAAATCTTGCCAGGGAAAATAAAATTTGCGACAATGAAATCACTGTAGCAAAGATCGAGTAACAATTTGCACAAAATCCCTGTAGGAAATATTGTTTAATTTTTTGAGAAATCTCGTCGGAAAAAATTTAAAATATATGCGACAGTGAAATCACTGTAGCAAAAGAGTAACAATTTGTAAATTTTTACTCGATCTTTGCTACTGTGAAATTACTCTAGCAATTTTTTTTCCATGAAATCACGTTCCCCCCCAAAAAAATTGCTACAGTGAAATCATTGAAGCAAATCCGTAGGTTGAGTCCTGTAGCGACAAGGATGGAGGGGTATGCACTAATTCAGTTTGATCATTTAAAAGAGATAAAAGTCACGTGTGGGACTTTATCTAACTGCGTCCTTTCCGGGGGGGACCTGGTGCAACACCATCTTATAGGCTGTCATTCCCCTTATTCGATCTCTTGTTAATTTAGGGACCATTCACTAAGTTTCCCCCTCTTAATTCCATAGCTAGCTACGTAAATAGAGGAGTTCTCAAAATTCATCTACCAACACCTTTCCTGATAGCTCTTCATCGTTGAGGGAATCTATGGAGGAGTGATCTAGCTTGACTCCTTTTTGTTGAGAAGGGAAGATGCATCCCTCAATGACATCTTGAACAATATAGGTTGCACGATTGTTCCATCACTAGCTATCCGTTCCTTGAACAATATAGACCACACTATCGTCCTATCAATGCACTACAAGAAAAGACATATTCTGCGATATATTAAAACATCGCCAAAAGTAGTTATATTCATCGCGATATATATTTCGCGACGCTTCAAATTGCGTCGCGAAGACGTCGCCTATTCCCCGTCTGGGAATACTTTCGGCGACGCAATCAAAATGCGTCGCTGAAAGCATTACTAACCGCGACGCAATCAAAGTGCGTCGCCGAAAGTATTACTAACCGCGACGCAATAAGCGTCGCCAATTGAAACAAAAAACGTCACTGAACTGACCTCACACGTCGCAAAAACAACTAATTAAGCTTATATGTAGAACATTTAGCGACGCAACGTATGCATCGCCAAAAGTAAAAATATTTGACGACGTATATAATAGCGTCGCCAATAACTTCTAGCGATCAAATAATAGCGTCGTAGAATGCATACTTTGGTATCGTATAATGTATATATTTAGCGACGTAATAATTGCATCGTCGAATTTATCCATTGAGCCAAATATATACATTAGGTGATGTAGTTATCGCACCGCTAAATATACACATTAAGTGACGTAATGTATTACATGTGTCACCAAAAATCAAATTCTTAATATTATTTGGTTAAATCTTAATTTTTTTTCATGAAATCTTTATATACATGCATTCATCTATACACATTTCATTGAAAATAAAAACACACAAGTATTTATTTAAACTCAATTAAAGCTAAATAAAAAAAATTAAATTATTCTTCTAAGTACAAATGTTTATCCATACTCATTTCTATTAAGGATCAGTAACATAAAACCAACATCCATAACATCAACTGAAGGACTACAAAAAAATTGTCTTTGAAGATGATGCCACATCTTTTTTGAAATGCCAAATAAAATAGTAGATACTGATGGCTAATATGATCCGTTCGCAGGCCACTGAAGTCAATCGTCCATCTATATAAAAAATAAAAGAAAAGAATAACAATTAGTTTTCCATGAAGTAGTTAAGTTATTTTCTAATAATAAGAATCAACTTAAAGAATTACATTATATTAGAAATTACTGTATTATGTGCTAGATACTAACCAAGAAGAAGGCATCTCTTGATCGTCACCTGATGAACTAGTAATAGGTTCATGTGAGATCAGTACAAGGTGGGATTGTCGAGGCTAGCGTTGTGACTGTGTCCTCTCCTTTGGAGACACTGTAGGTGTGAAAGCTGATGGAAGATGGGTCTGTTTACGTCCAGGAGCCATTGGTACGATCTGACAAAACAAAATGAGTCACGGACATTAAATGTTATGAAGTTTTACATTAAGTATATTGGCAAGTTTAAAGCAGAAAACATCATCAAAAGACAAAGCTAAAGAAGAAAACATCATCAAAAGAATGACATATAGGGGAGAAACTAGACAAGGAGCTCTCGGAGCCATTCGACAAATCCCAATCCCACCAAAAGGCATTATTCTTTAGTATGTACTCTCTCAGAAAATGGGAAATACTTAAAACCTGCATGGCCCGAGAATTTCTCCTTATGAAGCGGGATTTGTTTGTTTACGTGTTCAAGACCACTCAGGTAGTTCTATGCTTCCTGATATACTTTATGTTGCTCTAGTAGAGCTTGTTGCCAATCCATCTATTATATTCATGGATGAACCCACATCTGGTCTCGATGCAAGAGCGGCTGCCATTGTCATGCGTGCTGTGAAGAATATAGTCGATACAGGAAGGACAGTTGTGTGCACTATCCACCAGCCAAGCATCAATATATTGGAGTCATTTACTGAGGTAATAACAAAAAAAAAATTACAACTATATCTGAGTATTACCTTCATAGTTTTTCAAAACTAAAAACATGGGTAACATTGTTGCACTATTTCTTAAAGGATGTGCACATTTAAACAAACTTCTCTGAATAGATAAGAAAAGATCAAGGTTTTTATCAAAAATCTAAAAACAAAGCACACGAGGTAAAGGCGTTCAAACAGGCAATGTTGTAGTCAATAATGAAATTCTGAGTTGGAAAAAAAAATAGAATTTTATACTATTAGTAGCTAAATCAAAGGTTATCAACATAATATCACAATTACGTAAAATTCCTATTGTATAATTCCAACATGGCACATAGCAATCCATTCACAACGATGCATTAAATTTTATGCAGTTGCTTCTTATGAAAAGAGCAGGTGCACGACACTGACCAGTAGATGGAGTAAACACCAAAACACACCCAGCAGAAAACTCAAAAACATTGACATTTGGAACATCTGCACATTCAAAACACCACAAAAGGCATCGACTTTAACATTTCTAAAAACTGATATTTTTACAAAACAGACTTCTTATTTTTGAACCCTTAATCGAGTCAATACTTTCTTCGAGTCTAAACCGGGTACAGTTGCATTTGTCCGGGTATCAATCAACGCCACGAGCATTGCGCATCCAAGGCCCGGCTCGTACGACTCAAAGAAAGTACCGACTACGATATTCAGCTTTAGTAAAATTGCATCCCCAAAAGTCTAAAACTAAGGCAAAAGACTTTGTATACTTGTATGGTAAAATTTCATCCCAAAAATTCTATAGTGAAAACAACACTTCATCACTTATTGTCATCCCCATATCTACTAATTAATTTGAGGACTCCGCAAAACATTTAGTGCATCAGTATTCCAATTCAATCACCGGATTTCCAAGCAATTCGCGTAACACAACCCAAAACACATATACTTTTATAACAATTCATAAGAGACCATGTGATGATAGCAATGCAACAAGCGAGCCAGGTTTAACAATCATGTGAAAGTTGGATGATAATGAGCTACTAAACATTCCATACCTTGGACGTAGCTTCAACCTGGAGCCTTGTGGACTTTCTTCCATGCTGCAAATGACAGTTACTTCATTAGCAAATAATTTATTAAGAATATTTGTCCATTTACAATGCATAAAACAAAAACTACATATCATAATTCATATCGTAATGCATGTCCGGCGGGACCCGCATGCAGCGTTATGGACACCTACCCTTAATTTCTATAATAGCATAATTAATTATCTAAACAACGTGCAGTGTCACCTGGAAAGTGTGCTCGGGCTGACGCTGCTACTCGCCCTCTGCTCCGCCTCCGGCTCGGTCCACGTGCTCACCAACTGCCAAACATGCCAGCGATCTATGGTCATTGAGTGCTACTCAAAATATTGCCGGCTTAGGTCTGATTGGCCGAGCCGAGAATTTATACGTCATCGGACGCCGGTCTACTGGCACGCAAACCGATGTGCCTAAGGTAGCGTCATGGTTAGTCGGCGTTGCCGATGCAAAGAGTCACACTACGGCCCAAATATACTATTATGCCTAAACGATCACATTTGCGTCGATGCCGCTACTAGCGTGCTGTCGTGCTTTGAGGAGCCTCCAGCATCTTGACCATGGTGACACAAATCAGGTCAAGTCTAGGCCAGGTTTGGAGGTTTGATTCGTTATTTGCCCGAGAAATCCTCGGGCTAAGGTACAAAAACACAGTTTTTACTATAATTAAAACGAGTGGCACGAGCCTGAGCTCGGATTGACGACCGCCATTACGTCTCACCTAGATTTTTCAAAGATGTAGAGCAAAAGAAAAAAGACATACAATGAAGCAAAACCCACATCCCAAAAACCCTAAAAACCAACTTCCAATGCGAATGATCTCAAGGTTTATCTTTCTAGGACCCCACACGACTGGCACCCTTTGACAATGTTAATTTTGATATGCACCTAGTACTTCGATGTGTTCTATCTTCCCCGGGTAGCAAACCAACAACAAAGGATCCATCTCACTCAACACTACTGAAATAAAGAAGAGGGCTGATAGAAGGAGAAGAAGCTCAATCTTGATTCAATCCCTCATGGTTACAACTCTGAATTCAAAGCAAAGAGAGTAACATCCGGAAGAACCCTAGAGCCCAAATCCACAGCAAAGAACAGAACTCAATTGCTACAATCCTAATATACATGAGGAGTAATAGATACATTTGATAACTTTGAGACCAACTGATGAACCCACTAAAAATCTTTTCAAGCCCTTTGGTGGATTTTGAGCATTTAATCAGAGGAAAGAAAAGAAGCAAAAATCAACCAACTTTGAATGCAGAAGGGATATGCTTCCTTTGGTTTTATTAGTGGCCATGAATACAGAAACCCACAGTAAATTACTTGTTACACACCTAAATCTCCATGAAAACAAAAAAAAATACATGGTCTGATAACCTTAAACAGATTATTGACAAACCCACCTAGGTTTCCAAAGATTTAGAGCAAAAAAGGACAGGGTATGAAGCAAAAATCCAATTAAACCTATAGGCAGATAATGGATTGATCAAAAATATTTATGCTTGTCATTACGACGAACGAGACCTGATCGGGGAGAGCGTCGGCTCCGGTTGCGGTGCTTCGCTCCGGCCGGCTGCTCCTCTCCGGCAGATTGTGCTCCGGCCACCGCACACCACACACGCACTACGAAGGAGAGAGAGATTGAGAGAGGAAAAGAGAGAGCGAGGGAAATCAGAGAAGGGTGAGGGGGGAATCGGATAGGGGAAAGGGGCTCGGATTGTGGAAGGGGGGAGAAGGGGTTCGGGTAGGGGAGAAGGGGGGTTGGGCTGAGGAAGGGGGAGAGGGGAGGGGTGGACCACGGTTTTAAAGGGAGAGGAGGGCGTCGGCCGGCGGGGTAGGGGGGGACCTAGGGGCGGCGGTGCAGGGTAGGGGGCCGGCGGCGGCGTCGGCGGGATTCCGGCCGGGTCGGGCGCGGCAGTAGAGGGGGCGGCGGGAATCCGGGGCGGCGGCGCGACAGTAGAGGGGCGGCGGTCAGCGGCTTTGGGGGGAGGGCTGGGGTCAGATCGGGTTTGGGTCCGAGAGGGAGAGAGAGAGACCAGAGAAAGAGAGAATAGAGGAAGAGAGAGGGAGAGAGAAGAGAGAGAGAGGAAAGGGGGGAAAAGGGGGGTCACGGGTCTGGGTTTGGGGGGGGGGGGGGGGGGGGGGGGGGGAAGTGGGTTTAGGTTTTAATTTATTTTATTTTATTTTATTTATTTTATTTTTTGTTGTTTTGTTTTCTTTTTTTTTTTTTTTTTTTCAAAATCCGGTCATTACACAGCACAGCTTGATCAGATCACACAAAAAAAAAGAGAGGGAGGGGGCGAACCTATCGGGTTCCCTATTACCAGCAGTGGCTCCGGCCCCTTTGCTCCGATGCCCTCCTCCTTGCTCGATCCAGTGAGCCGCTACATGCAGCCCACCACAGAAAGAGAGAGAAATCTATGGCGAGAGAGGGAGCTAACTTCGGGTCGGGTTGGCGGGTCGGGTCAAGGATTGCCACCCCTAGGTTTGAGACGTGGGGAAGAGATCGCACTTGCCTTTATTCTCAGGTATATGAAGGGATGGCAATCAGGTTTTCCTAGAGAGAGAAAATCATGCGGCTATAGAGGTGATTTCGGGTACAACTTTAATCGGTTTCCATGCATGGCTAGAGTGTTTGTGCATTGATTTGCATATATGGGGTTTCAATCGTGGGGCTGTTGGATGGCTGAAATGAAATTGGATGGTGAAGATTTAAGGAGGGGTAGAAAGGATCCATATGAAAAAGGATTGTGAGTTGTTATGTAAAGAGAGAATAAATGCTCGAGGAATTAAAAGACCCAGACCCAATTTATTTAACCATTACAACACAAATGATCTGTTGCGGCGGAATAAATGACGACCATCCCTACCCGGCCGAAAAAGGAATCAAATCTGGTGGCCATTCAACTCCGCCAGAAAAGCTTGAGCAAATACAGCGGCTAATGTCCACCGGCCGAAATAAAATAAGCAAATCCGGCAGCCAAAGTCCACCGACCGAAAAAAAGAGAAAATCCGGTAGCCAAAGTCCACCGACTGGAAAAAAAATTAAGCAAATCCGGCGGCCGAAGTCCACCAGCCAAAAAAATTGAGCAAATCCGACGGCCAAAGTCCACCGGCTGAAAAAAAAAAAGAAAAACAAATCCAGTGGCCAAAGTCCACCATCCAAAAAAAAAAAGAGAAAATCCAGCGACCATCCAACACCGCCGGAAAAGCTTAAGCAAATGCAGCAACATAGCCGCTGTTAAAGCCCATGTATAAGCAGCGAATTGATCGTTTAAAGCTTTTAAGATGGGTGCATTTGCGGCCACCAGTTTCGACTGTCAACTTGCCGAAAAAATATTTAACCGGCCATATTTAGCTGCCAATAAAGTCCAGATCTGTTATAGTGAACTAATCATGTCTAGACTCCAAACTCGTACTAGACCCGTTTAAAAACGGGTAGACCCAATAAGACAATTGTGGGGTTTTAAATTCTTGCATTCTCCTAACGATTCTACGACGTATGAAAAACGTCGCCATAAAAAATTGAGAATATGCGTCGTCATAAACAATGTTTCCAAAAACAAGGAATTTTGCGACGCATAACTATGTCGCCGATTGCAACTAGCAGCATACTTAGTCTCGTCGCCAAAACTTTTAATTTTCCGCGACAAATTTATTTCGTCGTGAAAAGTAAATAATTTAGCGACATCTTATTGTGTCGCCAAATAGCCATTTATCGTCGCCAAAAAATGCTCTGTGAAATTTTTATTTTACGGAACGATTCTGCGACGCACATACAACGTCGCTATAAAAAATTAAGAATCTGCGACGCACAACTACGTCACCAATTGCAACTAGCAGCGCACTTAGTCCCGTCGCCAAAATTTTTAATTTTTCGCGGCATAATTTATTTCGTCGCTAAACTAAAATAATTTAGCGACGTCTAACTGCGTCGCCAAATAGCCATTTACCGTCGCCAAAAAACTTAATCCTTCTAGGCGTGAACTCAACTATGCTAGCAAACCTTTAGCGACACGATTTTGCGACGAATAAGATATTGCGTCGCGGAAAGACAACTTTCGGCGACGGAAAATGATATGTGTCGCAGAAACGCGTCGCTAAAGGTGCATTTTCTTAATTCCATAGCTAGCTACGTAAATAGAGGAGTTCTCAAAATTCATCTACCAACACCTTTCCTGATAGCTCTTCATCGTTGAGGGAATCTATGGAGGAGTGATCTAGCTTGACTCCTTTTTGTTGAGAAGGGAAGATGCATCCCTCAATGACATCTTGAACAATATAGGTTGCACGATTGTTCCATCACTAGCTATCCGTTCCTTGAACAATATAGACCACACTATCGTCCTATCAATGGTCACTTTGAGAAGCCTATGGAGAAGGTTGTGGGAGTAGACTGCATGCTTTGAGGTGCTTCCTTGAAGATTAAATTAAAATAGGTGATGTGCATGGGTTTGGCTACAATAATTTCACTATATATCGGGACGAGTAAGAGTATATAGGTTTTTTTTTTGTAAAGAAATCCATTGGCATCACATCTGACGAGAGTTAACGTCATAACCCATCCAGTCTACATAGGCTCATAACCCATCCATCTTGTCCACTTCTGTTCTCTCTTTTTTTATCTTTTTAGAATTTTCAAGTTTCAAAATGGTTTCTTGGATTTGCTCCTATTTTAAGATTTGAACATTTCGATATTTATCGAAAGTTTTTTTTTTTAATGGTCATACTTTGTATGTCCTCTCGCTTTGAAGAGATTCATTGTAAGAATTCTGAAGACCATTAATTAGATATTCTTCCACATGATCCAATGCTCTCCGATCCCCTCCTCTCTATTTGGATATGCTGGCTCTGGGCAACCTATTGGGATTGATATCCAGTGTCTGGATAAAAAATGGTTGAGAGTAGTAGATAAATTGGTGTTAACTTGCAAAAAAAAAAATTGCATTCACAGAAAAATCCTTCAATAGACAGTTACTAGTTAATAGCATAGTTACTAGAGTTCAGATCTCCTCTAGTCGGTTGGCCCTGGTTGGTAGGCCCGATGCATATCACAGCCGCACGATGGTGGCGACCCAAATGAGAATCACACTGCCACAATCGTGTGCGGCTGTGATGTATGTCGGACCCACCGACTTCGGTCGATCCACTGGAGAAAGATCTGAACTCTAATTACTAAGAAGATCTAAAATTCCGGGAAAAAAAATCAGTTTATTTATTATTTTTGCTAGGAAAAAATCAGTTTATTAATCCAATATGTATCATCTATCCTTTGTTTGGAGAGCACACCAAGAGTCCAGCAATGCAATAGTCATTTATTCATAATTTGTTTTGGTATTAATATTTGTGAACTTTTATTCAGTCCGTCACTTTTCCGTCTTGATCGGACCATCATGACGTGGCGCCTAATGAAACCATCCTTTTGCCCTGTGCGACGGTTCACTAGTTGAGGCTCGGTGCAAAGGACGGCTGTGATCAGCTGCCGCATCAGGATAGCCATATCTTGGTGGACATCAGGATATTCTCTAAGGACCGCCACTTTAAAAAAATTTCCGATTGTGTTCCTGGCTTAAATCACGAGTATCATGACCATAGGGAGGTTTACCCGGATATTGCCGCCACCGTGTAAGCCAACTAGGGCTAGCAATTTCGGACCCGACACGGCAGACCCGACACAACTCGACACGAAGTTAGCAGGTCGGGGTCAGGGCTAAACGGGTTCGGGTCGTAAACGGGCCGACACGATAGACCCGTTTATTAGGGTCGACACGATAGACCCGTTTAATAAACGGGTCGGGTTCGGGTTTAGGGTTTGGGCACGGTAGACCCGGGAAGGCCCGTTTAGTATTCAACGGGTCGTGTTGGGTCGGGTCGGGTCTACTCGCAATCCGATACTATAGTATATAATACCAGTGGGTCTTTCGGGTAAGGTCGGGTCGAGTCGGATTGGGTCGGATCGGGTCAACTGAATAGTCCCGGGTGATAAACGGGTCTTACCGTGTCTACCCATTTATTAGCGGGTCGGGTACGGGTTTAGGATCTAGACACGATTAGTTAAACGGGTCAGGTCCGAGTCTGGGGGTTTTGGACACGAACCCGACTAGACACGACACGAACCCGACCCATTGCCACCCCTAAAGCCAACACAGTCGCTGCCTCTGCTCGTGCAAACCACCATCGATTACCACCATCGTGTTTGTGCAGCCGAGCGTCTTCTCCTCCTCCCCCTTTCTTCTTCTTCCTCCCTCTCCCTTCTCATTTCTGCTTTTCCTCCTCATTCCTTTTCCTCCTCCATCTTTCTAGTCTGTCGCCAGTTGCAATGGCGGCAAGCACAGCCGCAACAGGGTGATGGGTTGTCGACGAACATCGGAAGAGGCACCGACAGGTGCTGACGGGCACCGGATTGAGGCGCTGACAGGTGCGCAATAGACTCATATGCGGGCACGTCTATGGGACGATAGGCGTGCGGAGAGTGTCAATGGGCGCCAAGTGCTAGAGCTAGGTGTCCACAAAGATACAGATACATGCGGGGGCTGGTTGCACGAGAGTTGCAGTGGAGTCAACGACTAGCGGCTTATTCAAGAACCAACGGGTGGCCTAATAGGGCAGTCGACAGGTGATAGGAGGCGGCACCGACTTGTCATCGACAGATGACGGAGAGCGTAGACAGACGCCAAGTGTTGGAGCATGGAGTGCAACAGACACACGGACACGCGAGCAATGACTGTGGGCACAATTGTGATCAACAATGTGCAGAGTTGTCGATGGACGACGGAGTACCCCAAATTACTAAGCATTGTTGATAGACGATGATTTTGGAGGATGGATGCAAGAGCCGTCGGATGCAAAGCACTGGCTGCGGTTGTAGCGGGGGCATTGACGGGTGATGAATCAGAGCGCAAGAGAATGGCAGATGATCAAATGCATCAGAGCGCTGGAGTGTGGCGTACGATCACCAGAAAGAAGTTGTACTCATGAATATAGCCCAATTGTAGGTGAATCACTTAAAAGAAATATAATTGCCTTGTACTAGCTAAGTCTCTCATGTTTTTTGTTCCACAAAAGTTTGTAACCTGTCATTGAGATCAATCAATCCACGCACGAGGCCCAACACACAAGCAATCGTAGAATCAATGATAAGATAATCACAGAGAGACACATAGATTTTTAGGTTGTTCACTCCAATCGGGGCTATGTCCACCGTTGTTAGAATGTCCAGGAGATTTTCATTACAAGATATCCACACGTACGACACCTCTTCTCCAGACAAAGCACTCACCTTCGTTTGCAAACCCCCTTCGACTTTGATCTTCACTATGTGGAAGACCGCCGACTAGTTTCCTCTTTCCGTGGAAAAATCCTAGCCATCAAGAGATCCATCTTTTCTCTCAAAATTGTCCTCAACTAGTCATATCCAAAGACGTCTCAAGAAAGGTTCAAAAATATGGAACAAATAAAATGGGAATTCTTCTCTGCTTCATGCAGATGAAGGAATATCATTGCTATATTTATAGAGTTTACAAGATATGAACCATTGATCATTGGGATTTACATTTATTATAAATCAAGAAAAAATCTCTAACAGATTAAGAAACTAATAAACAAGAAAATAAAGACTAATTGATGTTGGGCAGATCCGTTGCCTTTTATGGAATCCATGAATATCATCCGTTGCCTTTTCTGGAATCCATGAATGTCTCCACTTTAATTCTTGCATGATGCATATCATCACCTTAATGTTTGGAGGATCCATTTCCTTTCTTGGAATCCAAAAGATCTCTTTACCTATATTTAATTTCCAATACTCCCCCTCAAGTTGGAGCATGGGGAGAAGGTTCGACCATGCCCAACTTGTCTGTCAAATATATAAAAGCTGCAGCACCAAGGGGTTTGGTGAAAATATCAGCAAGTTGTGCATCAGATCGCAAGATTGAGGCGCAATTAGCTGGGAAAGAATTTTTTCTCGAACGAAATGACAATCAAGTTCGATGTGCTTGGTTCGTTCGTGAAATACTGGATTGTTTGCAATGTGAAGGGCTGGTTGATTATCACAGTAGACATTAATAGGTTGATTGTGAGAAATGCAAAGATCGTTTAAAATATACTTGAGCCACTGGAGTTCACACGTAAGAGTGGCAAGAGCACGGTATTCAGCTTCGGCAGAAGATCGAGATACTGTGGATTGTTTCTTAGTTTTCCAAGAAATTGGACAAGTGCCCAACATGGTGAAATACCCAGTAGTAGAGCGACGCGTGGTGGGGCATCCTGCCCAATCAGAATCAGAATACCCACTTACTTGGAGAGAACTAGAGGCAGAAAGAAGAATCCCTTTGCCTATTGTTCCTTTGAGATATCGTAAAATTCGATGAGCAGCATCGAGATGAGCAGTGTGAGGATCCTGCATAAACTGACTTAAATTATTTACGGCATATTGGATATCAGGTCGTGTGACTGAAAGATATAAGAGACGACCAATGAGACGCCGATAAGATTTAGGATCAGAAATGGAAACTCCGTCTGTGGGACGTAATTTGAGATTTTGTTCCATAGGAAAAGCAGATACTCGGGCACCAGTCATGCCAACATCTTTTAAGATGTCAAGAGTATATTTACGTTGGCAAAGAAAGAGGCCCTTATCAGAACGTGATACTTCGATACCAAGGAAGTATTGTAAAGGACCAAGATCTTTAATGGAGAATGTATGTTCGAGAAATTTTTTGAATTTAGAGATAGCTGTGGTATCATTTCCAGTGATAATGATATCGTCAACATATATGAGAACAAAGAGAGAGATAAAGCATTTTTTAAAGGAAAAAAGGCTATAATCAGCAATGGATTGAGAGAATCCCTCACGAATGAGGATGGATGAGAATTTAGAAAACCATTGACGAGAAGCCTGTTTGAGTCCATACAGAGATTTATGAAGTTTACAGACACGAGTCTCCCCCTTACTTGAAAAACCAGGTGGTAGTGTCATATAAATTTCTTCGTCAAGATCGCCTTGAAGAAAGGCATTGTTGACGTCTAATTGGTGAAGTGGCCAATTATTGATGGCAGCAAGAGATAAGAGAATTCTCACTGTAACTAATTTGGCTACTGGAGCGAAGGTGTCATGATAATCAACACCTTCGATTTGAGAATAGCCTTTGGCAACAAGCCGGGCTTTATACCGTTCAACCGTTCCATCGGAACGATATTTTATTTTGAATACCCATTTGCAACCGATGGGATGTTTGCCAACAGGTAGAGGCGAAAGAGACCAAGTATGATTTTGTTCTAAAGCATTGATTTCTTTAGCCATCGCATCACGCCAAGCTGTCGATTTCATGGCTTGAGTGAAGCTAGATGGCTCATCGGTGGATATGAGTTTGGATAAAAATAGACGATGGTCTAAAGAAAAGGTAGATAGAGAGAGATAATTAGCAAGTGGATGTTGAGTTACTTGCGAAATTTGAGAACAATAGTAATCTTGAAGGTGCGAGGGAGCACGTTTAGTGCGAACTGGCCGAGAGGTGGCGAGTGGAGTAGGTTCCTCGGGTGAAGAATCTAAATTTGAGATGCCATTAGTTGGAATCGGGTGTGGAATATGGTCTGTCGAGGTAGGTAATATACCAGAGCCCATATTGGGTTCTGTAGGGATTTCAACAGACGGATTTGGTTCCTCCGTGGTCGGTAGAGAGAAATCAAAATCAGCTCTATCTTCAATTGGATGGATTTGAACTGACGGAGACGGTGAAAGAAGCGCGGAATCGCGGTATGGAAACTTATTCTCGTGAAATGTAACATCACGAGAGGTAAATTTTTTTTTGGATTCAATGTCGTATATACGATAGCCTTTTTGGCCATACGGATATCCAACAAAGATGCCTGGTTTTGCTCGGGTATCAAATTTATGTTTGATATTGATATTGCGCGCAAAACAAAGACACCCAAAAACACGTAGATATGAAAATGATGGTGGGTTGCCAAGGAGTACTTCATGCGGTGATTTATGCCCTAAAAGAGGTGTGGGCATTTTGTTAATTAAAAAGGTTGCAGTGAGTATGCATTCACCCCAGAATATAAGGGGTAAGTTAGCCTGAAAACGAAGGGCACGGGCCACATTAAGGAGATGACGATGTTTTCGTTCCACTACACCATTTTGCTGTGGAGTAGAGACACAACTCCTTTGATGAAGGATTCCATTTTCATGGAACCAAGATTGAAGTGATTTAGAGAGAAATTCGGTTCCGTTGTCGGAACGAAATGTTTGGAGTTGGGGAAGGAATAAATCACCATCTCCGGATATTAGATGAGAAATTTTTGTTTTAAATTGACGTTTAACCATATTGAAAAAATATAATAGATAGTTATATGTTTCTGATTTGTATTTCATTAAATATATCCAAGTGCATCTACTATAATCATCAACAATAGTCAAGAAAAAACGTGCCCCACTATTGGAGGGTTCCGAGAATGGTCCCCAAATATCACAATGGATTAACTCGAAAATAGCATTACTAGAAGAAACACTTTTATTATATTGAAGACGAGCTTGTTTTGCCTGAGGGCAAACAATACATTCACATTTAAAATCAGACTGAATATCCGGAAAAGACTTAACTAAAAATTTAAAAAGCGCCAAAGAAGGATGCCCAAGGCAACAATGCCAAAGGTTCATGTTATTAAAACTGCTTAAAACAGATGAAGCAAAAGAAGGACGTAGGAAATAAAGGTCATCTTGACATTCAGCCTGACCAATTGTCTGGTTCTTCATTCGGTCCTGAAATAGACAATGAGAGTGTGAGAATGTAACATCATAATGTGAAGAACGAGTAAATTGAGATATAGATAATAAATTAAACTTAAAACTGGGAATGTGAAAGACATTCTCAAATTTTAGATGTGAGGAAAAATTAACAGTCCCAATATGAAGAACCGATGCTTGTGTCCCATCTGGTAATTGAACGAAAAAATTTTGTGGAGCAGGTCTATAAAATAAAAATAATTCAATAGAAAAGCAAACATAATTAGAAGCTCCTGAATCTACAATCCATGATGTAGGAGAAAATGATAAAGTTATACCTGAGAGGTTGGCATTATTCATAACGGACTCGGTTGTCGGGACGGTTGCCAACATGTTAATGAGCTTAGCGTACTACTCAGAAGTCAGCTGCGGAGCGGAAGGAGAGGCTGTAAAGTTTGGAGTGGGAGCAGCAACAGATTTATTCTTTGGTGGATATCCATGAAGTTTGAAACACGTGAGCTTGGTATGACCATGCCTATTGCAGTGATCGCAAAAAGGCTGTTGCCGTTTGTTGGAATAATATGGCAAATTTGAGGCACGCCCAAAATGAAGGGCTGCAGATTCGACTGTAGGGACCACCGAGCTGTTAATTTCCTGTTGTTTTTCTTCTTGGCGAACCAAGGAATAGATACGAGTAATTGATGGAAAAGGTTCCATGAGAAGAATTTGACTACGGATGACAGAAAAACGATCATGAAGACCTTGCAAAAATTCCATAGCTCTATCTTGGGATAATTTATCGACAAGATCTTTACCATGACCACATATGCAAGGAGTAATTGTGGAAATAGCGTTCAATTCATCCCAGAGAGATTTGAGTTGAGTGAAGTAAACAGAGGCAGAGGAGTTGTCCTGTTTCAGCGAAGATATGGATTGCTTGAGTTGATAAATCTTTGGAGAGTTTGATTGTGAGTATCGCTCTTTCAGATCTACCCAAATATCTCGGGCTGTCTCCGCATAAAGGATACTAGTGCGAATGTCAGGTGTGACGGAGTTGAGGATCCAACTACTCACCAGATCATTACATCTAGCCCATGCTGGGATATTTTTCTCATCCTTTGGTTTGACGAGGGTTCCGTCAACAAAACCGATTTTATTTTTGGCTCGAAGAGCCATTGTGATTGCTCGCTCCCAGGTGCCATAGTTATCACCGGTGAGGGCAGGAGAGACAAGCACGACAGACGGGCTATCAGAATGATGGATAGCATAAGGATCTATTGTTGAATCTTGAGTGGATAATGTAGCCATTACAAGAAGAAAAAAAATTTGGTGAAAGGAGATAGAACTGTTGGTGATGAAGCTCGGATAGTCGGGGATGAAACTCGAGCAGCCGTGGATGAAGCTCAGACTGCCGAGGATGGAACGATCCGCTCTGATACCATCAAAAATATGGAACAAATAAAATGGGAATTCTTCTCTGCTTCATGCAGATGAAGGAATATCATTGCTATATTTATAGAGTTTACAAGATATGAACCATTGATCATTGGGATTTACATTTATTATAAATCAAGAAAAAATCTCTAACAGATTAAGAAACTAATAAACAAGAAAATAAAGACTAATTGATGTTGGGCGGATCCGTTGCCTTTTATGGAATCTATGAATATCATCCGTTGCCTTTTCTGGAATCCATGAATGTCTCCACTTTAATTCTTGCATGATGCATATCATCACCTTAATGTTTGGAGGATCCATTTCCTTTCTTGGAATCCAAAAGATCTCTTTACCTATATTTAATTTCCAATAAAGGTTCTTAACCAAAATCGTAACAAAATTTGTCTGGGTTTCTTAGATAGTGGGCACCCAGGCGCACCTTGTACTTTTGCGCCCAGGAGTCGCCTCAGAGAGCCTGAGGCTCCTGAGTCCAAATATGATTTGCCGGGGCACCCACCAGGGGGTTTGACCGGGGGCCAATCTCCTATCCCGACTCCCAGCTCCAGGTTGGTGTTTACTCGGGTGCCATACAATACAACTTAGCTTAGGGGTGGCAATGGGTCTGGTCGGGTCGTGTCTAGTCGGATTCGTGTCCAAAAACCCCAGACCCGGACCCGACCCGTTTAACTAATCGTGTCTAGATCCTAAACCCGTACCCGACCCGCTAATAAACAGGTAGACCCGATAAGATCCGGTAAGACCCGTTTATCACCCGGGACTATTCAGTTGACCCGATCCAACCCAATCCGACTTGACCCGACCTGACCCGAAAGACCCGCTGGTATTATATAGTATAGTATCGGATTGCGGGTAGACTCGACCCGACCCGACCCGACACGACCCGTTGAATACTAAACGGGTCTTCCCGGGTCTATCGTGTCCAGACACTAAACCCGGACCCAACCCATTTATTAAACGGGTCTATCGTGTCGACCCGTTTACGACCCGAACCCGTTTAGCCCTGACCCAGACCCGCTAACTTCGTGTCGGGTCGTGTCGAGTCTGCCGTGTTGGGTCCGAAATTGCCAGCCCTAACTTTTGACTGGGCGCTCGGGTCTGCGATCGTCTTCGACTTGGGGATGGACACCCCAACATTATATTCTTTGTATCTTTAATAAAGCTGCAACTTGGGCGAACCCAATCCGAGCCCAACCCGACTTTGTGCGGGCTTGGGTTAGGAGTTTACCTGTACGAGTTGGACTTGGGTTGGAAAGTCCTAATCCGGCCTCAATTCAGGTTGGGCTTGGGCAGAGGCTTTGGACAACCCCGCCCAATCCAAAATCCGACCAATATATAAACTAATGTTTAATCTAATATATTATTGAATAGATATGATCCGAATCCATAAGTTGGATCATCCATTGAATATAAGTTAAGATTGCACTTGGGGGAACTTTGATCGGTATTTATCTCGCTGTAGTCGCAGAAAAAAGATACGGGTCGTCTTTTTTGCGAACACACAAGATTACAGAGTGGCCGGGACCCGGGGGCTCGGGGGTGACGAGTCCGGGTGTGGCGAGTGTTGGTCAGGAGATTGTGGGAGAGATCCTTTGGAGGGTCCCTTTGATCCGCGTCTCCACGTGGTGTTCGTGCGAGAGCTCTGAAGGGATCGCCCAGGACAGAGGTCTTTACAGGGTGAGGGTTTTTGAGAGGCTAAGGAATATCCGCCGTTGCTTTGTCCCTTCCGTGCTTCGTGCTTTCTCGGCTAGGGGTTTTTTTGGCTTCGTTCCTCGGTCTTCGTGTCTTCCTCAATCCTTGCTTGACCTCGGTGTCCTTGATCATCGGTTCGCGGCGTCGATCGTGCTTTTGGCGTCGGCTTTGGCTTTGGCTTTCGGCTTTGGCGTGGCTTTGGCGTGGCTCTGGCTTTTGCTTTGCTTTGGCGCTTGCACTTGGACGTAGACGGGAGAGACTTGCGATGCTTTCGTTCTTCCGAACTTCGCGTCATATCGGCTAGAACGTGCGGTGCTTTTGCTCGTGGCCGGCGTAGTCGCTTGGCTTTGGCACTTGCGTTGCTTTAGCGCGGGCTTTACCAGGACTTTTGCTTCGGCTTCTTGCATAGGCTTTTACTTTGGCGTCGACTCGATCTTCTTCTCGAACGGCGACGGCTACTTCTTCAATGCTTCTGGCTTCCTCGACGGTTTGAGTGTCGCCTTAGCTTCTCCTCTTCTCCGAGCTTCTTTGGCGTGACCGGAGTTGAAGGGTACTTTTGAAGATGGCGGGGGTAGCACCGATCTCCGTGCGACGGTTGTAGCGCCGACTTTGCTTCGAAGGCGACTAGTGTAGCGACGCTTCGGGTGTTCCTCTTCAAGCTTTCTTCTTCGTGGATGGAGCGGGCGTTTGTCGAAGGCGACGGGGTGACGACGCTTCGGTCTTCTTCTCCGGGCTTTGGGGCTTGATCGGAGTTGAAGGCTTGTTGGAGGCGACGAGATGATGCCGCCCCGTTCTTCTTCTCCAGTCTTTGCTTCTGGCGTCTTCGGAGTCGAAGGGTTCTTCTTCTCCAAGCCTTCTTCTTCGTGCACGGAGTCGAAGTCTTGATCTTCTTGTGCAAGGGTCTTCACGTTGATGAGGGCTTTCAATGGACTAAGCCGGTCCCGAAGGGATAGGCTTGCCCGTGCCTCGTGAAGTCTTGGGTCGATGAAGAAGCATCTCCTCTTCTGCAGAGCTTCCTCGCTTCGTCTTCAGCTTGCGACTCCTTCGACCTCTTGAGCCTTCCCCCTCCCCCTCTATTTATAGGCAAAAGGGGAGGGGGGAGAGATATGGAAAGTTTTAATTTTAAATCTCTTTAATATCTCCCCCATAATTGCCAGAGATTTATTCTTCAATTGAAGAGGGGAATAAACTTTTATTTGTTTTCCTTTCCTGGTGGGGTAATTATGGCTTAATCATTTTTGGATTTATCTTGAATCTTGCACATAAAATCAATGGGGACCCGACTTTTCTTCTTGTTCGTCGGATCGAAGGATCGGCGCAGATCCATGTGTGGGTAGACGTCATGCGCAACCTCCCCCCACGCATGGTGGTATTTCTTTCCTTTTCTTTCTTTCCTTTTCTTCCTTTCTTTTCTTTCCTTTTCTTTCTTTCCTTTCTTTCTTTCCTTTCTTTTCTTTTTTCCTTGCAGGGCCGGCCACCCCATGGGGGTTCGGATCCCTAGTAGGGGCCGGCCTCCCCATGGGGGGTTCGGATCCTAGTAGGGGGTGGGTGGGCCCTACTCAAGGATGGCCCCACTTGCCCCTTTGTTGGGCTTGAGTCGGGTGGAGTCCGAGTGCGAGTCGGGTTTGCATCCGCATGGGTGCATGCGAGTCGGGTCCGGGCCGGAGTGCGCTTCGGGTTTGCATCCGCATGGGTGCATGCGAGTCGGGTCCGGGTTTGACACAATTTGTGTGTCTACACTCGCATCTAATGTCCACAATCTGATGGACATTTATCTGTCCAATGATGGACCATCACCCATATAAGAATGCAAAACGCTACTATATTTTATGTGTTGTACTATCGTAAAGGAACTGTTATATGATATTATTTCTCCACTACCATATCGAAACTGTCCAACCTGCCCCTCACTGTACAAGCCCATAAACCCAGCCATATTAGGCTTTGGCTAGGGAAGTTCAAACCGACCTTCTTGTACTTGGGCAAAAGATCCAACCTCTTGGGTTGAGCCTGGGTTGACCTCTGAATCCGCCCAACCCGCCCGAGCTGCAGCCCTAATCTTTGCGGTGTGGTAAGGCCTCTTCAGACAAAAATTGTTATTAAGAGATAAAATCAATATCAAATTTTAAAAAATTGTGATACAATCGAATATCTCATGACACAAAAAACGGTAAAAATACATTGAATACAAGAATTCTGAATTTTATACAGAGGTTCGTAGATCGGCAATAAAAGAGAATATCCACAAATGAAAAAGAATAGTTTTCTAATTCTAGCGTGGGTTCGATCCCCCTAACACCCTTCAACGTCTCTCCACTGAAGGTAGACCAGGCCGGCGAGATAGTGAGTGTACGCCCCGGCGATGACCAGCACATGGAACAGCTGATGGCTGTGGCCGACGAGGTCGAACCTCCCCGGCATCCACCGCTCCGGGACCCTCGTGGCGTACACCACCACCCCCAGCGCGTAGAAACAGCCCATCAGCAGCTCGTAGCCCGCCGACAGGATCGCCTCGGGGCGGTGGCCGAACGCGACCAGCTTGTGCAGTATGGGCACCACCCCGGAGACCCCCATGCAGAAGAAGAGCGCGGACCTCGCGACGCGGAACTCCGCCGTCTGAAACATGGGCACCAGGGAGGCCGAGACGGTGGCCGCCCCGAAGGCGGTGATGAATCCCGCGTAGAGGTTGCGGAAGAAGGGGTCGCACATGAAGGTGTAGTAGACGAGGGGGTAGAAGGAGGTGACGATGAGGGCGGTGATGCCGGCGTAGTCGAGGCGGAGCATGATGTAGGCCGTTCGCTCGGAGTGGCAAAGAATGAGGTGGCAGATGCTGCTGGTGAGGAGGCAGAGCATGACGCCGCCCAGGAAGGCGAAGAAGGGCCAGCGGGTGATCGGCTTCGCGGGCACCGGAGGTGCCACCTTGGCCGCATCATCTTCAACATTTAGCTGTGGTTGCAATAAAATGGTCATGAAATCAGAGCTTCTGGGCTAGTCGAGTTAGGCCGTGTTGGTCGGGGTTTTTATTTTAATAAATTGGTAGGGGTCAAGGTCTAACCCCTCCCTCATCCATGGAGGGATTTCAAACTATGAAAGAGGGATGCGAGGATTACCGGAGCACATGGGTTGGTGAGGTTGTCGGCGCCACCGGAGAATCTCTTTGGTAGACAGCTGACGAGAAGCTGGGATAGATTCCAATCCGATTGCCATTGCTGCACCTCGGCTGCCGGGAAAGTGCTCTGTAATATTTCTTCGTTCAGTTGAGAAGGCAGGCAGGCAATCACCTCGGTCGGTGGATCTGTCGTCGCCGTCGTCGTGGAGAGGATGCTGGTGTCTCTTGGTATGACGATTGCGGTGATCACAGTGAGAGATAGGAAGATGAGGAATCCAATCAGGTGCCTGAAAAAGTATAATCAAGGTTTTAAATGTCGGTTTTGAATCAAATTTGCTTCGTAAAAGTAAAATTTTTGAATTTCAATCAAATATCAGTGAATATTTGGCATTTTATAAGGATATATTTTGGTGAAAATTTATTAGATTTTTATCGATTTAAGTATTTTTTTATACAAATCGGATCCGACAAAAAAGATGGATTTTTTTACTGAAAAATAAAGATTTTTTCAACGAAATTCAGACATTTTTTTTGATACCGAACCAAAATTTGGTACTATAAAAATTTCAAATAATTTCTATGCTAGATCCTAAGAAAAAAAAACTATCATTTCGTGTGAAATTTGTCGATATTTGATTCCATGGATATAGCACTACGAGATAACTTACGTCCAAACATTGAGGGTCTCGTTGTGGACGGAGAAGACGCTGAGGATGGTCTGCTTCAGCGGCCATTCGCACCGGTAGTAGCCCAAGATGAACTCGTTGTCCTTCAGATACTCCGGCAATGATTCGTACTCCACCAGCTCGCACTGCACTCCCCCGCACCGCCTCTTCTCGGACGGGACCGAAGAATCTGCGAAGGAATCGTCGAAGCCCATCCTGCCCCCGACAACACGCTGCTGAATCCAATTCAGAGCTCTAAAAATCAGAAACCCAGGTCCGGCAGAAGCCTCCACGTCGGAAGACGATCCTACTCCGCCGAGGCCGGGGAGGGCCGGAGATAAAGAGCCGATGAACGGTGGCTAAGAAATCAATCAGGAGTACAATCTTGGTGGGAATTTAATTGCAGGTGGGCAAAGTGAGATGAAGTGGGGGGAAAGGTATTGGAATCCCTGCTGTTAGATTCCGATTTGATTCTGTAAGACAGATGCGGAGATTCCCAGTTGGGGTGTGTGAGATAAGTTATGGGTTGCTTACGGAGAAAGAGGTGGTTGGGTTGGCTTCTTATACAGCGCGCACCCCCCCCCCCCACCCCCTCGTTGAGGCCATGGTGGGGGGGAAATCAGAGGGGTTTGAAAACATGAACTGGTCTTTGGGGTTGTGGTGACGTCCACTGCCCGTAGTCCACAACCTGTAGCCTTTTTTTTTTTGAGAAATACAACCTGTAGCTAGGGGTGGCAATGGGTCGTGTCGGGTCGGGTTCGTGTCGTGTCTAGTTTCGGGTCATGCCCAAAACCCATAGACCCGGATCCGACCCGTTTAACTAATCGTGTCTAGATTCTAAACCCGTTTATAAACGGGTAGACCCGATAAGACCTGTTAGACCTGTTTACCACACGGGTTTATTGACCCAATCCGACTTGACCCGACCTAACCCGATAGACCTGCTGATACTATATATTACAGTATCGGATTGCGGGTAGACCCGACCTGACACGACTTGTTGAATATTAAACGGGTCTTCCTGGGTCTACCGTGTCCGGACCCTAAATCCGGACCTGACCCGTTTATTAAACGGGTCTATCGTGTCGACCCATTTACGACCCGAACCCGTTTAGCCCAGACCCAGACCCGCTAACTTCGTGTCGGGTCTGCCGTGTTGGGTCCGAAATTACCAGCCCTACATGTAGCCTTTTAAAATAGGGATTTTTGCATATGATCCCCTAACAAATATTGATATTATAGGACCTCCTCACGTTTTAGGTTTCATGATTAACCTCCTCAAATATTCCATTTAATAAAATCCCCCCATCATTACCTTTTTGCCCTCGAGTTAAATGAATAAAAAAATTAAAAAATGAGGAGTGAAAAGGTAACTATAGGGAATTTTATTAAATACCAGAATATTTGACCCTGAGCGGTCGCTAGTCAACAATCCTGAAATATGGTTGGATCATTTTACCTCTGATGACTCTTTCGATTATGGACATGTGTTAACATTAGGGAGGGGAGTTCATAGCCCTCTCCTCGTTGTTGACGGTACATATGTCATGGAGGATGTTGACTTACCGGCCCCCCACATTTTAAGTGAAGGGAAGGGGGAGCTCATAACCCCCTCCTGGCTGCTAGTGGTGCTTGTCGGAGAAGGTGGTGCGGGGGAGGGATCGAACCTCTCCTCCCTGATCTATCATGCAAATACACCCGTGGGGCAGGAGCATCTCCAATTTGGTGACTGTGCCGGCCTGGTTTGCGGAGGAGGGATTAAGTCCGGTGTTGCCGTTGTCGATCGCAGGGGAGGGGATCAACTCCTCCCCTTCGGTGGCTGTGCCGGCCTGGTTGCCGAGGAGGGATTGAGCCTTGTGTTACCATTGTTAGTCGCAGGGGAGGGGGCTCCTCCCCTCCTTGTGGTGGGACTCTATTTGGGAGAAAAAGAAGGAACCAAACCCAAGCACCTCCTATGTCAAACGATTGAAATCAACGGCTCAAAAGAAAGAGAGGGAATGAGCTAGAGTTTGGCTCCTTCCCCTAATCTAAAGTAGGGAAGTCTCTTCCTCCTTCCACCAGGATTGGCTAGTAGAGATGGAGAGGAGGAGTAGGCAATGAATCCGACCCCTCCTCCCTTTAAGCATATCTTCTCCCACGTGAGGGACAACCAAAAAATAAGGGGAAGGGGTGCGACTTCAGCCCACCTCCCCCCATCTAATAGCAGTTAAATCAATCATTAGATACATCAGAGAAACTTATGAGATTGGGCTCTAGCATAATAAGAAATCTAAATTCTATTTCTCTGTCCACTGTAGGAGCAGAGTACATTATCATTAGATTTTGATGCACTGAAATGTTGTGGATGGAACAGATGCTGACTGACTGTGGGCTGAGTGAGGAACAGATGACGATCTACTGCAATAATTAGCGCACAATACATATTTTGAAAAATCCAGTCCAACACTTTCGAACCAAACATATTGACATCGGATATCACTTCATTCAGGAGTTGGTGAAGCAGGGAATCATCTGCCTCGAGTACATTGACAAAAAAGACAGTTAGCTTACATATTCACAAAGGCCTTGGATGCACATTATTTTTGCTCTCTTAGAGCATCCATTTGTCTCTACGGCATCGGGTGATATCCATCTTATATGAATCCCTTCATTGTATATACTTTTATTATACATCATGGCACATGTAGGTATATTCACTTGTAAATTTTATATATAACAATGTTTTTTGAGCATTGCATTCTTAGTTTGCATGTCTTTCCCTTTTGCTCTGATACTCGTGGATCACAACTAGGAGGTCTTAACATGTGTCCTATGTGTCTCTTGTTGGGTGTCTTCTCATTCATTGAAACCACATTAGCTATTAGGGTTGACCAATAAACATGAGTTCCTCGAGTCACCTTATTTGGCTGACCACATGCTAGCCCTCCTAACTTAAGAGGTGATGAAAATAAAGGTGAAACCTGCCTGAGTAAAAATACTAAAACTTGTGCGTAGCTTATTTTGGAAAAATCAAAATCTGCACAAAGTGCTGAGTTGCGTACCATGGAAAAGGCTACGAAGCATTAAGGTTGAGCTTTAGGTCAGGCATAACCATAAGTGTTATTTTATAATGTCGGACTGGATTTGGATAACTTAAAACATTAGCTGATATGAAAACTCCATAAAAATATTTAATAGTATGCGTTGTCCAGTGGCTAGCTAGGTTTGCCTTCTGCTTACTTTTAAGTGTAGAAATTCACCTTATATGACTTTGCGATCAAACCGAGTTCAGTCTCTGATTAGGTCTTTTTCACTACATCGTAGAGTAATACCTTCGATACTATATACTTCCTGTATGAAATCGACTTCAGACTTCAGAGTGTTTGCGTACAGTATCTTGACCACCTTTACCAAGATTTGTCTTTCTATGATCTGTTGCGGTGTAAGTGGTGGTTGTTTCAGCTGTTAAAAGCTGACCTTTGCCATTGGGGAGATGTGAGATATTGGAACCTATCCCTAGAAGTGAACAACACTGATATTGTTAGGTCTCTCTTAGGTGTGTTCTCATGGTATCATTGCATTCTGCATCTTTTGGATATCAATAGTAAAACAAGTGTTTGCATGTCTTGCAGTAATTCATTCATGCATATCATCTTCATTTATAGCTTCCTTTGTGTTACGAAGAGAGGGGGAGAGAGAATAGGATTGGGGAGAAAATCTCCTTGTATTATCTCATTGATCACACAATTACATTACATAAGACTACCTCTCTTTATATAGAGAGAGAACTCACACCATAATGTTACCACAACCGAGGTGGGACTAATAGAATACTAACACACACACACACACTACATCTAATACCCCCCGTCAAACTGATGTATGGTATAAACCGACATCAGTTTGCTTAATAAAAGGAAGGAGAAAGAAAGAAAAAAGAAAAAAAAAAACATCAAATAACCCTTTTTTTTTTTTTATGCTGTAAAGTAAAGATAGTGCCAGGACGACCTGCAAGCAAGTCGTCCTGGAAACCCGATTGACCTGCAAGCAGGACAACCGGGGGAACCCGGCCAACCTGTAAACAGGTCAACCGGGAGAATTGGCATTGATCACTAAGGATCTGAGCGGAGGAAGCCGACGGTGATGGAAGTCGGCAATAAAGGAGGCCGAAAGGAGAGAGAGAGCGGCTAAGAAAAGATGTGAATGCTTGAGACCTCATAAGAGGCAAGCACCCGGCCGAAGCAAGTACTTGACACCTCTTAGAAGATCTCAATCATCACAGACAAAGAATAGGGAGAAGAGAAAGAGTCGTAGCTCTGATAGGGTCATAAGACCAAGGAAAGGAAGAGGATCCGAAAGCCGGCACAAAACCAGTGTGACCGGAACTAGAGAGGATCAAAAGCCGGCACAAGACAAGTGTGACCGGAACGAGAAAGGATCCAAAAGCCGGCACAAAACAAGTGTGACCGGAACTAGAGAGGATCAAAAGCCGGCACAAGACAAGTGTGACCGGAACGATAAAGGATCCAAAAGCCGGCACAAAACAAGTGTGACCGGAACTAAAGAGGATCTAAAAGCCGGCAAGGCGGATCGGTAGGGCGCAGAGCGCAAAAATACCAAGGCGCAAGGGCACGGAGCGAAGCGATGGGGTAGGCGAATCGACAAAGCGCAAGGGCATATGGTGCAAGACGGGCTGACAAAGCTCAAGGTGCAGCGGACGGCGGGCGCGGGACGACAAAGCGCAAAGGCACAGGGCGCCAAGGTGGCCGGATCAAACGGCTTAGGGCTTCGGCAGCCAGCAAGACTGATGGGCGCGGGCTGGAGCCAAAGGAGGAGCGGTAGCTCGAGCGCAGGGCCGCAGAGAGAACGCACGGCGTAGAGTCAGACTCAAACTCAAAATGGGATCACCGGGTTGGATCGAGTGTAGAGCATAGGTGAAGCATAAAGCACAGCCTCAAGCTAAAAGGGATCTGAGAGAGAATAGAAAGAGAACACACACGGGCAGCAAATCGTAAATCACAGTCATTCGATGCAAATCGGATGGCTGTGATCATTTGTATAGAGAAAGAGCCACAGATCAAGAGAGGGAGAGAGATGATCAGATGAGAGGGAGGATCTGGATGCATGCATGCACGGCTGTCATCAAACCAGAGAGAGAAGGGGATGCAAATCGGATGGCTAGAAAGATTTAATAAAAAGAGGAGACACCACCGGGACACCACCGGGACACCACCTACATCTAATAATGGATTTGCAGGGACACACACTACATCTAATGCAGGGACACACACTACATCTAATAATGGATATGAAGGGACACACCTACATCTAATAATGATACCAGAGACATCACCGGGACACATAGGACACATCAGGACACATAGATGTGTTAACTGTGTGTCGCTCGGCCCACTCCGTTTCAGAAAAGGAAAGGGAGAGAGCGAGCGAGTCGGAGACGGGAGAGAAGTGGGTGATGGGCCGATGGCTTCGGGCCGGCGGGCACGGCGAGGTGGGCACGGACGACCGGCCGGCGCGGACGAAAGGCCGGCGCTGGCGAAGGGCCGGAGGGCACGGCAAGGGCTCCGGGAGAGAGCGAGAGTGTCGGATACAAGGAGACGAGAGAGATCCGGGAGAGAGCGAGAGTGTCGGAGACGAGAGAGAGAGATCCGGGCGCCAGCAGCGGCAAGGGCTCCGGAACGCCCCCGTGCAACAAAACTCCGGCCGCCGGAACGCCATGCAGGCCCCCATGTCGCCGTCGGGCCCCACCACCCGCAGCTCGAGCAGGGCACGCCGCGTTCAAGTCCCGCGGGCAGCTCGCCGGGTTCGGCTCCGGTGCTGGGTGACGCTGCTCGGCCGGGCCGGAGCGAAGCGCAGCGCAGGGGACGGTGCCGGAGACGGTGCAGAGCAGGGGACGGGCGCAGCGCCGGGGCACGGGCGCAGCGCCGGGGTCGGGGCCGCTGCGGTGCGGAGCAGGAGACGGGTCCGGGGCCGGAGACGGAGCCGCTGCGGTGCGGAGACGGGGCCGGGACCTCTCAAGAGCCGCAAGAGACGAAAAAAAGAAAAATTTTATTTTCTTCCCGGCCTCCTCGATGTCGTCGACGACGACCGAGGAGGCCGAGGCCAGAGAGGAGAGCGTCGAAACCCTAGGCGAGGGTTGGCTCTGATACCATGTTACGAAGAGAGGGGGAGAGAGAATAGGATTGGGGAGAAAATCTCCTTGTATTAACCAAGTGCTAACCAAGTGCTGGCCGATCTCTCGGCACACTCATTGTGGGACTAATAGAATACTAACACACACACACACTACATCTAATACTTTGATATCTTTTTATGCCAAAAAGGGGAAGTAATAGTGATCAACACTCCTTCAGCTGACAATTTTTTTTTTTTTTTTTTGGTATTTCAAGGGGAGTTCACAAGTGGACCTCCAGGAGGCGCCACAAGCCGGCGCAAACCCAAAAAACCGCCCCGCAGATGGGGAGAACATGGAGGCACAAAAGGCACAAACCCAGAGTCGCCCACCAGGCCGAAACACCGCCTGACGGTGGGACATGAAACCGCAACAAGGTGGGAACCATGACATATTGCCAATAGAAGAATCAGAAATTGGATCCTAAGAGCCCCACCCTTGCCCCCCCCCCCCCCCCCCCCCCCCCCCCCGTCAATGAGGGAGGGAAGAAATCAACGAAGCAGGGAGCTTACTTTCCTTGTCTGGTTTCTTGAGGATGAGACCTTTCAATGTCAGTTTGTCCTTAAACCGGACCTTGGGCCTACCGCAGCTCCCATTTGGCTCCAATTCAGGTGACAATTTTGGGTTTTCAAGAAAGTGAACTGCGGCAGCATAGCTAGGCTTGAGGCAGAATTCCGAAGAACAGTTGTGATTTATGTGTTTACCTCTTGTTTCACTGCACACACCTTCATCTTTCTTCCTCAGACTCTACTTTTGAGTTGATGTCTCTTGTACGTAGTCTCCTCTTTTTCACTATATACATATTGTTCATTTTTCGATGAAGTGGGAGGAGAACTAACATTTTTGTTCAGGTGTTGAGAGAAAGATCTGATAAACTTATTTGGAAGTGTACAGATTACAGGAACAGACTTTGACTCGTCAGTTGTTATTCTCTAGAGTCTAAGTCTTGTCTGAGTGGTTGCAAACTCATCTCTTCGAGTCATGCTTGAGTGATTGTTCTTTAATGGAAAGAGAAAATGGTATTTGTCACTTCCATGAGTGTTGATTATAGTGTTTTGACAAAAAATTATACAAAATAGGGAGATTGTTAACGCCAAGAGTGTCCGACCATATTGCAATAATTTATGTGCTCAAGACCTCCTTCCAAATAAATACATAAATTTGTGTGCTCAAAACGCACCCAGTGAGAATGAGGTTTAAGTTTGAGTGTTGCGTGCTAGATGTGTCAGCAATTCACAGCCTACGAAGACATCATCAGTGCTAGCTGCACAGTTTCAGCTGAAAGATCAATTTTTCAACTCACTCCTATCCAAAGGTATATCTCATACTCTTTACTTTTGGGTACTTAGAACTCTCTACCCTTGTGTTTGTTTTGTTCCATGGCCATTGGTTTCTCTCGTGTTTCTCTGAATTCTCCCAATTGATCATTTTCCAAATTATGCTTCTCAAAACTTGCTTTTGAACCGAATTTGTTGGGTTTTGTATTTGCTTTGCTTCTCGGCTGAGCCCATAGCTTTTTGGTTTTCGAGTTTTTCCGGAGGTTTTGTGTTGTTGGTTCGTGTGGCTAAAAGAGCATTGCACACTCGATGCAAGTGAATACTTGACCTAGTGCAACCTGTGTACTTGAGAGCTTAGCCATGGTGTTTTGTGGTCAGGTACGGCCCGAGGTTAACTCATGGTTGTCTCTCGTCCTAATGACAAGCACTTGGTGGTACGGATCGCCCAGGGACTGCCACGGCCTGGATCGTTGGTTTATGACAACTGGTTGGTCGAGACCAATTTCTAGGTGGGCTCAGTTTCCTCTATTATGTTTCCCACCTGGGTGCGAACTGTTTTGGCCTAATGGGTCCGAACCATGGCCCAGGTATAAATATGGGTGCACTTGGGTAGACTCACGATCTCTCTTGTTTGGGTTTTTGGAGAAGGCTTGTGTTTTTTTGAGAAGAGTTCTTCTCCCGTACCTAGACCGCCTAACTCCACCATGGCTCCTTTGACTCCCAAGATGACAAGTGCAATTTTCTTATAGGGTCTCCTCATGTGTATGGTGTGGAGCATGGGAAGAGATGAAACTTTTGACTCCTCTCTTGTAGAGTGTGTGTGTGTGTGTGTGTGTGTGGACTTGAGCTTTATCGAAGATTTGACACTTGTTTTATCGATTCCCTTAAGTGCTTGGATGGTTCTTCCTGAATTGCTATAGTTTATTGTATTTTGAGTAGGATCAGTCTCTCTCACTGTGGTACTTCGTCTCTTAACCAAAGACTAGCTAAATCCCATGTGGTGGGTCACTCCTGGTACTGGGACCGAAAATCATTCTCCAATGCTAGAAGGCTCCCTCATAGGAAATTGGGGAAGACAAGTCATTAGAGAGTCGAATACCCTTGGGTAGAAATCCTTCTCTACGGCTTGAAGGTCCCCCTATAGGAAATTTGGGGCGACAAATCCTAGGGTTAGATAGCTTTGGATCCATCCATTGCTATCCATTGCTGACGGGTGGTGGTGCCTCATGGTTATGACTGCTTGAGCATGCACGTGCAAACTGAGCAAGAAGCTAGTGATGCTTAGGAGTCCGAGGGCGGAAAGCTGCAACGTTTACATAAAGGAGGTTATGAGAGTTTGTATGCGATGATTGTGGTGTGCCAAACCGAGCAATCCGTGAAATGCCTATTTGTGGGATACGTCAAGGTTGGGTTGTAGATCGCTGCAATTCATCTAAGGTAATCCTCTGTACTTTGTACATTCACCCTTTCCAGTGGATTACTTGCACTTCCGATATAAGGATCCCGGTGTGGTTTGTCCCCTCTGGGTTTCCACATAAATATCCTTTATGCACTTTACATTATACTGCTATATTTAGGGTCTTGTATGCTTTGCCTATAAAGCCTATTGCATGCCTCAGTCATAGTGAGCATTAGAGAGGTGTGAGTTTGAACTTTTGATTCCTAACATTGGTATTCTCTTAAAAGTTCGAGCAAGATTCCTTATGAGTAGAGCAACTATATAGGCAGAATCTATCTAAGACAGAATATTACAGTTGAGACTAGGAATCATTCCACATATCATTACCTAGTGTGTCTCGTCAAAAAAAGACCGATCCATACATTGCAAAGAAATTTGAATTGGTATTGTTTCCTCCGTGCTACGAGAACACCCTAGCAGGTACTTAGCGATTTCAGTAATAACTCTTTTGATACTCTAATTTTCTCTTTGGTCATCAGCGATGAGTCATTGGTGCTTGACTTGGACGCATTGTTTCACGCTACAGGCCGGAAGGATATCCTGTGCAACTATGTGCAAGGAGACTTTGGCAATATTTTTCTCTGGACGATGATGAGCCTTGTAGTGTAACTGGCAAAGGCGATGAAGAGAGAGCGATGTCTAATGGGATATGCTTGAAATTGAAGGATGTGTGATACGTCTCTCAAATGAAGCAAAATCTAATTTTTGTTGGTTAGCTAGATGAGTCTGGATATAGAACCACTTTTGAAGGTGACTCTTGGAATTAGATGTCTAGATGAGCTATGATGATAGCACACGACAAGAAGAAAGGCACACTGTACATCGCAGAGGACACAACCAACTCCGGAGTAGTTGCCGAGTCAAGTCCGGATGCCAAGGTGTGGCATTGCAGACATGGTCACATAAGTGAGAAGGGTATAAAGATCGTGCTTTCAAAGGGCAAGATATATACATGGCCTGAAGCACGTAGATATGAACTATTGCGGGTACTGCGCGCATCTTCAAGAAGCAACACAATGTCAACTTCAACAAAATTGGGAGATCTCCAAAGCTTAAGAAGCTTGAATTGATACATACAGCTGTGTGGGTGCTGGCTCAAGTTCCTTCACTAGAAGGATCGTGGTACTACATTACGTTTGTTGACGATACCACTTGGAAGATGTGAATATATTTTTTGAAGATGTATGGGGGCTGGCTCAAGTTCCCGTCGGTACCTCCTCCAATGTTCGTCTAGCCCAGCACCCTGTTGCTTTGTAGGCATGCTTGCGACTGTGCTTGCCTCTATCGTGACCGACAACATAATAAAAAAAAAGGAGGAATGAGGAAGGAGGGTGCGAAGAAAAGGATGGGGCCGGTAACATGAAGGAGGAAGAAGAAGAATGATGGAGGAGGGGAGACGCCCGACTGCACAAGCACGACGGTAGTGATGGGGGTTTACACGAGTAGAGGTGGCAACGGTGGTGTCCTACACGGGCAGTGACATGACAACATCGTGCAAGCCTCCCTATGGTCATGGTACTCCTAAATTAAGCCATGAACGTATTCGGAAATTTTTTTAAAAGTGTGGTGGTACTTAGAGAATAGTAATATTGAGGCAAATTCTATTTGATCAGCCATCTTGATGCCCATTTTTCTGCCACGGTTAACCATTGAGGCTCAGTGCAATGGACGACTGTGATCACCTGCCAGGTCAGGATGGCCAGATCTTGATGGACATCAAGATAGCTGATCGAATTACATTTGTCTCAATATTTGCACCACACTATTCTCTAAGTACCACCACACTATTCTCGATGGACATCAATTGGGTTTTGTTTGTTTTTTAGATTGTACGAGTAACATTACTCAACATTAATACCAGTTTCCCAAAATCAAATTATGAATTAATGACTATTGCATTGCTGGACTGTTGGTGTGCTCTCCTAACAAAAACAAAGGATATATGATACATATTGCCTCAATAAATTATTTTCTGTAATTTTAGATCTCCTTAATAACAAGAGTTCAGACTTTCTCCCGTCGGCTCGGCCCCAATCAGTGGGCCCACATGCATCAGGTGGTTGATAGAGTGCGATTTACTTTTGAGTTGCTTGCCATCGTGCGGCTGTGATACATGCCAAGCCGACGGACCGGGCCAAACGATTGAGTGTGAGTTTGGTGGTCATACAAAGTATATATGACCATATTCGATGTCAAAATGTTCAAATCTATACAAAAAAAAAAGAAGAAAAGAAAAGGTCAAGATCGATTATGAGTCTATGTAGGAGAAAATCAAAGGTGGAAAAGTCTTAAAAAAAAAAAAAAAAGGATTATTTTGACCTTGCCCTTAAACATATACCCATAATTAGACTTAAGACTTCCAAACTTTTCATAATTAAACTATGCTTCCTAGTTTTACGGATTTGTGCGCGTTCCATGGTTGACCAACGCTTTGCTCACACTAACCCTCTGTGACCCTCTGCGCATTCCCATATTAACAATACTACCCATATGATTTTGGCCCCCATTTATAGTCGTTATATAGCTACAAGCTGTTATCAATTGAAGAGGCCAAGTCTAATTGTGGAGGGATAGTATTGTCAATGTGGGAATACACAGGCGTCAAAGTGAGCAAGCGTTGGTCAACCACGACGCATGCACGGAATCTGTGAAATTGGTGGGCACAATCTAATTATTTAAAGTTTTGGGGGTCAAAGTCTAATAAGGGTATAAGTCGGGGGTGCAAGGTTTAAATAACCTAAGAAAAAGGGAACTTAGTGATGGCTCCCTAACAAAGGTATCAACTTACAATAAGCCCTCCTACAAGTCCAGTATTACAATAGCTCCTTCCTGAAATCTCGTTGAACCAAATAGAAAAATAGAAGAATAACACCCAACACAAGTCCATTAAATTTACATTTGCTGCCATCAACTTAATTCAAATCTTTCTTTGCATGAAAATCAATTGAAATCATTCCAGATTGTCGATTTAAAACCACAAAACAATTTTATTTTTTATCTAAATATTTTCATAAAAAATAATTTTATTCTGTCAAATGACCAAATAGTTAGTATTTTTTACCTAATTATTACTCTTTATGTGCTAGATAGAATTCACTTGGTTTTGCTTAGTTAAAAGCATTTTTAGTCACAAAAAAAATCATATTATGACTAGATGAGCAGAAATCCTGTTATAATCAATCTACAATTAAGACATTTTACCATATCAAATTGTTACTCTTTGCTAACGGATTGTTACTTTACCAATTGTTACTTTTTTGCTACGATTGTTACACTTTATATATAGAGCTAAAATTGTTATTTAAAAAGTTCCATTACTACTTGAGTACAATAGAAGTAGCCCGTGTTAGTCAAAACTAACAAATTTTTGCTCTTTACCGATAATTACTCTTTTACTTTAATTGTTACACTTTACTTATAGGGGTAAAATTATCATCTAATTTTTTTGGTAATTATATATGCGCGGGAAAAGGAACTCGTATTAGCTTTAATCCAACTATAGGAGCTTAATGTTAAATTCAAACTTTACATACCCTTAACGTTAAACGAAATTTTTTTTAAGGAGCTAATGTTAATAATCCCAAAAGAAAAGAAGAGGTCAAGTTCGAATTCTGCCATTATTTATGACCTTATACCTGGACAGATGCATGTGAATCATGTGATGCCATGGATTAATAAATAAAGAAATAAAAAAAAGCAATGCAATGCTGACTTTAATTAGGACCATTTCATCCATGCAAGGAGGACTAAATCAGTTACAAATTAGTAAGAAACGCATGCAATATGGACTGAGTAATATGGACTGATTTTGATTAACTCATTGGGGTGTGATTCATCAGTTGATAAAGAAAGATATATAGTACTAATGATTTTCCAAATGATCATTAAATATTATTTAATCTCTAGTTACAAATTAGTTCAGACCCCCTCTATCATCCCCGTCCTTCGATCCCTTTGTATCCATATCCATATCCATACCCCCTAAATAGGGGGTCAAATGGTCGAAGCAAAATCAGTCCGTCCATAGTCACCGCTAAAATCTGCAGATTTTGCTTCGACCATTTGAGCCCACTAGAAGTTTTGGAATTTGATAAAAATTAGTAAGGATGATCATCTTACCCTAGACAACACCCTCACCAAATTTCATCAAATTCCAATATTTCTAGAGAGGTAAACAAGCGAGAGGTGCAACAACGATGCTACACCTCCGGTGCAGGCTCCCCGCGCCCCCCCCGCATATATATATATATATATATATATATATATATATATATATATATATATATATATATATATATATATATATATATATATATATATATATATATATATATATATATATATATATATATATATATATATATATATATATATATATATATATATATATATATATATATATATATATATATATATATATATATATATATACTAGTAAAGCCCGTGCCTGTCGGCACGCAAAAGATTTTGAGGGCGACAAAAATATTTTGAGGGTGTGATAAAATTTTGAGGAAAGAGGCAATATTTAAAAGGTGGCAATAATAATTTAAAAGTGATGATATTTTTGAGCGAGAGAACAATATTTCGAGGGTGATGACAATATTTTTTGAGCGAAAATAACAATAGTAATATTTGATTAGTCTATATATGAATGCCCGTGCCTGTCGGCACTGCAACGGTCACCTTCGGCGGCAACACAACCCTTGGGCATCGCCACCCCCCACTCCCACCGTCCTCTTCAGCGAACACACTTGATCACCTTCGGTAATAAAATCACTCGATGGGAACGAAAAAAAACATTGTTTTAAATCTGAAACCCACACAAAAAAAGGAGGGGTTCATTTAATACAATAATAATGGTGAAATTATTAAATTCTAAAACTTCAAATGATCAAAACCGAACAAACCACTCTAGAAGAGGATATGAGAGCTAATGAGTCCTCAAAACCCACCTGAAATTTAAAACCTCCCTATCAATTCCTAGCCAACGGCCTTTTCCACCGTTGGGATGAAACACTCCACCCCAATAAGGCTAGTTACGCAAACCTATAAGGCTAGTTACGCAGATTCAACTCACGCCACCATGATGCACCCCTTCAATATTTCACAATTTTGTCAGGAATCTAAACGAAGAGAGTAAACATCTTTGTAGAATACAAATTAGAATTTAAGTAAAAGAACATTGGCAACGTATTGATATCCCCAAGCATCAACACAATCATTCCTGACATATTGCAATTAAGTATTTCTAATTAATCAATTAAAATTTTTCATAATTTACTTTTTAAAAAATAAAGACATTCTACAAAGGGTTGGAGGCTTACAGATCATCCTTCGTCCTAAACATTATACACAACAAAACTCATATTAACATACAAAACCCACTGAAGCAGGTGTAGCAAATGAACCCCATTGCCCAAGTGATCCAAATTCACCGCCAGCAGGCCAGTGTCAGGTTCAACCTCCCCTGCAATTCCTGCACATTTCTTTAGCACTGACCGAGATAGTTATTTGGACAAAAAGAGTGGACATCAATGAAGGGTCTGATATCTGTGTTAATGTTGGTTAGACAACTGATGTTAGTCTAGGGGTGGAATGGAGGTCTGATCTTGACCCTATAAAAAAATATAAAAAAAAACATCATTTTTTTGAAATATATGAAGATTTAAGGTAGGAGACTGACCAAGCAACGAAGATCTTGCCCTTTTGGTAGTTATCAGCAGTCACAAAGTCGAAGTCGAAGACGGCGTAGCTGCAATTGGAACAAAGCGATCTTTGAAGATTGGGGCAAGAATCTAGCTACCGTGCTCCTAAGCCTCCTTTGAACAAATAGCAGTTAGCAATCAATCACAAATCAGTGACCCACACGAATACATGAATACCCACATGAATGCCCCTGACTATCTTCACCATCAAAAGACTTTCGGCAGGAGCACCCACAGTCGGTGAGGGACAGCAAATTTCGTTTGGATGACAATGGTTGTTTTGACATCCTACCTCTAAGCCTGGGATACTTTATCTTTAAGCTTGCCAACGTTCAAGACTTCACCAAAGTCTTGATCGGCGGCCCGACTTTGGCACTGGAGTGGTGGCGATCAGGTTTTTCGCTTAGAGTTATGGCTCGTGTGGGAAGAGAGGGGTTCCACTGATCGGGTCCGCATGCGGTCGAGGATTGGGGTGAAAGAAGGGTCGTTGGCATATTGTCGGATTGAGGGAACTACACGGACGATGCCACACCACTCGATCTCGGGTGATATCTGGTGATCTTTGGTGAATGGCAATAAAAATTTTGATGCCAATAAAAAAATTCAGTAAAAACAACTTATAATTAGCTGTGATCCAAAATGCCAACCAAATTCGATTTTTTTTTTTGAAAGAAAACATTGATGTCAACTAAAAATTTGAACATAAAAGTAACTGTCGAGAGACATGAAAACTGAACACAGATGACAACACAAAATGAATTACAAAAAAAAAAAAATGACACAAAATTGTAGCAACAAAACTTTGGACTGCAAAGCCGCATATTGCAAGTCTCTGTCACATTCTTAATACAAATGAAAAGCTTTAAAAAAAAAGGAAAAGTTTTTAAAACTTGCTGCAGGTTCATCCAATCTTACTTTACAAATAAAAATCTTTTAAAACAAAAAAAGGAAAAGTTTTTAAACTTGCATCCAGCCAGACGCTGAACATGGATTTGGGGAACATCCGGTGGATGAGATGCTTGGATATCACCCCGTTCATCGTAGGGCCGTCGTAAGGGATCATGCTTGTTTCTGAATATGTTGCAGCTTCCCCCTACTCTCTTGCATCGCCTTCTGCCGGGTTTCATAGAAACCAAAATCATCGAGAATCGAAATCTTGTTGATGTGCTCTTTAAACAGCTTCAGCATTTGAAGACCTTGCTCGATCTTCACCTGTAGCGGCCAGAAGGAGAAGACGATAACAATCGGAATCAACTGGGCCTAGCATCTCAGCAACACCGACGAACAGCCCACTTGTGTTGACCTGATGATCAGTCAAGAAAAAAGTGTTAATCAAAGCTTAAAAATAATCAAAAGTGTTAATCAAAGTCACAAAAATAATCTGCACTAAAAAAAGAGAAAATTATAAATGTCACAAAGCTTAATTATAAAAACATTCTGCACTAAAAAAGAGAACCCATTAAAAACAATCAAATGGAGAATGATTTAAACAATGAAATATCAAATGTCACCCTCCCACGTATGCCTCGTTTACAGAAATTCAAGTAAAATACTAAGCTTTAGAGTGAGGAAAATGAGAGAGACTTGCTTCTCTTCTTTCTCTGCTTCTCCCCATTCACCGTTTCTTGCCCGTCCTGAAACAGAGAGAGGGAAAAAAAAATCATTAACCTTAAACCATATAGGCATAAAGAGGAGAAAATTCCTGCAAAAAAAAAGAGGGAAAAAGAAAATAGAGGAAAGAAAAAATCACCTTAAAGCCCTTACATTTTAGCAACACCACGTAGGGAATATTTTGTTTCCCTCACCTTTTCCAAAATGATCTCACAGACTGAATTTTCGTGGAAAACAGGGCAAACAGGAATTTGAGATTTGATTAAAAAAAAAAATCGGAAGAGCCAGCCCAAAACTCATCTACCCTCCAATTCAAACAGCAATGGAAAAATCCCCAAGCCCTAATCAAATGTCAATTATAAAATACCTCAAAATCGGAAGATATCTGAAGGGGTGAGAGAATTTGATCAGCAAGGTCTCCGATCGGTGATGTAGAAGGAGTGCGTCTCCAACAGATCTTAGCCAGCAAGAGACTGAAATGAAAAACCAAGACACCCATCAACAAAAAGAAAAAAAATCAAGATCGTGAGGGAGGCGTTCGGCGGATCAGAGAGAGAGAGAGAGAGCTGTAGGGTTCTGTTACCAGATTGTAAGAGAGAGAGAGAGAGAGAGAGAGAGAGTTGTTACCAGATATGGGTTACCCCCGCTCTCCCTCAGAACCTTCGATCGCCCTCCCAAATACCGCAGGCCCATCGATCACGTCGTTCGATCGCCCCCTCAAATCCCCTGATCGTCCCCCAAAACCTGCATCGGATCATCGCGTATCCCTCAAAACCTTCGATTGCTCCGATCGTCCCCCAAAACCTGCATCGGATCATCGCGCAGCTCTCAAAACCTTCGATCGCCCCTCAAATCCCACAGTCAGTCCAGAGAGAGAGAGAGAGGGGGAGAGGCGCAAGAGAGGGCTGTTACCAGATTTTGGGCGTGCGGGCGAGATTTGGGATCAGAGGACTGTGGAATCGGAGAGAGAAAGAGAGAGATCTCGAGCGGGCGGCGGCAGCGGGGGAAGGGGGGGGGGGGCAGCCTCCTCAATCCGAAATAGAGAAAAAAAAGAAAGAAACCATAAATCAGAGAGAGAGACAGAGAGAGTAATCAGATCTGCGGTGAGGGGGGCAACGTTCGCCGGGGGATCGGTGGGAGGGAGGGCGTGCCGGAGATCCGGGGAGAAGATGGTTGATGGAGCCATGGAGGGTGGGAGGGAAGATGGAGGGGGTCGCGGGAGTGAGGGACGCGGAGAGAGAGAGAGAGAGAGAGAGAGAGAGAATCAGGACTGGCTGCAGTTAGAGAGAGAGGGGGACGGGCTGAGCGAGAGAGGGACGCGTAGAGAGATTAGAGAGAGAGGGGGGCGGGCTGAGCGAGAGAGGGACGCGGAGAGAGAGAGAGAGAGAGAGCTAAATCGTGCAAAGAACTGCTATACAACCGTTTGTATCGAACGGCTGCCCAATTAACGTGGCATATGATCTCACGCCTGCTCAATTAACGGCAGGGCACGATTTCGAGAGAAATGATCGTGAAGATCAGATCTGAAGCAGATCGTGCATAACATATAAATATTACCCAATGTAAAGAGATCTTGGCCATAAGATTTTCTAACCGCCTCTTATGTTTGTATCGAACGGCTCTCTTTATCCATTCGTAGTGAAATATTATATAGATATATATATATATATATATATATATATATATACATATATATATATATATATATATATATATATATATATATATATATATATATATATATATAGGGGGCTGCTATGCTGCGGCATGCGGTGCGTGCTGCATCGCACCGCAGCCGTGTGATGCACTGCTGCGTGCATCGCATGCACGCAGCGCGTGCATCACACGGCTGCGGTGCGATGCAGCACGCACCGCATGCCGCATTCAAGCATTTCTCTCTCTCTCTCTCTCTCTCTCTCTATATATATATATATATATATATATATATATATATATATATATATATATATACTAGTGATACTTGCGGCCGGTAACATACTGCCTTAACGTGCGGCCACCCCCTTCGGGGGTATTTTTGGTATTTTTTTTTTTGGGGATTGATCACCCACCCTTGGATTGGACACACAAAAAATTTCAGTCCGATCCAAGACCTGTAGGCCGTCTAAATGTGTTGATCTTTTATCGGTCGTTCATTTTTATCGCCATTTTGATCAACATATTTGGACGACCTACAGGTCTTGGATCATGCTGAAATTTTTTGTGTGTCCAATCCAAAGGTGGGTGATCAATCCCAAAAAAAAAAAATTACTGAAAATACCCCCGAAAGGGGTGCCGCACGTTACCGGCCGCAATGTATCACTACTCTCTCTCTCTCTCTCTCTCTCTATATATATATATATATATATATATATATATATATATATATATATATATATATATATATATATATATATATATATATATATATATATATATATATATATATATATATATATATATATATATATATACTGAAGATATTTGTATAGCCGTCGGTATTTATATATCGTATGCCTACAGATTTTGGTCTTATCGTCGGTATATTATATACCGACGGTATAATATGTACCGTCGGTAATACGATTTACTAATTTTTTTTGTTACGAAGAGAGGGGGAGAGAGAATAGAATTGGGGAGAACAACTCTTTGTATTATCTCATTAATCACGCTCATTACATAAGACTACCTCTCTTTATATAGAGAGAGTACGCACACCATTATGTTACCACAACCGAGGTGGGACTAATAGAATACTAACACACTACATCTAATACCCCCCGTCAAACTGATGTAAGGTATAAACCGACATCAGTTTGTTTAATAAAAGGAAGGAGAAAGAAAGAAAAAAAAAATTACATCAAATAACCCTTTTTTTTTTTTGTTTATGCTGAAAAGTAAAGATAGTGCCAGGACGACCTGCAAGCAAGTCATCCTGGAAACCCGATTGACCTGCAAGCAGGACAACCGGGGGAACCCGGCCAACCTGTAAACAGGTCAACCGGGAGAATTGGCAATGATCACGAAGGATCGGAGCGGAGGAAGCCGACGGTGATGGAAGTCGGCAATAAAGGGGGGCCGAAAGGAGAGAGAGCGGCTAAGAAAAGATGTGAATGCATGAGACCTCATAAGAGGCAAGCACTCGGCTGAAGTAAGTACTTGACACCTCTTAGAAGATCTCAAAAGCCGGCACAAGATAAGTCGGCGCTAGAATGACCGGAACGAGAGTGGATCCAAAAGCCGGCACAAGATAAGTGTGACCGGAACAAGAAAGGATCCAAAAGCCGACACAAAACAAGTGTGATCGGAACTAGAGAGGATCAAAAGCCGGCACAAGACAAGTGTGACCGGAATGAGAAAGGATCCAAAAGCCGGCACAAAACAAGTGTGACCGGAACTAAAGAGGATCTAAAAGCCGGCACATGACAAGTGTGACCGGAACGAGAAAGGATCCAAACGCCGGCACAAAACAAGTGTGACCGGAACTAAAGAGGATCTAAAAGCCGGCACAAGACAAGTGTGACCGGAACGAGAAAGGATCCAAACGCCGGCACAAAACAAGTGTGACCGAAACTAAAGATGATCTAAAAGCCGGCACAAAACAAGTGTGACCGGAACGAGAAAAGATCCAAAAGCCGGCACAAAACAAGTGTGACCGGAACTAGAGAGGATCAAAAGCCGGCACAAAACAAGTGTGACCGGAACGAGAAAAGATCCAAAAGCCGGCACAAAACAAGTGTGACCGGAACGAAAGAGGATCTAAAAGGTGCAAGGCGGATCGGTAGGGCGCAGAGCGCAAAAATACCAAGGCGCAAGGGCACAGAGCGAGGCGATGGGGCAGGCGAATCAACAAAACGCAACGGCATATGGTGCAAGACGGGCTGACAAAGTTCAAGGCGCAGCGGACGGCGGAGACTGATGGGCGCGGGACGCCAAGGCGGCCGGATCAAACGGCTTAGGGCTCCGGCAGCCAGCAAGACTGATGGGCGCGGGCTGGAGCCAAAGGAGGAGCGGTAGCTTGAGCGCAGGGCCGCAGAGAGAACGCACGGCGTAGAGTCAGGCTCAAACTCAAAATGAGATCACCGGGTTGGATCGAGTGTAGAGCATAGGTGAAGCATAAAGCACAGCCTCAAGCTAAAAGGGATCTGAGAGAGAATAGAAAGAGAACACACACGGGCAGCAAATCGTAAATCACAGTCATTCGATGCAAATCGGATGGCTGTGATCATTTGTATAGAGAAAGAGCCACAGATCAAGAGAGGGAGAGAGATGATCGGATGAGAGGGAGGATCTGGATGCATGGATGACTGTCATCAAACCAGAGAGAGAAGGGGATGCAAATCGGATATCTAGAAAGATTTAATAAAGAGAGGAGACACCACCGGGACACCACCTACATCTAATAATGGATTTGCAGGGACACACACTACATCTAATAAGACACCACCGGGACACCACTGGGACACCACCTACATCTAATAATGGATTTGCAGGGACACACACTACATCTAATGCAGGGACACACACTACATCTAATAATGGATATGAAGGGACACACCTACATCTAATAATGGATACCAGACACCACCGGGACACATAGGACACATCAGGACACATAGATGTGTTAACTGTGTGTCGCTCGGCCTACTTCGTTTCAGAAAAGGAAAGGGAGAGAGCGAGCGAGTCGGAGACGGGAGAGAAGTGGGTGATGGACCGATGGCTTCGGGTCGGAGGCTCGGAGCGGCGAAGGCGCCGGAGGCTAGGGGCGGCGCCGGATGTCACGCAGGGAGGCTAGGGGCGGCGCCGGATGTCACGCAGGGGAGGAGGTCGACTAGATCTGCGCTCCCCCCTGCTGTAGCAGCACTGGCGTCCGGATCATGCCCCGCCCCACGGACAAGTCCCTCTGCTACCTCGGCGGCGAGACCCGGATCGTCGTGGTGGAGCGCCTCTCCACCCTCTCCGAGCTCTCCGCCCGGCTTTCCCGGAGCATCCTCGGCGGCCGCGAAGGGGTCTTCAGGCGGGCCGGATCCATGGCCGGAGAGAAGAGCAGAGCTTGGTGAAGGGGTCTTCAGGCGGGCCGGCGCGGGGGCACGCCACCTTGAACAGCCACGAGATCAGGGTGCCGCTCACCCCGACGAGATCCCTCCGCCTCAGCGTCTTCCGGCTGGTGTGGCGGACGGCGTTCGTGGAGCGGAGCAGGAGACGGGTCCAGGGCCGGAGACGGAGCCGCTGCGGTGCGGAGCAGGAGACGGGGCCGGGACCTCTCAAGAGCCGCAAGAGACGAAAAGAAAAGAAAAAATTTTATTTTCTTCCCGGCCTCCTCGATGTCGTCGACGACGACCGAGGAGGCCGAGGCCGGAGAGGAGAGCGTCGAAACCCTAGGCGAGGGTTGGCTCTGATACCATGTTACGAAGAGAGGGGGAGAGAGAATAGAATTGGGGAGAACAACTCTTTGTATTATCTCATTAATCACGCTCATTACATAAGACTACCTCTCTTTATATAGAGAGAGTACGCACACCATTATGTTACCACAACCGAGGTGGGACTAATAGAATACTAACACACTACATCTAATATTTTTAATTATTTATATATTACCGACAGAGCATACCATTCCGTTGATATTAATATTTATTACCGATGAAAATTTTAACTCGTCGTTGTTTACTTTTCCGACGCCACCTTTTCCAACGGATGGCAATGGAAATAATTTCCGTCGCCAGAACTCTATACCAATGGATATTACTTATTATCGACGGAATATGTCGGTCAGTAATAATACATTTTCTTTGTAGTGTGGCAATGATTTGTATCCCCCACCGATGTGCAGTGAATAGGGCTGGCAATTTCGGACCCGACACGACCCGACACGAAGTTAGCGCGTCTGGGTCAGGGCTAAACGGGTTCGGGTCGTAAACGGGTCGACACAATAAACCCGTTTAATAAGCGGGTCGGGTCCAGGTTTAGGGTCTGGACACGGTAGACCCGGGAAGACCCGTTTAGTATTCAACGGGTCTTGTCGGGTTGGGTCTACCCGCAATCCGATACTATAATACATAATACCAACGGGTCTTTCGGGTCAGGTCGGATCAGATCAACTGAATAGACCCGGGTGGTAAACGGGTCTTATCGGATCTGCCCCGTTCATTAGCGTGTCGGGTACGGGTTTAGGATCTAGACATGATTAGTTAAACGGGTCGGGTTCAGGTCTAGGGGTTTTGGACACGACACGAACCCGACATGACACAACCCATTGCGACCCCTAGCGGTGAATGTTGTGTGGCCTCGTGCCACGTCTTTCCGTTCGGATGCGGGAGGCCTTTTCTAGTGTCGGATTGTAGTGCCTTCGAGGGGAAAATTTTCAGCATATCCTGCGTACGCTACAACCGCGATGGACCATTGCGATTCAGGAGATATAGAGTAGCAAGCCCTAGCACATGGGGATAGTGGCCCCCAGTATTTAAAGCTTGTTGATAGGTTCTGGGCAACGGTTGTAGCCAACGCAGGATGTGCTGAAAATTTTACCTCGGAAGTCCTCTGGTCTGATCTCCCCTCTCTGATGAACGAGAACAAAAAAAGTGGTTACTACTCCTTGAGCCAAACCAACATAAAACGTGACCCTCGTGTACCGAGTCGGAATAGGGCCAAAAGAACACGTGGCTAACCCGCCCGCTGGTGCTGAGCAGAATACAGCAAAGGGTGTTGTTATTTGCACCCTACGCATCAGTAAGGGTCACCAATTCGATACGAGCATCCATTATTATTCAAAAAAATAAAATTTGGAAGGGACAAGTGGTCAGTATATCACAGTTTAGTGAACCGGCACAAAATTGACGAGGATCAACACATGCCACAAGGCAGAGAAATTCCTCGGTTTTTAATAGCCCTAGCACTAAGATAAGATGGAGGATTGTCACTATATAGCAGAACAAAATATCATAGCACTTATTCGAACTCATGACCAAGGCAATGGATTGTTTGTCGTAGCATTTATTCGAACCTTTGACCAGTACCTAAATCGAATATTTGATAAGAATTCACAAAAATCTTTTTATGTAGGGGGCACCGATCCCTTTCTCCCTTTCCTTGTCCCTCCTTCCTTTCTTCTTCCTCCTTTTCCCATCTTCCCCCTCCGACGTCAGTCCCCTGCAACTGAATGTCATCACTGTCATTCCTTCTCCTCCCCTTCTTCTTCTTCCTCGATCCCTTCTTACTACTCCCCCTTTTCTTCCTCTTCCTCTTCCTCTTTCACTCCTTCCTCCACCATCCTCTTCAGCCGTCGATCCTGAGCAACCAACCACTGCCAAAGAGGGGAAGGAGGGTAGGAAGAAGATGATTGGTGATCACAGCTATGAAATGTATAGGACCGACAACGAAAGTGGTGGTGCCTTTATCGTTTGGGCTGAAAGACCTCGGGGACACACCTAACATTTCTTGTTTTTGGTAAGCTGGGTGTCCATACTTGGCCTGTCAACGATCGGATTCAGACCAAATTCGCATAGATCCAGATTTGATTCATTTATATTTCGAATCGGGGAAGATCATTTTTAATCAGATCTCAGACCAAAATACTAATACCAAACCCATATTTTTTGGATTCGGATAATGATCTGGTATTGTAGCTCTTATATTCAGATAGTGGAATTTCTGTATTAATATTAACAACAAAGACTTTGGTTATTGCTCTAATTAGAATACTGCTTTGGTATGTGTAATTCACATTTAATAAGGACCATAGAAAACACAGTAAGATACTGAGGTGCATGGTGGGTCCATACTTGGGAGACCCAATGCACTAGTTCTGTGTAGACCCTATGTAGACCAAGCATACAAGCTCACAACTTAAGTGATGTCGGTTGCTTCACCGAAAATAAGTTGTTGACAGGTAGAGAGATGTGGTGAAGTCTCCACTACAGAGATGTTAAATCTTCATTCACCTGACCAAGTACAATGGTCATGTTGAGCAGGAACCAAAATGGTGCACAAATCAATAGATCAGACACTAGTAAAAAGACTGTCTTATTATTATGGGTAATCTGTCCTTAACCCTGAAGAACCATGCCTACTAAGCTAACCAACTGTGTAGTGCTTTAATGTACCAACGTGTGCGGACCTACCATATTCCAATACAACGATACGTTGGGTTACTCAACTGCATTGGAGTGGCATGGAACTCTTACATGCTATCCAACGTTCAGAGATGGATGGGTGCGCTCTGATGAGTCAGTCAGGCCACATAATTAATCCAGAACTAGTTATTGTCAATATGACTGACGACGATCCAGGTGCTAGGCATAGCATCCGGAGGTGTATGGTGTTATGGATGACAAGTCATCAAACCAGAGTCAGACGATCGACCGAGTCTGATGGTGCTCCCCACCACCTGGATCAAATCATGACACCAGTAGGAGGAGGGACAATACACTGCCAAGTTGTAGTGGAGAACAGAGTTACGAGATAGTAATATAAGTTTGGGATTACTGGAGTGCAGCCCGCGGGTCATACTAGGTTAAGTTGTGGGTTAATCGAATTCGGGTTGTTTGACAGAACTGCTGGTGTGTCACCGGGATTGTCATTTAGGAATCTAGTTGGAGTCAAGAATCCCAAGCCCTAAAGGTTCCACCTTGTCGTCGTGTAGTGGAGTTGTTTACCCGACTAGGATAGATGTGTTACATTTGAGATAGATTGATGCCCATAACCCTAAAGCTAGCCCTATTCACTTGTATAGAAGGCGCATAAGGGTATTTTCATAAATATATATATATATATATATGGCAGCAAATATATTGAATATGGATGTTAAATAATGTGAAATAAGTCCAGCAGCTCATTGGTGTAAACGGATCTTGATTACGTGCTAGGAATCTCTTTCTACCTCTCCTAAAATGGTTGTCCCTCTGTGAGGGGCATTTTATCCAGACTCACAAGAAAAGTGGCACCGCATGCGCATGAATCACACCATGGGCACCCACCCCTTTTTTCTCGATCTCTAAGGATTAATGTTAACCCCCTTGTTAGGGATTTGATCAAATCCAAAAGATAGGGGGTTGAACAGAGAGAGGGGGGGGGGGGGATCGAATAAGGGGAGTCCGAGACCCCCTGATCATCCAATGTTTTCCCGAGCCCCCCCTCCTCTTAAGTCAAAACTCCCACTTATCTCTCCTCCTCTCTTGTGGTTTCAGCCAAGGAAAGAAGAGGAAGAAAGGGAAGAAAAGGAAGGAGAAGCAAAATGAGAAGGACAATGAAAGGAAAAGGAGAAGAAAGAGAGGATAGATCCATTGAGGGTTTTCGTCGTTCTCGCTATGCATCATCTGGGTGTTAGCTCATCGGCCTTGCACCTAGTGGTAGGTTCGATCGTGGGAACCCTCCTTGTGGAAGACAATGTGTTGCCAATGGTGTCCTTCGTCTCGTACATGCGGATCATCATCGACAAAAGAACCGTTCTCCTTGGGTAAAAGACCTGTGGTATAATTTCTAAACCCTTAGATCTAATGATGTTTAAATACATGGTTGCTAGGATGCTTGCATCGTTTGAAAGACTTTAGGGGTTTGGATACTTCTCCGGATCTTTGCTTAGACATCATGTACTTAGATGTAGATTGTTTTCATGAAGTTTGATAATGAAACACGCAGCATCCGATACTCGGATCTTCACCATGCTTCCATTGCATGTTTTTTTATATCCAACAATTGATCCATTGACAGGTGTGGGAAATTAAAACAACATAAACAGTCAAACAGAAACTCGAGAATTTTGCAATCAAAGATCCGACAGTTAACATAAGATGACTAAATTGGGCATCAGAAGGTGGAAATAAGATGAGTAGTTTTGGCATTGGACCAACTGTGATATGTATTATAAAACCGACTAAATGTATTTGATCAGATCGAATTTGGATCAGATCATGATAGATCCATATTTGATCTAATTTTATTTCGAATCGGTCGGATCACTTTTAATTGGATATCAGACCAAAAAACTAATACCAAATCTCATATTTTTGGATCGAATTCAGGTCATCATCCGATCCATTGAGAGGCTTAGTCATTCTAGACTGGTCAGGTACAAATAACAACAACAACAAAAATTGTTCGTTCTTCCCAGGAAACTAGGGGAGTAAAAAAAGCCCATCGATTCGAACCCAGCTCAAAAGTCAACAGCACAACTTGGCCCAGCCTGAACACACCATGGGCCGGGCTTGAGCCGCAACCTTGAACCCGTAGTCTGGCCCGAAAGGAAGCCTGAAAGCCTGGCCCGAGAGCCCGATCCAAATACTATATTCTTATTATCTATATTACATGGCAGGGAAGTCACGTCTAGAAAATTACAAACTTGTTTCCCTAGTCCACCACCATCTCATCGCAAACCCAGAGAGAGGGAGGGAGAGAGAGAGAGAGAGAGAAAGGAGGAGGACGAGATCCTGCTTCTCTCTCATTTCTCCAGCGCTAAGTTGTTCCGTTTCTCTCTTCCATAACGCAAAGTCTTGATGGAGAGGAAAGATCAAATCCCACAAGCCTTCTCCCCTCCCCTCCTTCTACCTCCTCCACCTCTGTCGTAACATCCTTCTCCTGCCCACCATGGAATCCAAGCCTTACATCGCCGACCACCATCAGGTTGTAATCATAGGCAGGTTCCTACATGGGTGGCTCCGGACAAGGGTTCTAGGAAACGAAAAGCCATGATCAAAGCCTCGCCCAAACCAGAGAGGAGGATCGGCGAGCTAGGATCGCTGCCACATCTGATCTCAGCGGTGGCTCTAGGATAGTTGCTGTTGTAGCTCGTGTGTCCTTAGCGTGAATTTTCTGTATTAACATTAATAAAGATGACTTTGGTTATTGCTTTAATTAGAATACTACTATGGTATATGATAATTCTCATATAATAAAAGGACCCTAGGGAACACAGTAGGCCACTGAGGCGCATGGAGGATCCATGCTTGGGAGACCCAGTGGACCAGTTCTGTGTAGACCTAGAACTAGTTCACAGCTTAGGTGATGCCGGTCGCTTCACCGAGAACAAGCTGTTGGCAGGTAGAGATGTGATGAAGTCTCCACCACGGGAACGTGGGATTCCCATTCACCTGACCAAGCACGAAGATCGTGTTGAACAGGAACCAAGACGGTGCACAGTTCAGTGATTCAGACACTGGTGCATAAACCGTCTTACTACTATAGATAATCTGTCCTTAACCCTGAGGGACCATGTACACTAAGCCAACTAGTTGTGTGGTGCTTTGATGTGCCAACGAGTGCGGGCCTTCCATAGTCTAATACCACGGTACGTTGGGTTACCCGGCTGGCGCTTGAGTGACATGTAATCCCTACAAGTTATCCGACGTCCAGTGTTGGATGGGTGCGGTTTGATGAGTCAATCTGTCCACACAGTTAACCCAGGCCTGGTGGTTGTCAGTATGACTGACGATGTTCCGGATGCTAGGCATAGCACCGGAAGGTGTGTGGTGTTATAGATGACAAGTCATCAAACCCTAGTCAGATGATCGATCGGGATCTGACGGTGCTCCCCACCGCCCGAGTCGTATCATGACACCAGTAATATGAAGGACTAAGGATTATCGGAGTATAGTAGAGAACAGGGTTACGAGGGAGTAACATAAGTTTAGGATCACTAGAGTTCAACTCGCATCGCACTCTGGGTGGCTACGCGGGTTAATCGGATTAGGACTGATTAACGAAACTTTCGGTGTGTCACCGGAACAGTTAATCAGGGATCCGATTGGAGGTAGAGATCCCGAACCCTGAAGGTTCCACCCTATCGTTGCGTATAGGAATTATTCCCCAACCTAGTTGGATACGTTGGATGCAAAGTAGCACGATGGAGCGCAAGCCCGGAACCAAAGTACCTAATTCACATATGTTACGGGCCGTAGGGATATTTTGGTATATACTGAAATATAGCTCAGAACATATTGAATATAGATCTTAGATTGAGCGGAATAATTCCAGGAGCTCACAGGCGCTGACGGAACTCGATTCCGAGTAGCGCACCTCACTCAGTCTCACTTTCAGTTTTCCGCTTTTCGTGAAGGGCGTTTTTGTCCGGACTTCACGATAGACACCCGGAAGACCTAAATCCGATCCCCCCTCATCCCTATCCACCTAAGGACCAGCCCTAGGCTCCTTGGAGCCATGGGAGACTGACCCTATAAAGGAAATAGGGAGAGGAGGGGCCGGCCCAATAGTTCTACTCCCTCCCCTCCAAAAATCCGACCCCTAGTCCTCCTCCTTTGTGGTTTCGACCAAGGAAAAGAGAGGAAGAAGAAGGGAGAAGGAAGAGGAAGGAAGGAGAAGGAAGAAAGGAGAAAGAGGAGGAAAAAATCATATGGCTCGCCATCGTCTTCGCAACGGATTCCTCCGTCGGCTCGAAATCCCTGCACTCAGAGACGGGATTTCGAGGATTCTTCAATTCGCAAAGGACAAGGTGCTATCCAACAGTTTCCCTTGCGATTCAAGTGCGGTTCTTCATCGTTCCATTTTCTTCGGATCATAGATCCATAAGGTATAATGAAACTAAACACCTAAGTAGATGCATGCATGTCTTCCGTAGATCGTAGTATGCCTCTAGGGTGTCCGCACATATGCTAAGATCATAGATTTGCATATAGTTTGTTTTGTAGAATTAATTGTAATGAAACATACACCGTATGATCTTCGGATCTTTCTTTTCCTTCCGCTGCGACTCTGATTAGCGGAAGCCAATTCCAACAATTGGTATCAGAGCACGCTTTGGTGTATGTTTCATGCATGAATTCGTGAAAACATCATGTGAATATATGATGGCATATGTTTTCGTCGGGGTTCGACGTAGATCATGCATATGGATTGTGCTATGTATCGTCTTTTTGCAGGTGCCGTGCTGAATAGTAATCTGTGATTGCATGCATCCGGGGGTCGGACCCCGGATTTTATTTTGCATTGATTATTATTGTGGATTTGTAAGGCTCTAGATGGGCGAGGGTGGGGGTTGACCATCCTCGGTTCCCTGGCCATGTTTCTAGGATTCTCTTCTTTACTTTCTAGCAAAATTGTACACGAACGAGCACTTGCTCGGAGCATGTTAGTTTTTCGGTCACAGGAAGAAGGAGATGATGCTACATCCACGGTTCGAGCAAGCAGTACCATGACGTGCAAAGATCCGGCGAAAGCGTGCACGTTGGCGATGAAGGAGATCATCGTCAGAGATCGTGCAGAACGGAAGAGCAGGATATCTTGGCTGTGCTATTCAGGTTCAGGGGTCGGACCCTGGACTTGATTCAGTTTGGATGCTTTCTCTGTTGTTTCTCTTTATTCAGTATTTAGAGAACCCCGATGATAATGTGATTATCATTCTTGCTTGTGAGTTTGTCTCTAGATCAGGCTTAGGGTTAGTACTAAAATTATGGATTCATTGGTGTCTCTATATGCTTCTAACACATGCGAATATGGTGGCTAGCTAAAAGGAAAGGCGATAACCGCCCTCGTGTTAGTTCAGGTAGCCAAGTACTGTGCACCGAGATAGACGCAGTGTTAGATTTGTTTAGTGATAATTAACTAATGTCTCTATAAGAAGTATGATAACCCTAGTGGGATGCCCTTTCCCCACGTGGTCCTAGCGACCAAGTTAGGTAAGGATTTTACTGTGTGATACCCGTTTCTAGATGACGTTTGATGGTAGTATGAACTCATCACGATTTTGTTATGCCACCATTAGGTTGAGGTCCGGCGGAGGTTGTTGGATGTCCCTATTTGGCCAACATCAAAATCTGTAATGAGATGAGGTCTACTATGACATCAGGCATCAAATTGTGAACGAGGCGTCATCGTAGTGGGAGTCCTTTCCACGTTGACCTTAGGCTAGGCTCTAGATCTTAGGATTATGGGCAAACTAGTGAAGTATCGGGATCCTTGGAATCTATGTAATGTGATCCTTGCAAGAAAGGCAAAAGCTAAGTATTCAAGGTAGGGACTATGATATTTTCTGAGGATACTAATGCTTTGCCGGAGGGTTTGTAATCCTAGTGGGAGCACGGTAGACCAGGGTCTATGTCTAGGAGGTTGTGACCATTCTAGATATGTATAAAACCTCATAAAGAAGGGATGTGTAAGAGGTTCCCTCCAAAGGGGAGCCCCTGGCCTCCACAATCAACCGACTAAGGGTCTGGGTGGGAGGTACGCAGTTCGATATTCCCACTGGGTGAGAGCTGTGTTTCCTTCCATGCTGGTTCGCCTAGTGTTTTCTTTGGGACATGGAGGATGCCGATGGCAGTGGGTGACGATTTTATCCAGCACCGCGAGAGCCTATGAACCCCCCTGCCGACACCATCTAGATTTGTGGGAAGCATCCGAAAGCTTATGTGAAGCCGATGTTGCTGCGCACTCGGGTCACATAAAGCTGGCCAAAAGGAGATTGGGAGGTCTTTCAGTTTACTATGGGTAATTCTGATAAAGACTGGGTCGTAAAAACCCCGTTGGCAGAAGCGGTTGCATGCTCTCACCAAGATGCTGTCTCCAATTCAGGGCCGATAGTCTCAGTGCTCTAGCCCAGGGAATTTAGATTCCTGGATGTCTCCACTTGAGGTGGTGAAGATATAGCGGCTGGAGTAGACATTATCTATTTCTAAATTCCATGAAATAGATTGTAGTAGACCCTAACTATTACTTTAAACCATTGTTTACATAAATCATGACCAAGCTCGACCCCCTTGCCTCCATACTTAATGATAACAAACTTACGAGACCAAACTACGGGGATTGGAAGCGTAACCTGATGCTCGTTCTAAGGGTTGGCAAACACACAATTGCCCTAAGTACCCCCCAACCGGCCATGCCGGGACCAGATGCAACTGAGACCCAGTTAAAGGAATGGAAAGACTGGCTAGATGCTGATGAGATGTGCAAGTGCAACATAGTGGCATCCTTGCAGACCGTCCTTCAGAAGCAAGTCGAAGACATGGACTTTGCTTCAGACATGATGCTCTACCTAAAGGAAATGTTCGAGGGTCGTAGTCGGATAACTCGTTACCTGACCATCAAGAAATTGGTGTCCACGAAGATAACAGAGGGGACTTTAGTTTGGGATCATATGCTGAAATTGTTTGGCTATGTGAACGAGCTTGGTTCCTTCGATGTCATCTTGGATATAGAGATCCAGACCGATATTTTCCTCGCGTCTCTGTCAGGAGCGTTTGAGGGCTTCGTTACCAACTTCAACCTTAACCGGTTGGAGATGTCTAACGCAGAGCTCCTAGCGGCGCTCCAGGCGACAGAGGACGGGATGAAGGCAGGAGCCCAATCCCTGAACGTAGAACGGAATTCTTCTCTGAAAGCCAAGGGCAAGTTTCAGAAAAGGAAGTCTAAGAAGCCCGTGAAGATGGGCCAGGTGCAGTTACAGGTTCCCAAGCAGAATAGTCCGGCGAAGCCCAAAGGAAAATGTTTCCGATGCGGTAAGAAGGGGCACTGGAAGGGCGACTGCCGCGCGGCTCCCAAGAAGGCTGAGACAGGTATATCTCAAATCCACATAGTGGAATCCCTTGTAGTATCCAATTGTTCTCCAGTTATATGGATTGTGGATTCTGGTTCCACTAACCATGCTTGCAGTTCCTTCATGGAAGCCTCGCCCAAACCAGAGAGGAGGATCGGCGGGCTAGGATCACTGCCACATCTGATCTCAGCGGTGGCTCTAGGGTAGTTGTTGTAACTCGTGTGTCCTTAGCGTGGATTTTCGGTTTTAACATTAATAAAGATGACTTTGGTTATTGCTTTAATTAGAATACTACTATAGTATATGATAATTCTCATATAATAAAAGGACCCTAGGGAACACAGTAGGCCACTGAGGTGCATGGAGGATCCATACTTGGGAGACCCAGTGGACCAGTTCTGTGTAGACCTAGAACTAGTTCACAGCTTAGGTGATGCCGGTCGCTTCACCGAGAACAAGCTGTTGGCAGGTAGAGGATGTGATGAAGTCTCCACCACGGGAACGTGGGATTCCCATTCACCTGACCAAGCACGATGATCGTGTTGAACAAGAACCAAGACGGTGCACAGTTCAGTGATTCAGACACTAGTGCATAAACCGTCTTACTACTATAGATAATATGTCCTTAACCCTGAGGGACCATGTACACTGGGCCAACCAGTTGTGTGGTGCTTTGATGTGCCAACATGTGCGGGCCTTCCATAGTCCAATACCACGGTACGTTGGGTTACCCGGCTGGCGCTTGAGTGACATGTAATCCCTACAGGTTATCCGACGTCCAGTGTTGGATGGGTGCGGTTTGATGAGTCAATCTGTCCACACAGTTAACCCAGGCCTGGTGGTTGTCAGTATGACTGACGATGTTCCGGATGCTAGGTATAGCACCGAAAGGTGTGTGGTGTTATAGATGACAAGTCATCAAACCCTAGTCAGATGATCGATCGGGATCTGACGGTGCTCCCCACCGCCCGAGTCGTATCATGGCACCAGTAATAGGAGGGACTAAGGATTATCGGAGTATAGTAGAGAACAGGGTTACGAGGGAGTAACATAAGTAAAGGATCACTAGAGTTCAACTTGCGTCGCACTCTGGGTGGCTACGCGGGTTAATCGGATTAGGGCGGATTAACGGAACTTTCGGTGTGTCACCAGAACAGTTAATCAGGGATCTGGTTGGAGCTAGAGATCCCGAACCCTGAAGGTTCCACCATGTCGTTGCGTATAGGAATTGTTCCCCGACCTATTTGGATACGTTGGATGCGAAGTAGCGCGATGGAGCGCAAGCCCAGAACCAAAGAACCTAATTCACATGTGTTACGGGCCGTAGGGGTATTTTGGTAAATACTGAAATATGACTAAGAACATATTGAATATGGATATTAGATTGAGCGGAATAATTCTAGGAGCTCACAGGCACTGACGGAACTCGATTCCGAGTAGCGCACCTCACTCAGTCTCACTTTCAATTTTCTGCTTTTCGTGAAGGGCGTTTTCGTCCGGACTTCACGATAGACACCCGGAAGACCTAAATCCGATCCCCCTTCATCCCTATCCACCTAAGGGCCGGCCCTAGGCTCCTTGGAGCCATGGGAGACCGGCCCTATAAAGGAAATAGGGAGGGGAGGGGCCGACCCAATGGTTCTACTCCCTCCCCTCCAAAAATCCGACCCCTAGTCCTCCTCCTTTGTGGTTTCGGCCAAGGAAAAGAGAGGAAGAAGAAGGGAGAAGGAAGAGGAAGGAAGGAGAAGGAAGAAAGGAGAAAGAGGAGGAGAAAATCACGTGGCTCGCCATCGTCTTCGCAACGGATTCCTCCGTCGGCTCGAAATCCCTGCACTCAGAGACGGGATTTCGAGGATTCTTCAATTCCCAAAGGACAAGGTGCTATCCAACAGTTTCCCTTGCGATTCAAGTGCGGTTCTTCATCGTTCTGTTTTCTCCGGATCATAGATCCATAAGGTATGATGAAACTAAACACCTAAGTAGATGCATGCATGTCTTCCGTAGATTGTAGTATGCCTCTAGGGTGTCCGCACATATGCTAAGATCATAGATTTGCATGTAGATTGTTTTGTAGAATTAATTGTAATGAAACATACACCGTATGATCTTCGGTTCTTTATTTTCCTTCCGCTGCGACTCTGATTAGCGGAACCCAATTCCAACAGTTGCAACCTAAGGCTTCTTACCTGCCCTGAGGCCTGTGGCGGGGTTTTTCGACTATGCGTGCAGAAGGTCCAGTTGGAAGCAATGACGGAGATGGCGAAATCTGGGGCTCTTCTGTTGTAGCTCTGGTTTTTGTCGAGCCTTCGCTTTGCGCTATCCCACATAGCTTCCCCCTCTTCCTTGAGCTCGACCAGGTCTGATTTATTTCCTTGATGAATGAGAGAGAGGACAATAGGGAGAGGTCGGTGTCCCAAAAGACGTGTGAGGGGATGCATATCGGTAGCAAGTGAGAGAGAACATTTCTTTGTTTTCATGTCATGAGGGAACATTTATTATTTTTTTGAGAGAACTATAGGTATTTATTTATGGCACCGCAGACCCCAAATAATAATCGTTACAAGCAAGGTCATCATGATTTAAAGGAAAGGAGAAAGACTCTTCCTCATATATAGAAATCACAGAGTTATCGCTGGCAAAGCATCAAGAATATCATCCGGTATCGGATCAGTTAATTGACATGGTTTGGAGGGTTTCTTTAATTTTCTGCCTTTGTTGAAAGGAAGTCTATATTATAAGTAAAAAGATTGTAAATGCCAACAAGGGTAATGTAGTCTTACTCTATGGGAAGTGACCTTGCGTTATGAATATTTCTGGCTATTTCAATTGGAAAGTAATCCTCTTTTGAGTAGGACCTTTTCTTTTTTCAATAAGTACTTCAAAATTCATACTAGTGCAAGGCTTTTAAAGAAGTTGGTTAATTGAATGTTAATTTGATCTCAGCCCTCTTAACCCGTTCGAAGAGGAGGCCATTAGTGGCCTCCTATTTTTTTTAATATAGAAGTGGGCATAGTGGTGAATTAATGTTCAAACTCAGCGCGAAGTGATTAATGGCCTCCTCTTTCTTTTTTTTGTTTTTTTTACCTTCCAGAAAGAAAAAACGCCATTAGTCCCTTGGTGCTGAGTTTGAACATTAATTCACAACTATGCCCTCTTCTAGATTTTGCCTTTCCCCATAAGTATTGCTTTCGTGATTATTGGTAATTAAAATAATACGGTGTAGTGGTTATCGTGTTATCAAAACCTGTAGAGGTTGAGCCTACAAACCACTACATAAGTACTTGTACACTTATATTTTACGTTAAATTAGGTATAGGTCGTCAACTTTTTCGCAATATTTGCTACAGGACATCATAATTTGCTATATTAGTGAAGGTCCCAACAAGTATACATTCGCCATAAGAAAGAGTATATATTCATCGGGAGGGACTTAAGTTATATTTCAAAATTTACTTATCCTGGAACTAAAAGTATTCACTCAAAAAGGACTTATGTCAAACTTCCCTATATTTTATAAAAACACTATGTTCAGTCCAAACCTGGCCGATGACCCATCCGGGCTTGTCATCACTAGACCCGGTCCGGTCCGAAGTATTTTATGTCAGACCTGGCCCGGCCCGCCGTCATCGTATGTCCTGCAAAGGCTGCGACAGACACAAAATGGTAAAAGGAAAAACATTATTTGACCCAAATAACTGCAGATTCCGCCACGTGTAAACTTGAGACATACGTCGGTAACATCACATCCATTGCCGCCACGTGTCCAATCTTTGATGCGTCGTTATCGAAACAGGAAGTCTCGACGACCGAAAGCCCGCAATTCCCGCACCCATCGTCCCGCGATATCCACCGCAGATTCCGCTCATTGCTTCCCCCAGCCGTCGTACGTGTCAAAATCTCACACCTCGCTGATCCCCTCACCGCCGTAAAAAGCCTACCTTCAGTGCTTCCCCCCCATCCCCACCCCATCGCCCCCCCAATTATCACCCGCTGTCTCACCGACGACGCGAGCGTATTTAAAACCTTTGTCGCACCCCTTCTCTCTCTCTCTCTCTCTCTCTTTCTCTCTCAACACTCGTCGCCGGAGACCCAAAAGAGGCCTTCAAGGCTTCAACAGGTGTCGAGAAGACCTCGAGGCTGTCTTCATCTTATGAAGATCCCCTCCCCGGAGTCCTCCCCTCTCCATTCAACGAAAACCCTCATGGCGAGACCACCTACCGGCCCGCCCAAGACATCCATATTCGCCGACGGCTTCGTCTTCGCCGGCGGCGCCGTCATCGCCGTCCTCCTTTTCTGGGCCATCTTCTCCTTCCTCTCCCCCACGACCACCAACCCCTACTCCCTCCCCTCTTCACAACCCACCGTTCAAAAGAAAGCCGCCGACGATGCCGACATCTGCACCGGCGACGTCCGCCGCCACGACGACCCCCTGGCACCCACCTTCTACGACGACCCCACCCTCTCCTACACCGTAGAACGCCCACTCACAAACTGGGACGAAAAGCGTCGGGAATGGCTCCGCCACCACCCCTCCTTTGCGTCCCCACGTGGCCGGGAGCGGATCCTGATGGTCACCGGCTCCCAACCGGGCCCTTGCCGGAACCCGATCGGGGACCACCTCCTCCTCCGGTTCTTCAAGAACAAGGTGGACTACTGCCGCCTCCACGGCGTCGAGATCTTCTACAACACCGCCCTCCTCCACCCCCGCATGTTCACCTTCTGGGCCAAGATCCCCGTCCTCCGCGCCGCCATGGTAGCGCACCCGGAGGCGGAGTGGCTCTGGTGGGTCGACTCCGACGCCGCCTTCACCGACATGGAGTTCGAGCTCCCCCTCCACCGCTACGGCGCCCACAACCTCGTCGTCCACGGCTGGCCTCACCTCGTCTACGAGGCGAGGAGCTGGGTCAGCCTCAACGCCGGCGTCTTCCTCATCCGCAACTGCCAGTGGTCGCTCGACTTCATGGACGTGTGGGCCCGCATGGGCCCACAGAGCCCCGAGTACGAGCAGTGGGGGAAGACCCTGAAGTCCGAGTTCAAGGACAAGGTCTTCCCGGAGTCCGACGACCAGTCCGGCCTCGTCTACCTCCTGCTCAAAGAAAAGGCGAAATGGGGCGACAAGATCTACTTGGAGAGCGAGTACTACTTCGAGGGGTACTGGGTGGAGATTGTGGGGCGGCTGGAGAACATGACGGAGCGGTACCTGGCGATGGAGCGGAGGGAGGCGGGGCTGCGGAGGCGGCGGGCGGAGGGGGTGGCGGAGGCATACGGGCGGATGCGGGAGGAGAGGCTGGGGGCGGAGGGGGCGGAGAACGGGCCGGAGGGGTGGCGGAGGCCCTTCATCACCCACTTCACCGGGTGTCAGCCCTGCAGCGGCGACCATAACTCGATGTACTCCGGGGAGAACTGCTGGGAGGGAATGCAGAGGGCTCTCAACTTCGCCGACGACCAGGTCCTCCGCGCCTACGGGTTCCGCCACCCGGGACTTGTAAACTCCCCCGACGTCCGGCCACTGCCCTTCGACTTCCCCGCCGGCGGCGACTGAGTTAGCAAAATTATATAATAGAAATGGGGAAAATGCTATATGAACATAAAATGGGACATACTCGCGGACAAACTGTGGAGTAGGGGGGGGGGGGGGGGCATCGGCTAGCGTTCGGTGCGCACTTGGCAGATGCACCGAGCAAGGGCCGATGTCGGAGACAAAAGGCTAAGGCGTCAGGTATGGCGGTTTATTTTCCGGAAACTGATAAATACACTTACCGTTATTGATAAATGCACTCTCCTTGTGTGAATCCTTGCGTTGGTTTAAGAGGCTAGGGGAGCAAATCCATCAAAGATATGGCAGTGTATTTATGGATTCTTCTTTCTTGTTCTGCTCCATAACTATTATTTTTTAAGCTAACGGTTTTGAAATGCTATTGACGAAATTATCCTCTATAGCATTTCAAATTTGTTTTTGGTATGTCACCGAATCAATGAGTCACCTAACCATCGAACGGTTCATCGACGCTAGAGTTGCTGGCCTTCATCGAACCATCAAACACTGTCGTCACTGAATCGAATCCTAACCCTAATTCAAAAATCTACAGGCTATGGGATGAATCCTAGACCTGAGATCTGCTGCTCGCCGAACACCACCGCCTGTCTCTGTTGCCCCCATCGACTCTACTGCTCACCGAACACAATCATCGTTGGAGCTGCTAGTCGCCACTGTTGCAGCTGCCATCTTCACCATTGTCAGAGGTGCTAGAGAGATATGAGAGAAAGAAATCAAAAGGATAATTTTGAGTTTACCAAGAAAGAATGGGCCTTAGGCTTAATGAAACTTTAAGAAGTTATGTAAGTAGGATGGATCTGGTGTGAGGACCTCTTACACATTAACCTTCCACTAGTTATGTTATTTAAACAATTAGCATCGACAAAAACGTGGACAAACCAAACCCATGCTCTGGCGGGGGGCTCGGGCTCGGGCTCGGGCTCGGGCTCGGTGCATCAGCATTCGTGCCAATAGGGCCCCACCACCCGGGCATGTGTCTGTTTTTCAATTTTTGTCCATGTAGATTGTTCACATAGGATTACTCTTTTTCCACATCTTTTTAGGTCAAGATATTCGCTTCTTTTTCTGGAGTTCAGATCTTCTGCAGTTGGTTGACCCCGGTTGGTAGGTCCTCGCGCATCACAACCGCACGATGGCAGAGACTCTACTCCTGCGGACTGCATGCCGCTGTGATTCGCGCCGGTCGCACCGATCGGGGCCGACCGACTGGAGGAGATCCGAACTCCTTTCTGTAGGAAGGCATCAGTGCATGTGACGCCCGCACAGGCTAGTTCGTAGGATGAACACGTGTCAAGGAAGAATTGACTGCATGTCCTGATCACGCGACGTGTTCTTCAAGAGTTTGGATTATCGATGGTGGATTTGGCCGTCCGATGTGCGCCACGTAGCATGAAAGCATAGCAAGAAGTGCTCGGTTGGCTGTGTTGTGACCCTGGCCTTCTTCACCAGACACCTGGTGACTCCCATCAAGGACCTGGAGATAATTTTTTGTTCACAATTTTCTCTCTATCTACTCTATAGGTGTCTCGTACTCATGCAACAGATAAATCGGACGGTTGTGAGATATTTTTTTCTCACCTCACTTATATCATGGCACATAGGTTTTGTGCTGACTAGACAAAACGGAAGCTAATTAGGACAAACTGACTGAATAAAAATGAACCGAATAGATCTAACAATTCGTTCAAAAATCAACGCACATTCTTTATTTCCCGTCAACCAACTCTTTCCTCTTGGTTTCAAATCCCGACCCATTTCCATTTAAACTGCACTAAACCTGACCGTTCATCCCGTGATCGTTGTTCGCATCAACGGCTATAAACCCGCTTACTGAAATTTTGGCCGCCCCAAACCATCGAATCGTTCTCGAGGAATTCGTTCAAATAGAGACAGCTGTGTTGAACAATTATAGGGGGAGAGGGAGTTGGTCGCACCGAAGGCGCCCGCTTCGTGCCAATTGGCACAGACAAGGAAATGGGTGTCCCTATGAATGCCGGTGTTATCGTCGAAAGTGTTCTGTTGCCGAAGGCATTCAATTGTACGTGTTGCCGCCGAAGCCAGCCGGCCCGCTGCAGTACCGACATATGTGTTACCATCAAAGGCGGCCCCCCTGCAGTACCGACAGGCACAGGCATACATTAGTCACAATCACAAATAGTCTTTCTTATTAATTAGGATGCATATATGAATAGAAAAATACTTTTTACTGTTTATATATTGATCAGAGAAGATTAATCACTATACATGTAAGTGAAGGATGTAGTTAATTACTATGAATATATAGGTCAGAGGAAGTTAATTCATGTACATATATGGGAGGGTGAGAAGGAGTTAAATCAGACCTCAACCCTCTTAGTGGCCTTGGGTTTGACGTGGCCACCTGTGACCAGATAGGGGCGTTGAAGCTGAGCCCAGATGGGGAAAGAGATACTATGGGGTGGATCTGGGCTCCTTCAGGGTGTTATTCTATTGGATCGGGTTATAGGCATTTTATCAAGGAATGATTTGAGGAACCCAACACTCGTCTTGATAATCACCGTCGGTGTTTTTGTTGGAAGAATATCTTAAGCTTAAAGGGGATGACGCCGAGGGTTCAGGTTTTTTTTATGGAGACTTTTGGCGATTAGTCTTTGGGCTATCTGAAAAGAAAGAAAAAATACTATTTTTTGGACTATCTGAAAGGAAAAGAACAATACTATTTTTTTTAAGGTATCGCTCATAATTCTAGACGAGTTATTTCGGTAGCTCGGTATATTTAACTTCTATCGGCAACTTCTTCCGGGGCTCACAATTTAGCTGAAGACATCATGACAACTTCATGGAAATGCCCCTCGGAAGGTTTCCTAAAACTAAATGTGGATGCTTAGTAGGGGTTGATCACTCGATCTGTGGTCTACTTATTCGTAACGATAGGGGCCACCAGGTGCGTTTTGCAGGTAAAAATCTTTCAGATTGATCACTTATTGAAGCAGAATCTTACGCCATTTTGGAGGGCATTAAGCTCTGCTTACAAATAACGTGATTGTAGAAGGCGACAACCTTTCTGTTATCACACTCCTGTTGGAGAATGACACCCCTCTTCTCTGGAAGATCCATACCACGATTATAGATTGCAGGAGATTATCCCAGTTGTTTGCAAATTTGGACCTTCACCATGTGAGAAGAGACTGCAACCAGGCGACTGATTTTTGAGCTTCTCATGATTTACATTGTAATTCCGATTTTTGTTTCTGATTCACCTGGTTGTCTTTCCCCTCTCTTTGAAGAGATTCTCTGTAAAGATTTAGCCAATCATTAATGAGAACTGCTTCCACTTGTCCCATGGCTCTCTCGTCCTCTCTATTTGGATCTAGCTCTGAACAACCCATTGGGATTGATACCCATTGTCTGGATAGAGGTTGGTTAACAGTGATGGGCAGGTCGGGTTTTTTTATTGTAAAAAAAAATGGCAAAGGAGGATTCAAATTTCAAATTAAATCCTTAAAAGAAAACTGATGTGAATCATACTCGTCTTTGTGTATATGGTTCGACGTCTTAGATATATTTTTTATCTTATGTTATATATTTGGATCACACCTTGTCACTTATTATAGTAAATATATATTTATTAAAAGAATGGGTTTTTGGTTGCCCGAAGCCTCTATCCGAACCCGACCCAAATGATGTTCTGGTTGGGAATTTTCAGCCCAAGTCAACCTATACATATAGATCCCAACCCAAAGTCAGGCTGGGTTCGGTTGAGTTCGAGTTGACCTTCTCGAGTCGCAACCCTAATATCAAACACATGGCATGTGCTATAGGACCCTTATCAATGTAGCCAGCAGCCAACAAGAACCTAATTTAGCTGACGCAAGATTTAAAGTAGGAAAACTCTATTTGAACCCATAAAATCTAGCTTGGCACCCTCTTTGATATTTGCACACGCCCAATATTTATGATTTGTATTGGCACCCTTTCTCTCTATCTACTCTATAGGTGTCTCGTACTCATGCAATAGATAAATCGGACGGTTGTGAGATATTTTTTTCTCACCTCACTTATATCATGGCACATAGGTTTTGTGCTGACTAGACAAAACGGAAGCTAACTAGGACAAGCTGACTGAACAAAAATGAACTGAATAGATCTAACCATTCGTTCAAAAATCAACGCACATTCTTTATTTCCCGTCAACCAACTCTCTCCTCTTGGTTTCAAATCCCGACCCATTTCCATTTAAACTGCACTAAACCTGATCGTTCATCCCGTGATCGTTGTTCGCATCAACGGCTATAAACCCGCTTACTAAAATTTTGGCTACCCCAAACCATCGGATCGATCTCGAGGAATTCGTTTAAATAGAGACAGCTGTGTTGAACAATTATAGGGGGAGAGGGAGTTGGTTGCACCGAAGGCACCCGCTTCGTGCCAATTGGCACAGGCAAGGAAATGGGTGTCCCTATGAATGCCGGTGTTATCGTCGAAAGTGTTCTGTTGCCGAAGGCATTCAAATGTACGTATATGGAAGGGTGAGAAGGAAGTTAATCGGACATATATGGGAGGGGTGAGAAGGAGTTAAATCAGACCTCAACCCTCTTAGTGGCCTTGGGTTTGACGTGGCCACCTGTGACCAGATAGGGGCGTTGAAGCTGAGCCCAGATGGGGAAAGAGATACTATGGGGTGGATCTGGGCTCCTTCAGGGTGTTATTCTATTGGATCGGGTTATAGGCATTTTATCAAGGAATGATGTGAGGAACCTAACACTCATCTTGATAATCATCGTCGGTGTTTTTGTTGGAAGAATATCTTGAGCTTAAAGGGGATGACGCCGAGGGTTCAGGTTTTTTTTATGGAGACTTTTGACGATTAGTCTTTGGGCTATCTGAAAAGAAAGGAACAATACTATTTTTTGGACTATCCGAAAGGAAAAGAACAATACTATTTTTTTAAGGTATCGCTCATAATTCTAGACGAGTTATTTCGGTAGCTCGGAATATTTAACTTCTATCGGCAACTTCTTCCGGGGCTCACAATTTAGCTGAAGACATCATGACAACTTCATGGAAACGCCCTCGGAAGGTTTCCTGAAACTAAATGTTGATGCTTAGTAGGGGTTGATCGCTCTGTCTGTGGTCTACTTATTCTTAACGATAGGGGCCACTAGGTCCGTTTTGCAGGTAAAAATCTTCCAGATTGATCACTTATTGAAACAGAATCTTACGCCATTTTGGTAGGCATTAAGCTCTGCTTACAAATAACGTGATTGTGGAAAGCGACAACCTTTCTGTTATCACACTCCTGTTGGAGAATGACACCCCTCTTCCCTGGAAGATCCATACCACGATTATGGACTGCAGAAGATTATCGCAGTTGCTTACAAATTTGGAGCTTCACCATGTGAGAAGAGACTGCAACTAGGCGACTGATTTTTTAGCTTCCCATGATTTACATTGTAATTCCGATTTTTGTTTCTGATTCACCTGGTTGTCTTTCCCCTCTCTTTGAAGAGATTCTCTGTAAGGATTTTGCCAATCATTAATGAGAACTGCTTCCACTTGTCCCATGGCTCTCTCGTCCTCTTTATTTGGATCTAGCTCTGGACAACCCGTTGGGATTGATACCCATTATCTGGATAGAGGTTGGTTAAGAGTAGGGGTGCAAGTCGATTCGGTTCGGTTCGGTTTAGCCTCAAACCAAAACCAACCCAACCTAGGGTCGGTTCAAACTTTTCCAATCCGGAACCAAACCATTGACCTATTGAACCAACCCAACCCAACCCATAAAAAATTCGGGTCGGTTCGGGTTTAAGACTTTTTTTGGGGCAATCCGAAATCAAACGAAGGAAAACAAAAAATATACCCAACCTCTAAAAAGTGAAAACGGTTCTGACAAAGGCATGGTGAAAAATGGCACATTCAGACACTTGCATCAAGAAACAAACAAGAAAGCGTACTAGTGACTCCAACAAACCTATTGCAAAGTTTTTCAACAAGACCATTCATTTGCTTATCCTAAAGATGGATTAGAAACGAAGTGTTTGAGTGATCAGTATAACATGTATTTGAATCAACACCATTGGTAAGCTGATTGCATATCTTACCAAAGTATTAAGTAATACAAAGTCGGATCGGGTCTGGTCGGGTCGGGTCATACAAACCTATATCCATAACCGAACCGATTTAGATCGGGTCTGCTAATAACGAAACCGGATCCGACCCATTATAAACTAGAAAAATGACCCAAACCAACCCAATGCAGTCGGGTCGGATCGGTTCTCGGTTTGACCCGGACCAAGTTGCACCCCTAGTTAAGAGTGATGGGCAGGTCGGTTTTTTTTATTGCAAAAAAAATGACAAAGAAGGATTCAAATTTCAAATTAAATCCTTAAAAGAAAATTGATATGAATCATACTCGTCTTTGTGTATATCGTTCGACGTCTTAGATATATTTTTTATCTTATGTTATATATTTGGATCACACACCTTGTCCCTTATTGTAGTAAATATATATTTATTAAAAGAATGGGTTTTTGGTTGCCCGAAGCCTCTATCCGAACCCCCCGACCCAAATGATGGTCAGGTTGGGAATTTTCAGCCCAAGTCAACCTATACATGTAGATCCCAACCCAAAGTCAGGCTGGGTTCGGTTGAGTTCGAGTTGGCCTTCTCGAGTTGCAACCCTAATATCAAACACATGGCATGTGTTATAGGACCCTTATCAATGTAGCCACCAGCCAGCAAGAACCTAATTTAGCTGACGCAAGATTTAAAGTAGGAAAACTCTATTTGAACCCATAAAATCTAGCATGGCACCCTCTTTGATACTTGCACACGCCCAATATTTATGATTTGTATTGGCACCCTTTTTTTTTGTATTAGCACCCTATGCCAAATAAATGATCATCCTTCTCGTCAATCCTTGAAAATCGGCAACGCCAATGACTCTCGTGCAGGTCATCACTGTGGGGGGTTTTCCCGGGATTGGGCAGTTCGGTTGGTAAGCACAATCTAAGAAACCAAAGAACGAAGTGGACAGGGTTTACGTGGAAAAACCCATTCTCAACGTCGAAGGGGAAAAACCACGGGGTGGAGCGAGAATGCACTAACAAGGTAAACATGTTACAATATCTCACCCTGACCCACTTACACCCGGGGAGGACCGACCTCCCAAATACCGATCTCTTAAGTCTCTCTCTCAAAGCACCGAAAACTCCGAAAAGAATTGGATAGCACCTCCTCTTCCAGAATTCGAATCTCTCCCTCTGAGGGGGTAGGTCCCCTTTTATAATGCTGCTAGGTGCCAGCTGTTGCCTTCTGAGCAGGGCGACATTGATGGCGGCCTCCCGTGATCTGCTTAACTACCTCGCAAGCGGGCGACGTGTTGTCTGGCAGACGCTCGGTAGTTATGGCCGGGTGTGCTTCTTGCTTTACTGGTCGACCAAGAATCTCAGGGCCTGGGCTGTCTTCCCGTAACCGTCGCCCAACCAAGATTCTCGGGAATAACTGTCGTAGGTTTTTAGTGCGTGGTCTTCATGTGAACTCATCGCGTGAATGTCAGAGTTGCTTTCGGGAGGGGAAAACGGAGTCCCACGGGTCGACTAGTTGGACGACTTCTGCTGAATTGCAGGGTCGGTAGACTGCTGCTGAGTTGCGGGGTCGACCGACTGCTGCTGGGTTGCAAGGTCAGTAGACTGCTGGTGAGTTACGGGGTCGACTGACTACTGCTGAGTTGTGGAGTCAACCGACTGCTGCTGGGTTGCAAGGTCGGTAAACTGTTGCTGAGTTGCGGGGTCGACCGACTGCTGCTGAGTTGCTGGGTTGGTAGACTGCTGCTAATTTGCACGATCGATCGACTCTTGCTGAGTTGCACGGCCGAGGCGAGACGCACGGCTGGTCGAGGCGAGATGCACAGCCGAGGCTGAGATGTGGGGCCGGTTGAGACGTGCAACCGGATCGAGATGCGCGATCGAGGAGAGGCGCATGACCGAGGTCGAAATGCACGGCCGAGGGCGAGATGCACGGTAGAGGCAAGACGTGCGACTAAGGCGAGATGCACGGCCAGTCAAGACGGATGGTAGGGGCGATTTGCGCGGTCGAGGTCGAGATGCGCGACCAAGGGCGAGACGCACGGCCCAGGCCGAGATGCGCGACTGGTCAAGACACACGGCCGGGGCGATCAGCGCGGCTGAGGCGAGATGCCCGGCCGAGGCGAGACACATGGCCAGGTTGAGATGCGCAGCCAAGGCCGAGACGCGCGGCCAAGGCGAGATGCGAGGCCGAGTTCGAGATGCACGACCGAGGCGAGATGCGTGGCCGAGGACGAGATGCGTAGTCGAGGCTGAGATATGTAGCCGGTCGAGACCGAGATGCATGGCCGGTTAAGACGCGCGACCGTGGTAAGACGCGTGGTCGAGCCTCTGGGTGCTTTCACCTTCTTTATTTGTTAAGGTACACACAGTCACCACTACCACCCCGCCTCCTCCCTCTTCCTCCAACTCCTTTCCTGCTGAAACACTACACATTCCCATAGATACTGGTGGCTACATGCCAACATTTGACATTACAATGTTGGCTGAAACCTATCGGTATTGATATTGCAATGACAACATGTAGCCATGACATAGATAGTCTTCGACGCCCTCGTAATGTAATGTCGGTGGCTATACATACTGACATTGAATGTCAATGTCGGTATGTCACAATGGACATTGCAATATCAATATTAGTAGATTCCAACTGAGACCATAATGTCAATGTCGGTAAGTTCCAACCGACATTGCATATTGAGGGCATTGAGGAAGAGGACCGTCAATGTCGGTGCTAACATGTCGACATTGCAATGACGACATCTGTAGGTTCTAGCTGACATTGCCCGTGCCCGCACGAGAACTTCCCAGGGAGGTCTACGGTCCATGCGATCCGCTGTCCGTAGCCGTTCGATGCACCACTCTATGCATCCGATGCACGCGGCGAGTGCATCGGACGGTTGCGGACGCGGACCGCACGGACCTCAGACCGCACCTAAGCATATATATATATATATATATATATATATATATATATATATATATATATATATATATATATATATATATATATATATATATATATATATATATATATATATATATATATATATATATATATATATATATATATATATATATATATATATATATATATATATATATATATATATATATATATATATATATATATATATATATATATATACACACACACAGAGAGAGAGAGAGAGAGAGAGAGAGAGGAAACGGGAAATAAGCTGCAAGCCTATTTCGAAAATATGGGCAGCCACCCATTTGATGCCCTTGGAGTCTTAGAATGTGCTGGTTTTTTGTGAGAATAAGTATCTTATCTTGGATAGAACACCCACAGAAAATTAGCACATTCTAAAACTTCTAGGGGCATCAAATGTTAGAAGTTTTATCGAGCGTTCGTTGTCACTGTTAATATGAAAAATTACATTTGATGCCTCTAAAAGTTTTAGGATTTGCTGATTTTTTGTGGGTGTTCTATCTAAGATAAGTTGCTTATACTCACAAAAAATGAGCACATTCTAAGACTCCTAGGGGCATCAAATGGGTGGCTGCCCATTTCGTCGAAATAGGCCGTCAGTCTCTCTCTCTCTCTCTCTCTCTCTCTCTATATATATATATATATATATATATATATATATATATATATATATATATATATATATATATATATATATATATATATATATATATATATATATATATATATATATATATATATATATATATATATAGGCGTGTTAGGATGCAGCGTGCAGTGTCGCAACGCAGTCGTCTGATGCACCGCTGCGTGCATTGCACGCACCGCACGCTGCATGCTAACACGCCTATATATATATATATATATATATATATATATATATATATATATATATATATATATATATATATATATAGGGTCAGGATCGGATGACCCAGCAAAATTTGACCCAACAAATAACCCAGCACCCTTTGAGGCACCTAGAGATTTTAGAATGAGTTGATTTTTTGTAGACATGTCTTCTATGATATGTTGATCATCCTCACAAAAAATCAGCCCATTCTAAAACCTCTAGGTGCATCAAATGAGATCTTCAAATCAACGGTTAAAATTGACAGTAAAAACCGTTGATTTGAAGAGTGCATTTGATGCACCTAGAGGTTTTAGAATGGGCTGATATTTTGTGAGGATGATCAACATACCATAGACCACATGTCTACAAAAAATCAGCCCATTATATAACCTCTAAGTGCATCAATGGGTGCTGGGTTATTTATGGGTCAAAATTTGCTGGGTCATCCGATCCTGACCCATATATATATATATATATATATATATATATATATATATATATATATATATATATATATATATATATATATATATATATATATATATATATATATATATATATATATATATATATATATATATATATATATATATATATATATATATATATATATATATATATATATATATATATATATATATATATATATATATATATATATATATATATATATATATATGGGGACAGGGAGCCTGGACCTCAGGTGCAGCGTGAACGCTGCACCGGAGCCCCCTGCGCGCGCCACGTGTCCCTCAAAATCGGTCGCCCAGGAGTTAAAATCGCGGGACGAACCGCAGCCATCCGATTGATTCGATCGGATGAAAATCCGGTCGCCCGCCTGTAAAAACGTGGCAGCCAGCGCTCACCGTCCGATCCGTGCAGTGCACCTCGCCCGCCGCCGTCTGATCCGTGCAGCGCACCCCCGCCCGGTGTATCAGTTGGCCCGGGTGATTCCCATCCGTTCGATCAGGGGAATCGAACGGATGAAATCGAGTTTCGCTGTTACTGTACCCGCTACAGTAACAGCGAAAAACGTTTTTGTCCGTTCGATTCCCTCGATCGAACGGATGGGAATAACCCGGGCCAACTGAAACACTGGACGGCTGCTAGTGCACGGATCAGACGGCTGGCACTGCACGGATCGAACGGTGGGCGATGGCTGCCGCGTTTTTACAGGCGGGCGGCCGGATTTTCATCCGATCGAATCGATCGGACGGCTGCGGTTCGTCTCGCGGTTTTAACTACTGGGCGGCCGATTTTGAGGGACACGTGACGCGCGCAGGGGGCTCCAGTGCAGCGTTCATGCTGCACCTGAGGTCCAGGCTCCCCGTCCCCATATATATATATATATATATATATATATATATATATATATATATATATATATATATATATATATATATATATATATATATATATATATATATATATATATATATATAGAGAGAGAGAGAGAGAGAGAGAGAGAGGGAGAGAGAGAGAGAGAGAGATAGAGAGAGAGAGATGCTATAATGCGGCATGCGGTAAGTGCGACACCTCACCGCAGCCGTCTGATGCACCGCTGCGTGCATGCGATGTACGCAGCGCATGCATCAGACGGTTGCGGTGCGGTGCCGCACGTGCGGTCTTATCGTGTGGCACCCCCTTCCGGGGCATTTTTGGAAATTTTTTTTGGGATTGATCACCCAACCTTGGATAGCACACACAAAAAATTTCAGCTCGATCCAAGACCTGTAGGCCATCCAAATGTGTTGATCAAAATGACAACAAAAATGAACGACCGATAAAAGTTGATCACATTTGGACAGCCTACAGGTCTTGGATCGGGCTGAAATTTTTTGTGTGTGCTATCTGAAGGTCGGTGATCAATCCCCAAAAAATAAAATCCAAAAATGCCCCGGAAAGGGGTGGCTGCAAGTTAAGCCGCAGGTTACCCGGCCGCAATGTATCACTACTATATATATATATATATATATATATATATATATATATATATATATATATATATATATATATATATATATATATATATATATATATATATATATATATATATATATATATATATATATATATAGAGTTCGGTTCTGTTGCGGGACGTCCCGCAGCGTTATCCTGCGGGACAAAATCCCAGCCGTCCGATTGCGATCGCGTGGATTCCGTGCGGTGGGCCGGGGGTTGTACGGGCCGTTCGATCATCCGATCCAACGATCGGAATTCACCCAAACCACCGAACCATCGCTGTTACTGTGGCGGGCACAGTAACAGCATTTCGGTGGAGGGGTTGAATCCCGGCCGTCCGATCGTCTTGAATCGAACGGCACATAACCTCTCCGCCCCGGTAAAAAGTTCTAGCCGTTCGATCGAATGATCGAACGGATGAGATCCCGTGGGAATCAATCGAATAAGACAAAAAGTAATGATTACCATCATTAATTTTTGTCCCATTCGATTGATTCCCACGGGATCTCATCCGTTCGATCATTCGATCGAACGGCTAGAACTTTTAACCGGGGCGGAGAGGTATGTGCCGTTCGATTCAAGACGATCGGACGGCCGGGATTCACCCAACCCACCGAAATGCTGTTACTGTGCCCGCCACAGTAACAGCGATGGTTCGGTGGTTTGGGTGATCTCCGATCGTTGGATCAGATGATCGGACGGCCCGTACAACCCCCGGCCCACCGCACGGAATCCACGCGATCGCAATCGGACGGCTGGGGTGCATCAGACGGCTACGGTGCGACGCCGCACGCACCGCACGCCGTATCCTAACACGTCTCTCTCTCTCTCTCTCTCTCTCTCTCTCTCTCTCTCTCTCTCTCTCTCTCTCTCTCTCTCTCTCTCTTATATATATATATATATATATATATATATATATATATATATATATATATATAGAGAGAGAGAGAGAGAGAGAGCGAGAGAGATATGAATGCACATGTTCTCGACAATCAGGTTAAACTTGTAATATTCTTCATAGCACGGTTTGCACTAAATGTTTTTTGCTCTAATAAGGGGATGCTCCATTTCGGATGGTATTAGATCGGACGTCTCTCTACTCTTTGTTGATTGATCCAAAATGAAACCCGAGAAACCCGATGAACTTCCATGGTATGAACAATGACAAACCCTCTATAGTTACTCGGGTAACTCGGACAATTTGGACAAATGTTATGTAACTTGGTCTAAACATGGTCAGACCTCCAAACCCAACCAACCCGACCATGTCCACTCCTTGCCGATGGGCGGGCTGTTTGGTTTCCCACCAGTTGGTGATTTGGATTCTCCTTCGAGTGACGAGTTTTTAATTTGCAGCACCAGCATGTGGTGCCTCCTGAGGGTTTGGTTGTGAACCCTCCCCCGCCCCCTCTCTCTCGACAAAAAAAAGAGGCTATTCCCAACAATTGTCTTTTCTAGTGTTAATTTGATGGTTCAGCATCCGGTTGGCAATAAATGCACGGAGCGATAAAATCCCTGTCACGCCCTAATTCTTTACGGATTTAGGCAACCCGTAGGATACTGGAGTGTAAAAAAAGTTATAATTTAATACAATTTCAAGCTCATAAATTGAGTAAGAATAAAGCTTTGCATTAATAATTCTTCAATTACAACATCTTCATAACTAAAAGAAAATAAAGTAAAATTATTTATTCTTTAATTCCAAGTATTCTTTATGATTGCATCGTCATCGGGTTCCACACACAGCGCCTAGCGATGGTCTCCATCTCCAACTAGGGTCATCTTTATTGATATACTTTCCAACCCTGCAGAATTAGGATCTACAACCATAAGGTCTGTAGAGGGTTGAGTCTTACAACACAGACTCAGTAGGTTTGTGACACTAAACCTTTTAACTGAACAAAACACACTTAGAAATGACTAAAGCATCACTAATTTATCCATTGAGCAATTGTCCCGGTTAAGACCAATTACCAAGCTGGTCTCCCTACTTGAGTACACTTTTAGGCACCAGTCAAGGCTAGTCTCACACCCAGGGCATTCTAGGCAAGCCCCACACCTAAGAACGTTTTTAGCCGATATAGAGCTAACCTTACACCAGGGAGTTTACAGGCAAACCCCACAGCTTCTACCGGTCAACAAACTCATGAATTAACTAAGGTACGATAAACATTTTCAATATATAATTTGAATAGTAAAAGACAATAATTCCATTCTCCTACCTAATGAGCTGTAGTGTCATTCATCGGCGGATGATCCTTTAATACGATTATGATCTGAATTCAATATATTTCTAATTATTAGTTAGTTTTTCTTACTTAGTCCATTTGAGAGTTTATTCTGTAGGGTTTCTAGGGTGACTAACGGAATCAAATTCCGATGTCAGAGGCCAAGTTATGGTTGAAAGTTCAACCTATTAGAGCTATTTTATCCTATAAGGGTATTTTAGTTATTTTCTAAAGGATTCATCATTTGTTATATGTGATAGGTTTTTCTGTCATGTAATGTCAAATATAGTAATTAATTATAATAACCTATAATTTCCTGACCAAAAAACATAGGGCTCGATGCCACAAGCATTTGGCCGCAACCGGAATCAAATTAGGAGTCCAATTAGTAATCTTATGATCTAAATACATTATAGAGGTACAAATGTCTTTTTTTCTAAGGCCTTGATTTAGGATTTTATAAAATCCATGGGTCTGAATCGTAACCACAAATATGTGGTCATATGCGAAACTTGATTCCGAGTTCCAATAGAAAAGGTATGACCATTTACTTTATAGGGGTAAAATAATAAATTGATTTTTTAAGCGTCGATTATGTCATTTTATGGCCTCGGTAGGTTCATCTTTGGCTCACGAATTTATGGCCATGGACGGAACTTAATTTGAAGTTCGACTGCCTAAGTTATGGCCAAAATATCCCTAGGGGTAAAATAATCATTTCATATTTAATTTTCTAACAGGTATAATCATTGTTATTTTCTTATATTCTTGTATAGATGGTTTCATCCTGAGAGCGTAGGCACAGACAGAACTTAATTCCGAGGTCGGTGTGATAAGTTAGAAGCTAAATAGTGTAAGTTAGTCTTATATATACATTTATATATAACCATGAACATATAATTATTGTGTGATCAGTTGATTAAGGGACTTGGATTTAAATGAATATCCTATAGGAAGAAGAGGACATGAGTTCTAAATTGGTTAGAGGAATTCTTTTTGCAACTAAAAATAACCAATCGGTTCAAACCCAAACCCGAATCCGACTAACCCGGAGGTGGTGGCCGGCGGCGGCACACAGTAGTGGTGGCTGGCGGAGGTGGTGGTCGGAGGCGGCGGCGCCGGCTCGTGGTGGTAGTTGAGTGGTGGGTTGGCACGGATTCTGTGGCACCGGGGGGGGGGGGGGGGGGGGGGGTTATATAATCATTTTCGGAATACCAAAAGACTAAAACCCGAAGGTCAGGTGTCATGTGAGAACTTTAAAGGTTCAGCTGGCTTGACCCTTGGACTCCCTCTTTTTACTTTATATATACTATTATCAAAGTTTTAATAGAAAAATTAAATGGTTCTGTGGTTAGAGGGAAAGGATGAAAATGTGAAATTGGTTCATGATTCGAAACCGGCTTTAGGTATTTTTATTTTTAAATTTTTAAAAGTTTTATATGTGGTCAAAACGTAAAAGTTTGCATACGGTTTTTGACCGTTTCGATGAGCTGGATGCAATGGTGCAGTCTGATTTTTATTTTAAAAATTATACAGTTAAATTCTTATTTCATAAGATATAATTTTAATTCTTTTAAAATTTCGGGATGTTACAATCCTCTCCCAACTCTTTATTCCATCGGAACAAATACTAGCCGTTACTTTAAAAATCTAAAACTCGGAATAGAAACAGCAAGTTCCGAAACAATGCCAAACACCCCCTTAGAACCTAAGCTTCCACTGGATTCACTGGCCTCCAACTAGAATTGAGTCCTAGAGATCTAATCCCTCCCATCCTCTTTCGAGGCTCTCCAACCTTCTGATGTATGGGTAGGACTCTTCACTATGGTCAAAGGCCTTACAGGCTCTACGTCTCGGAGGCAACCAGTCATATAGGAATGGCACGTCGATTTTGTGCTGACTAGACAAAACGGACGCTGACTAGGATAAGCTAACTGGACAAAAATGAACCGAATAGATCTAACCATTCGTTCAAAAATCAATGCACAATCTCTATTTCTCCATCAACCAACTGCCAGCACTTCATTTCAAATCCCGACTCATTTAAACTGCACTAAACCCCTAAAATCTCGACCCATTTAAACTGCACTAAATCTAATTGTTCATCTCGTGATCGTTGTTCGCATCAACGGCTATAAACCCCCTTGCTGAAATTTCGGCCGCCCCAAACCATCGGATTGACCTCAAGGAATTCGTTCGAATAGAGATAGCTGTGATTGATCAATTATAGGGGGATGAAGAGTTGGTCACGCCGAAGGCGCCCGTTTTGTGCCAATCGGCACGGGCGAGAAAAAGGGTGTCCCTATGAATGCCGGTGTTGTCGTCGAAAGTGTTTTGTTGCCGAAAGCGTTCAGGTGTGTCGCCGCCAAAGACATCCAGCTGCAGTGCCGACAGGCACGTGCATACACTAGTATAGGACAGATTGCATGGATCGCAAACGTGCATATGGAGTGTGTTCCAACTGTGTAACAAACGTCATCTAACGTCTCGTAGTTTTATTGTGCTCCATAGGAAGTGTTCTGGAGTGAACTAGTGCACAAAAGAAAATTTTCAAGCTATATGCAACTATGAAATATTAAAGGCAGGTCTTACTTAAATTTGAAAAAAATACCTAATATGTTCGAGTTTCATCCTGTTCTTTTGCTAAGGGCATCCCACACCTCCTACCGCTATCACCAACCTCTGCCACCACACTCCGCCATAGGTAACCAACTACCACCGTCTCCTTCCTCTTCCTCCCTCCCTTAACCATACCCATTAGGGTATGAAAGAGTCATCGGGCCATATATCCATTCAGATAGAAAAGGGTCCATACCCGACCCATATTCTTTCGGGTTTTGGTTTGGGTTTCGGGTATAAGTTGGGTATAATTTTTGTCTCTGCACCATATAAGCAATTGCTTGAGGGGAAAAAAAAAATCAAGGTGTGGTGTCGTACTACAATATTGTTAAGAAGATGTTATTGTTTCTTATTCAAATGACTTAAAATAGTCACGCCAAACCACAGAATCACTGTGGTTCGGGGGTCCAGCCATCGACATCTGTCCCCACCTGTTCGATCACCCGACCCTTATGATGGGAGCCCCCTAGGGTTCACCCGGTGCCCTGTCGATCTCAACAATCCGGAACCATCCATTTGGACGAAAATAACAGTCGTTGATAGCTGGACGAACCACGGTGATCCTGTGGTTCTAGACGACTAAAAGGGCTTTATTTTTTGGGGCTCGGGAAGCTGAACTCGAGTTCACCATTCAAATGGTTAACTCGAATGAAGAAGCTGGCACATGTCCTGAGAAAATTTCAACCCTCTTTTGATTTTTTGCTTAACATCTTTTTAGTGTTCCATTCTCTTAAATACTTATCCCCTCTTACTTGCTTTATGTCTTTTTAGTAAACACATGGCGCAATATAAACCATGTTTCAACTTTCATTTGTGAACTCAAGTTCACCAAACCCATTCTCTTATTTCTTACTACATTAGTCTTAGTAGAGTATAAGTTTGGGTCAGGATATGGGTTCAGTTAGAATTTGGATATATTACCATGAGTTTGGAGTCCAACCGCATTATCTAGTGTACACAAGTTAGAGGGGAAATGGGGTTTTAGGATGCGGGTATGACTATTGAGGTACCCATATCTGAAAGTTAATTTGGTAGAGTTCCTCTACCCATACCTTACCAAAACTTGTTTCGGGTACAAAATTTATGCCCATACCCAGAGCTGGCTCAATACAAGTTGAGGCCTAAGGTGAAAACCCTAGCTGGATATTAATATAAATAAAAATAATAAAAATATTATATAGTATATATGATCTTAGATTTATATATAGAGAGATAGAGAGTTATGGGCTATTTAAGTGGGTTGGGGCCTCCTTGTATTATTGTGCCTTAAGCTATTTAAGCAAGTTTGGACCTTGGGGAGGCTTCTTTTCACATGAGGCCTTAGATGGCTGTCTTAATGGCCTTATGGTTGAGCCAATCTGTCCATCCCCAAAGTTTCAGATCAGGTTCAGATTGGATTTTCGGAGTCCGTTGCCAACCCTACATTGGACCAATTTCATTTTTCCTTCGCTAAAGATCGGTTCTATTAGGGTATTTATAGTCCAAACCACTATAGTTGTAGTACGAAAATATAATAAATCTGTTGTATAAAGGTTCAAATTATCTTAGTTGGACCCTTTTTCATACGTTGCCGAGGAGAGAGAAATTAAACCATATGAAATGTGGGTGGCAGTTTATCAGCTGATAGATGAGGGAAGGCACATGGGCCCACCGGGAGGAGGAATACCGTGCTTACCCCAACACAGCCTTAAAGGAAGTACAATGTAATGGTCTCACCCTGCCATCTGTGTTCCCTTTCTTCATTCACCACTTTAACCTTTCTTTCACATTGTTAGTCCACTAGTGCATGCCTGAGTCTGTAACGGGCAGTCTTCGACGGCAACACATCTGACGGCACTGCAGTGGGCCGTCTTCGGCGGTAACACACCTAAACGCCTTCGACAAAAACACTTTCGACGACAGCACCGATATTCATAGGGACACCTATTTCCTCATCCGTACCGTTTGGCACGAAATGGGCGCCTTCAGCGTGACCAACTCCCCCTCCCTTTATAATCGATCAATCACAGCTGTCTCTTTTCAAACGGATTCCTCGAGATCGACCCGATGGTTTGGCGCTGCCGAAATTTTAGCAGGCGGTTTTATAGCCGTTGATGCGAACAACGATCAATAGATGAATGGTTAGGTTTAGTGTAGTTTAAATGGACCAGGATTTTAGGGATTTAGTGCTGTTTAAATGGGTCGGGATTTAAAGCCAAGGGGAGGGAGTTGGTTGATGGAAAAATACAGATCTATTCGGTTCATTTTTGTCCGATCAACTTGTCCTAATCAGCTTTCGTTTTGTCTAGTCAGCACAAAACCAACATGCCATGTTACATAGATAATCCACTCTGCATTCAACCTAGTGCTTCACCGTTGATTGTCACATGAACAGCTCCGCTTCAGGCTCAGACTAATCCCTCCAGGAGTGAAGTCCGATCAACTCGGCAATTCCCATTTCACTCCATGGTAAATCACGGGACCAGTGAATAGCATTCTACTCTGACTGGCAATCAAACAGACAACTGACAATAATTACAAACAATTATGATCAATGCCACGTAAGCCGTCTGTAAACTCATCTGGTTGAATAGCATCTCTCTATAAAATGTCCTTGAACCAACCACATTTGAACGAAATCGAACCAAACAGACCCAGTAAGGATGCTTTGGGTTGGTTCTCGAGCTAGTCCTCCCCAACTTGCACCCCTAATTGAATGTGTGATTTCTTCATCATGGTCTAAAGATTGTGTGGCACATCTAGTGGCTCTGACACCAAGCACTTAGGGAGGTTCCCCCATGGGCCTCCAATGACAGCCCCTCTCTCTCTCTCTCTCTCTCTCTCTCTCTCTCTCTCTCTCTCTCTCTCTCTCCTGACTGACACATACACACCAGCTTTGGCCTAATCCAAGCCCATATATCTAGGGGTGGCAATTGATCAGGTCGGGTCGGGTTCAGACATAGGTATAAGGGCAAAACATCCAACCCGAACCTGACCCGTTTAATAAACGGGTCAAAAACTTAAACCCGAACCCGACCTGCCTAATACCGGGTTGACCTGACCCGACCCGTTTAACCCGTTTACTAAACAGGTCGGGTCGTGTCGGGTCGGGTTGGCTCGGGTTGGGTCAACAGAACCTATGTAAACCTGTCGGGTTGGGTCAAGACGGGTGGGATTGGGCCGGGTCGGATCGGGTTGGTTCAAGTTGGGTCAAGTCAGTTCGGGTTGGCTCGGGTCGGGTCGGGTCGGGTCGGGTTGACACGACCCATTTGGTAAACGGGTCGAGTCGGGTCAATCAGGTTGTAAGGACAAACCCGAACCCGACCCATTAAATAAACGGGTCAATCGGGTCGACCCGTTTATGACCCGAACCCGTTTAGAGCAAACCCAAACCCGCTAACTTCGGGTCGGGTTGGCGGGTCGGGTCAAGGATTGCCACCCCTACATATATCCTGAGTAGCCTAAACTACGCCAGTGCGATCCAGCCCAAGCCAACCCAGATTTGACCAGTTGACCTGATCCAAGATTTATCAACCCATTACAGTGTTGGGGAAACAAAAGGTCCGGGATGGCGATCTAGATACGATGCACTAAGACTTTCCAGAAGTGTGTTCTTCGGATCGAAAATTAGAGCCCCGCGAAGATCAAGCCCAAACACAGACACAAAAAATACGATGAACCCACACATAATAATATAAACAATAGAAATACCGGCAATCAAGGATTTGGATTATCACGCGTCTAGATATTACAACCATGTATCAGTTCACCGTTTATCGGAACCCGCCAACCTTCTCTCATTGTTTTCCCACTCAGAGCAATCACGCAAACAAAGAGTAGAGATCAACTCAATGAGATCCAGAGAAATACTGGAGGATACCAAGATATAAAAATACCCACCAAAATAGAAACCAAGGTAAACATACGTGCTGAGAAAATCAGAGATGAATTGGAGAAAATCTCATTACTCTTCCTTCACCTTCTTTCTTCCTTCTTCTTCTTTCTTCCTCTCCTTCTCTTCATTTTCTCTCTTCCATCCTTCTCTTCTCTCTCAAGGCCAAACCCTAAACCGAAGTCGTTTTCTCTCTCTTTATCACGTCCTCTATAGTTGAGACGATCTCAACATACAAACCCTAGAGCCACACACCCCTCTTTATAAGACGATCTCAACATACCTGCATTTGACATGGTCTTCATCCAGGTACATGAAGATAAATATGGGGTTTCCAAACACTTTCGTGGTTAAAAACCCGCTGCGAAATCCTCCGCCATCGCCCATCACCACCATTCTGAGATCCTTGGGATAATATAATAATATCCTTGTTGTAACCTTTGCGTCCACACCGGATACCCAATCATCTGGTCTAATGATTGACCAAGTCCAATTTGATTTTGGACTTGATTGGAACCCATTTTCTTTATCAACTTCCTCGCATCCAGGCTTACTCCACATGCAAACATGTTCATCACCAAACCCTCTGCCTTTGAAGCTACTCTCGCAGCTGTAGCATCTCATGCAATTTATTTATAACTTATTTTATGTGGACTGCACGTATGTTCAAGCTTGCATGACCTTTTGTTTTGTCCTAACTTATCGTAATCAATTTTCTTGCGGGTTGATGTGGTGAATTGTTTGAACTGGTTTTGGACTAAAAACTTTTGCATGAATTGCTCTTGCATGCACCACTGGAGTGAATAGCTAGTGGTCTAATTTCGGGACGAAATTCTCTTAAGGGGGGTAGGTTGTAATACCCAGAAAAATTTTAGAATTTTGATTGGTATTTTTTTTTTATTTAGAAGCATAAGTGCAGTTGAATCACGGAGCACCAACTGGTTCCTCTTAATTTCTGCAGATAATCAGTCTTTAGAGTACATCTAAATTTTATAGAGTTAGCGTACGCGTCGTCGCCCCGATTCCAACGCCTATTTTTGGGCGATTTTTGGATGAGTGGTTTGAGAGTTGTGTTTTTTCGAAGTTTTCAATACACTAGTATATTTGGATCCGAACCGGGTTAAAGATCCAACCTCAAACCCGACTCCACCAACAACCCTTCAGCAACTAAGCTGTTGAGATTCCTTCCATTCACAAATTAGTGCAAGGCTTCTATCCGATGTCGATCGGACGGTGATAAGAGGACCCCCTCTCCAAGCCAAAATTAGGGTTACCCTTATAAAAGCCTCGTGACCCATCTACTCCCCTCATTGCAAAACGGCAGCCCCCCTTGGTTCACGAATAGAGAGAAATAAGAGATCGTGAGGAAGAGATTGAGATCGGGAGAGGAGCAACATAGCGGAGCCACCACCCTTCGTCGGCACCGTACCCCGGCAACCCTCCCTCCATCAGAGGTAGGCCATGACCTTCACCCCTCCCATGTCTTCTCTTCAAAACACATCATCTGTACATCCGTGACCCACCATGGGTCCACCCCACCGGTGGTCCGCCTCGCCATCACACTGCACCACCAGCAGCACTAACGCGCACCGCTCGACCCCAACCATCTTTGGTGGTGATGCCCCTCGGACCACCCGAATCAGAGAGAGAGAGAGAAAGAGAGAGAGAGAGAGAGAGAGAGAGAGAGAGAGAGAGAGGAACCCAAGCGGACTTACCGATTTCCGACGACCCTTGCTCCCTGACCAAAATCCCAACTGTCAAAACCGATCGGCTGCTGAGAGGAGCACCCACCTCAGTACTTGATCGGCGGCCAAGAGGTTCACAGGACCTGAGGGTGTAGAGAAAACTTACAGTCACTTTTGAATGATGATCCCTTGTAAACCTACCCTACATTTAACTAGTCATGCCCTTATTCCACTCACAGAATTGTTAGTTGCATCCTTTGGCCTCTTTTAGGTCCATCCCTATTTTAACACATTTTGCACCCATTCTTCAGCACACACCCCATGGAATGCATATAACCTTGGTTATTTTATATGAGCACCCCACCACCTTTCTAGTTGATTATATCAACCGCTAGGCTAGGTCTGATCCAACTCGAGTTAGATATGGTTCAACCCAAACCCTGGACCTGACCCATGAACCCGATCCAAGCCGAACCAAACCCGGTTCGATTTTGAATCCAAACACCTTAGCCTTAGTTTCTTATACAATTCCTTGTTTTGTTCAGACCGTTCCCAGATTAGGAGCGGAACGACTCGCGGTCGATAGACACGCTTCAACAGGTTAGTCGTACTGCATGTAGATATTTTAAATAAAAAAAAAACTAAATTATTCTCTTGATATGTTGCATGCTTAGTTATAGATCGTGGGAATATGCCTTTTTAATTGTCGAGTTGGTAAAAATTGTCTTTTGTTCTATTTATTTAAATAGAAATTGTTTAGAGACTGGTCGATTAGGAGAACATTTAATTCATATGATTTTTGGGGTTTGTATCAAGTTCTGAAATGTCTTGGCGTCGTGGCAACCTAGTTGCCCGACTGGCTCTCGGTATAGATCCGTGTGCACATCGTAGGTAGTGAACCCCTAGCTGTGCACAGACCGAAACGAGTAGGGAGGTGGAGTGGCCTAATCCTGGGGTTTAGACCCCATAGAAAGCAAGTTGGGTGTGAGTGCCCCGTGGTGAAAGACCAAGCCCCCTTTTTGGCCACTAGGGTAGTATGTCTCGAGGCTGTATCCCGAGCATAAGGAACGGAGTGGTTCCCCTGTTGCGAAAAAGGAACCCAATAGTAACGCCACCAAGTCGGGAGCCTAGCTCAAACTTGGGGTTCACACTTGTTTTCTCATTCTCCTTTTTCTTTCCTTTCTTCTCCTAAGCCTAGGGTCTAGCACCACTATGCACGACCTAGAAAATGGGTTCTCTCATGAAGTGGAATGGGACGCCTCATGAGAGAATTATCGGTTAGGACATTGAATGTATAATATGGATTTACTGGACACATTAGAATATACCTTTTAGTGTATACTTACGGTAGTAGTACTAATTATTCCGTTGGTTACTCAATTATGTTGCAGCTTTACTTTACCGTAGAAGTATATTTCTGCTTTATATCTATCTCGTGTTCTCCGACTTGTTCTTTAGGACCACTGAGTTTTATACTCAGGGGGAGTTGTTTCGTTGTTTTTCCTCTCCCCCAGGTTCTTTCTCTCGGACGGAGCGTTAGGAGCTCTGTGGCAGTTTCAGCTGGAGTAGCAGTTCTTCACCGGATCAGCGAGGGTAGGAGTGACAACTGGACTCGTCTAGTTTTTACCATTTCTTCTTATCGTTTTTGGACTGTAAGATGTTGAAGAATATTGTTAGTGGAATGGGTATTTAAGTATTAATTAATGCTTCCGCGTTATGTTATCTCTGTAATTATATTTCCCTCTATTTCAAAACATCACCCTTGAGTTTTGGACCCTCTCTTCTTAGTCCAGAATTCGGGGCGTGACAGCAGCGATGATGTATAAGTCTCAACTACAGACTCCCTTTATGATTAAAGAGGTGACATTTGTAACTTTCAGGGCTCCACTTAAACCGGTGATCACATATCCAAGAGAATTTAATTCGAAAAGTGACATTAGATTTTCTCATACCCGGAATATGGCGAACGTCCATGAGTGTTTGAACTGAACCATCAGACATCCTCAGGCAAATTTTTTAAACTCCCTTGGTTAGTATCTTAGAGCCATCGGCGATCGATTGTCATACAGTCACCCTCATACCCCGTGTAGCTGTTGGACCATGCCCCGTGTGAGCAATGATGATGTGTGGTGATGCTATCAAGAACCCAGTCCTGCCAAGACTACCCATCATCGGAATAAACCATCGATATTTGATTAACGTTTCCTCAACCTCCGCATCCCCAATGTTGTTGGCTACCCTGGAGCCTTTTCTGAAACTTGCCCGACCATTCCATCTGCACTCACTTTACACGTGTCCAAGCTTTCCATGCACACTTTTAATAAGTAACATTTTTCATGCTCCTCACACTCGGCCTCACCACCATAACATGGATGGACGTCCACAGAAGCCCATGTACTCTTCCTACATATTTCTTTACTCAATCGAGTACCCACATCTGCAAAATTTATCTTCATCGAGCCGGAAAAATTACTAACCTCCATCACAAGACCAACAAGACCATCCCAACTGCCAGGTAGTCTCAAAAAAATCAGTAAAGTCATAATCTATCTCATCGTCGAAGTTGACTCCGACAATTTCTAGTTGGCTTGTAATACCATTGGAGTTGTTGAATTGCACTGCTATATATGTTTCCACCATCAACTATCTTCATGTTGAACAATGTCTTCATGAGAAAAAACTTATTGGAGATAGAATGTTTCGTGTACATCTTGGATAGTGCTTCTTTCAAGCCTATCGTGATCTTCTCCTTGGAAATATTGAAGGTTTCTGTTGAGGTCAAAGAGAGACAAATCAATCCCAATATTTTAATTTTTTGTCGAGGTTCTTTTTATCTTTATCAGACATCGAACTAGGCTTGTTTAACTTTCTACCTAGAGACAAGTAGAGATCCTTTTGATATATGCAATCATCTATCTGCATCTTTCTATATCTGAATTCATACAATTGAAATTATCGATTCTAACCTTATCTTTCGCCATTTCTCCAACCTCCTCAAAACCTCATATTGAACACGACACTCTGATACCACTTGTTGAGGAAATAAAGGCCCAACGATCTAGATATGCTGCATCAAGTCTTTTCGGAAGCGGCGTGCTTCAAATCAAGGATTAGAGCCCTGCAAAGATCATGCCCAAACACAGACACAATGAATACGATGCACCAACACACAATATTACGAAGAACATAAATATCGACAATCAAGGATTTGAATTATCACTCATCAAGAGATTATATAACCATGCAGTGGTTCACTGTCGGAACCCCGCAACATTCTCCCTATGTTTTCCTTCTTAGAACAATCACTGAAACATAAAGTAGGATCAATGTTCCAAGAGATCTAAAGAAATACTGGAAGATACCAAGAGATGAAAACTCCCTCCTAAGTTGAAGCCGAAGTAGATGCGTCGAGTAACCCGAAGATGAATTGGATAAAACCCGTTCTTTTTTCCTTCCTTTTTTTTCTTCCTCTCATGCTCTTCATTTTCCCTCTTGCTCTCTTCCTTCCTTCTCTTCTCTCTCACGACCAAACCCTAAATCGGGTTCTTCCTCTCTTTATCATGTCATCTATTGGAGACAATCTCAACATGCAAACCCTAGATCCACGCACCTCTTCTTATAAGAGAAGTCGTATAACAATATGAGTCCTAATTTGTCTAGTATTTGACTCGGTCTTCATCTAAGTACACAGAGATAAACATGGTGTTTCCAAGAACATACGAGACTCAAAACCTGCTGCACAGATCAATGCTCCAGTCCTCGATTCGATTGGGTGCATTTGTCAGACATTATGCCTTTCTTGCCAGAACCCAAGGTGCCCGAGCAAAATTGCTAGATAGTCTGCTATCAGGATAGTGTTATACAAGCCAAAACAAACATAAAACTTTTACTTTTTCTCTTTGTTCTACATCTACTCCTACTCCAAAAATGATTTTGTCCATCCTCCTGCAAGTTAGGTGTGCTTTAGCAGGCACCACCAATCTATAATCTATAAATAACACTTAGTGGTTTTTAACATGTGAATCCGACAGTTTAGAGGAGATACATAACCTTTCTTTAAATCTCCTATGTGGGAGGAGGGATACACCTATTTCATCTCTGAACTTATATCTAACAAGCCTAAATTGGTACAAAACTTAAGAGAGTGTACTTTGAAATTAATGGCTTATGCATGGTCAATAATTCACTAATTATCTCACTAAAGTGCGGCATGCGGTAAGTGCGGCATCGCACTGTTGCCGTCTGATGCACCGCTGCGTGTGTGTGTGTGTATATATATATATATATATATATAGAGAGAGAGAGAGAGAATTGATAAAATGCGACGTGCGGTGTCGCACCGCAGCCGTCTGATGCACCGCTGCGTGCATCGCACGCACCACAGCGGTACATCAGACGGTTGCAGTGCAACGCCGCACGCACCGCACGCCACATCCTAAGACGCCTATATATATATATATATATATATATATATATATATATATATATATATATATATATATATATATATATATATATATATATATATATATATATATATATATATATATATATATATATATATATATATATATATATATATATATATTATATATAATAAGGGACAACGGTTGTGGGGGGGACAAATGAACTGAGACAAAGCAACGGCTGAGATTTATGCAGGGGAGGGGGATAAACAGGGAGACTCAATCATAGTCGTCCGTAACGAATTATTTGGGTGAGTGCGATTCATATGGGTAGGGGGAACGGATGAGATTGATTGGAGATAAGATGGAGAGATGAGATTGATGAGGAGAAGAAATAAATGAATGCAAGGACCAATTTGTAAAAATTAAACAATATAATATATTTTGGGTTTTAATGTAAAAATATTGGTGCCACATATACATGGTCCCCACTCCTCCATAAATACACTCTATTATAGATCAGTGGGTTTTAATGTAAAAATGTGCCGGCCACTTATAAATGATCCCACTCCTCCATAATTACACTCAGACCGTCCCCCCTCTCTTTCTACCCGTTTTCTCTCTCTCTCTCTCTCTCTCTCTCTCTCTCTCTCTCTCTCTCTCTCTCTATCTATCTATCTTTCTCTCTCTCTCTCTCTCTATCTTTCACTTCTCAGTTGTCAACCTTCCTCACTTTACTGTACTCCTCTCTCTCTCAATCAGCCATCGTCCGTTGCCCTTGGCCTTCACCCGCTACCGGAGAGTGCCGCCACTGTCACCTTGCGATGCCGAAGAGCCGAGCCACCACCAATCTCCTTCATCCCCAACGTGCTTCGACGCTTCACCGGCGTCCACCGAGCCTCGCCAGCCATCGATGAGCCCCTCCTCAACGTTGCATGCACCTTCCTCCCCTCCTTCTCCTCCCCATCTCTTCTTTCATCCTCCCTTGGCCCTGCACCCTACCTCCCTCTCATTTCCCTTCCTCCCCACCTCCGACGAGACCCGACACCTACTCCTTAAGTTCCTTCGCCTCCTTCTTCGACTCCGGCAATATCTCCTCCGATCCTGATTTCTTCCTTCCACCCATCCTTCCTCTTTTTCCCCACCTCCTTCCCCTCTTTCTTCTTCCTGTGCTCCGAAGACCCCTCCAGACATCAACCCGAAACCCACCTGCACACCCCTCCTCCCTCCTTCTCCTTCCTCTACCTCCTTCCCTAACCTCATGGCTCCGGCCGACACCACCAGCACCGCATGCTGCACCCCATCCACCTCGCCTCTTCTTCTTCTCGATAGTTCACAGAGACCACAGCTCATCTCCCTTCTCCCCTTCCTTCTTCTTCTCCGGCTCCGGCATAACTAAAACGATGCCAACCTTCACCACCTCCTTCCTCCGGCCTGCTTCCCTGCAACCCAAGCCGACCTTCACCACCTCCCCGAGCTCCTCCTCTCTTCTTCAAATTCCCCACTAAGCTCTGGCCAGCACCTGGCCATCTAGCTCCCTCTCCTTCCACTCCTAATCTTCTTCCCCACTTCCGGCTGCAGCCGACCACCACCTGCAAACCAACAGAGACCCAAAACCCGTTCGGTACTACGCAAGAGAAAGGGCACATCAACATGATGGTGCGGACAATACTGGGCTCCAACAGCTGTTGGAGGAATGAGCTCCAACCCCTTATTGGGCAATCAATGTAAACCGATTTTTTTAAAAAAAAAGGCTTCAAATGTATCATCGAGCATCTGGAGCAGCAATCTGCTGGAGACATCCAAAACAATACTCTTAAAAAAAAAAAACTTCACTGCAACAGGTGTTGGGGCTGTGCTTCAAGGGGATGATGTGGCAATCAAATATTGGACCATACTCTACTATCACACAAATCACTATCTACATAAGGGAAAAAATTTTAGCACGTACATCCATACAACCACGGGGCCCATTGACCCCAAAGCCTATCAGTATGCTTTGAGTGCTGGGGTCTGATACCCTGTCTCTTGAATCGAAGTGGGTCCGCGGGTGTATGGTTTTCAGGATGTACTGAAATTTTTTCCCTATGTGTGCAATACTATTTAACCAACTCCATCACCAAACTGCAAGGTGACGTCTCTTAATTTGTACAATTTTTTTGTCAACATACAAAGTAGTATTTTGTTCATCACTTCCTTTACCCTTTTGATAGTATTCAGGTTTTCAAAACAAACCCAAACCCCTTCAACTTTCGGGGGGGGTGCCGCCTAAGTGCGGTCGTAGCAGTGATCGTGTTCACTAAAAGCGCCGGTGTGCCGAGAATTGTTGCCACCTTCAGTGGGACCGCTGCTGTGTCGACAGCCTAATGTAGATAGAGGTGTAAAAAAAGCCCACCGGCCCGAGCCCGGCCCAAAAGTCAAAGGCCCGAACCCGACCTGGCCCGAAAGCACCATGGGCCGGGCTCGGGCCACCACCCTGAGCCCACAAGCCCGGCCCGAAACGAAGCCCGAAAGCTCGGACCGAAAACCCGATCATAATATTGCAGATTTGGTGTGTGTGTGTGTGTATATATACGTGTAGTATAGTGGCTATAGATTTTGATAATTGCCATCAGGTTCCGTGTTCGAACCTACACATAGTCTTTAAATAATTTTTTTTCATTAAACCACATGTTTTAACCCAAACCCTTCCCGGCCCGAAATTACCAATATATGTATATACGGGCCCGGGCCGGGCCCGGGCTCAGACCTTTGGCCTGCGGCCCGGTCCAAGAAGCAAACAATTACGGCAATGGTGATGATGACAGTTGCGGCAATGGAGACGATGGCATTGTTCTATTTTGCTCTATAGCGGGCGATGCAATGGTGCCGCCAAGTATGTCGACGCTACCCAGCCCTCCGACACTAAGTTCGTCGCTCCATTGATGCCCCATTATGGGCACGCCAGAGAGAAAGGGAGTGGGAGAGAGAGAAGAGAGAGAGAGAGAGAGAGAGAGAGAGAGAGAGAGAGAGAGAGAGAGATTGTTGCCGTCGTCAAAATTTTGTCACATCCCTCGAAATATCTGTCGCCTTGAAATGTTTAGTGTGCCCTCAACACTCAAGTTTTCTTTTTTAATGATACTTAGTTGCAATAACAAGTTTTATTTTTTATTCTCTCTCTCTCTCTCTCTCTCTCTCTCTCTCTCTCTCTCTCTCACTCACTCACGTTGTACACCCCCCCCCCCGCTCGCTCGCTCTCTCTCTCTTCTCTCACTCTCGAAAATCAACTCTCGCTCCCTCTTTCTCCCGCTATGCACCCCCCCCCCCGGTGCGCCCCCCTCTATCTCTTTCCCGTTCCCGATCTCTCTCTCTCTCTCTCTCTCTCCTGATTTCACTCTCTCTCTCATCCAAAGTTTAATTGAAATAAGGGATATAATATCCTCTAAACAGAAAGACTCGATCACAGTCGTCTGTTTCCTAAAGTCGGCGTCGTCGCGCGCGGTGCGTGTGGGGGTCCACCTCATGAAGTTAGCGTTGTCGCACGCTGTGGTGATGTAGATCAGGTGGCTCACCGTGGGGCACGGCGGTCCACCACTCAGCTGCACCTGGTGGTCCGGTTCGAGCCGGACTCGAGGTTTGTGTTCCAGTTTGGGGGCGAGCCGTAGTGCAGCCCGGTGGTGTACCAGATCTGGGGTTCTCACGGTAGCAACCGCAGTAGGTGCCTCCAGCAACTCGCCATAAGTTGTCACTTCTCCGCTGGCCGCAGGCGGAGCACCGGATCCAGGTAATGCTTCTCGAATTTTCTTAGAAAAAAATCTTACTTCATGTTTTCCTTCGATATGAGCACCGACAAGCTCGCCGGCGACGTTCTCCCACCTGCAACCCACCGAGGCACCCTTATCATGGTGTCGAACCTTCGTGGCCGACATCGGAGTCTGCCCGAGCTAACCTGAGTGAGGCCTTGGATTGGGTTGTCTTAGGGTTGTCCCATCCGACGAAGAATGAGAGAGAGAGAGAGAGAGAGAGAGACAGAGAGAGAGAGAGACAGAGAGAGAGAGAGAGAGAGAGAGAGAGAGATCAACTTGGAGGGAGGGAGGTTCCAAGTTAAAACATTATCACAATCGTTAGTTTGTATGACGGTCGGGTTGAGTGGGGTCGGCAGCCGTCAGGTTCTGTTACCACCCTCGAATTATTAGACCCTCTAATAATATTGTTATCACTCTCGAAATGATCTGTTACCACCCTCGAAATATTATCAACCCCCCCTCTCCCCCCTACCTCGAAATAATATTATTGCCCATGAAATATTATTGTCGCCCTCGAAATATTGCTGCCACCCTCTAAATATTATCACTGCCCTAAAAATGTTTTTGTTGCTCTTGAAATCTTTTTCGTGCCCCTGGGCACGGGATTTTTACTAGTATATATATAGGGAAAAGGGATGCTGGACCTGAGGTGCAGCGTTGTTGCTGCACCTTAGGCATTGTTTGACTGTTCTAGAAGTTTTGGAATTTGTTGAAATTTGGTGAGGGTGTTGTATAGGGTAAGATGATCATCCTCACAAATTTTCATCAAATTCCAAAACTTCTAGGGGGTTCAAATGATCGACGCAAAATCAGCCGTCCGCAGTCACCGTTAAAATATACAGATTTTGTTTCGACCATTTGACCCCCCTAGAAGTTTTGGAATTTGATGAAAATTTGTGAGGATGATCATCTTACCCTAGACAACACCCTCACCAAATTTCATCAAATTCCAAAACTTCTAGGGGGGTAAAAAAACGAGAGGTGCAGTAACGATGCTACACCTCGGGTGCAGGCTCCCCGCCCCCATATATATATATATATATATATATATATATATATATATATATATATATATATATATATATATATATATATATATATATATATATATATATATATATATATATATATATATATATATATATATATATATATATATGGGAAATGAGTTCCTATGACATGGCATAGGAAGTACCCTATGACATATGGTGAGTTAGTAACCCTAGAATATTTAGAATGTTCTGAATTTTTATGACGATGATCACCCTATCTTAGATAGGACCCCCGCAAAAAATCGGCTCATTCTAAAACTTCTAGAGGCATCAAATATGATTTTCAATTTAACGGTTAAAATGGATGGCCGATAAAGCTTCTAGCATTTGATGCCCCAACAAGTTTTAGAATGCTTTGATTTTTTGTGGACATTCTATCTAAGGTAAGGTGATCACCCTCAAAAAAATTCAGCACATTCTAAACATTATAGCATTACTAATTCACCATATGTCATAGGGTACTCCCTATGACATGTCATAGGAACCCAGTCCTATATATATATATATATATATATATATATATATATATATATATATATATATATATATATATATATGGGAAATGAGTTCCTATGACATGTCATAGGGAGTACCCTATGACATATAGTGAGTTAGTAACCCTAGAATATTTAGAATGTTTTGAATTTTTATGAGGATGATCACCCTATCTTAGATAGGACCCCCACAAAAAATCGGCTCATTCTAAAGCTTCTAAAGGCATCAAATATGGTTTTCAATTTAACGGTTATAATGGATGGCCGATAAAGCTTCTAGCATTTGATGCCCCAACAAGTTTTAGAATGCTTTGATTTTTTGTGGACATTCTATCTAAGGTAAGGTGATCATCCACAAAAAAATTCAGCACATTCTAAACATTCTAGCATTACTAATTCACCATATGTCATAGGGTACTCCCTATGACATGTCATAGGGACCCAGCCCTCTATATATATATATATATATAGGGGGGGGGCGGGGAGCCTGCACCCGAGGTGTAGCATCGTTGCTGCACCTCTCGCTTGTTTGCCTCCCTACAAGTTTTGGAATTTGATGAAATTTGGTGAGGGTGTGGTCTAGGGTAAGATGATCATCCTCACCAATTTTCATCAAATTCCAAAACTTCTAGGGCCGTCAAATGGTCGAAGCAAAATCTGCAGATTTTAATGGATACTGCGGACGACTGATTTTGCTTCGACCATTTGAACCCCCTAGAAGTTTTAGAATTTGATGAAAATTGGTGAGGATGATCATCTTGCCCTAGACAACACCCTCACCAAATTTTATCAAATTCCAAAACTTCTAGGATGGTCAAACAATGCCTGAGGTGCAGCAACGATGCTGCACCTCAGGTCCAGCATCCCTTTTTCCATATATATATATATACTAGTAATGCCTGTGCCTGTCGGCACGCAAATTCGGCGAGGACGTGACAAAATTTTGAAGGCGTGAAAATTTTGAGAAAGAAAAATATTTTAAAGATGGCAATAGTAATTCAAAAACAGTGATAATATTTCGAGGAGGTGACAATATTTCAAGCACGACAACATAAAAGAAATGTGAAGACCATGTCGTCACACATTCGCCGAGCGCACCCAAATTCGGTGGGAGTGGCCACATTATGTAAAAGCGCCCACGTTCGGCGGAGGCAGCCACATTTTGATAAAGCGACCACATTTGGCAAGGATGGCTACATTCTGTGAAGGTGTCCATAATCGGCAAGGGTGAAAATTATTTCGACAGCGCCCACATTCTGTGAAAGTGCCCACATTCGGTGAGGGCGCCAACATCAGGCTCAACCTATTCTAAACTAATGGGTAAGAGTTTAGAGGGGTGCAGAATTTGAGGCGCAAATTAAAAAGTGCTGACAGGTATGCTTGCCATATGGTCCCATCGTTAATCGCATTTAGCCACTGTGATGCCCTTAGTGTCGTGCGGAGCGTAGCAATTAACTGACTACTGTTTCCAACTGAAAGAGGCTTCCATGTATGTACGTATTATAGATGAATATGTGAGACAGATTTTTACAAGTATCGGGATCTACTACAGATGTTCGGCCAAGATCATCGGATCCATACATATACCCGGATTTGGGTTGCTAGTCAGAACTTCAAAATTAATAAAAAAAAACCTCGATAACCTAATCCCACTTATCGAACGCCATTCTTTTCATGGTGAAACAGAGTCGAGCCCCCTCTCCTTGTGATCCTCGAATCCAATGGATCCATGGATGGCACCCTCAGACAACTTTTTTTTTTGGCAATGGGACTGATGCCACTTAATGGCGTTGTGGTGGTTGAATAGCATCGGAAAAGGAGGGAATTATTTTTTATTTTGCATCAACATAGCTATAACCTACAATATGCTTTTTTCAAAACAAAATTTAATGGATACATACGAAATAACAGCACCATCAGCAATTTCTAGATGGGATTGAAGTATATGCTCCAATTCAATTGGGGGGACCTGAAACAATGCATATTTACCGCGAAAAAAAAACAGCCAATACATACAACACCTCTATCTCATAATGATTTAAAAAACTGATCAATGAAAACAATATTTTTCTTCTTGAGTTTCGATTAGTCGGTAAGACACTTGATTATGGTGCAGAATCGCTAGGCCAATCAAAGTCAACAATCAGACCAAACTTGGAAGCTCAAAATGCAAACACTATTAAATAAAAAATAATCCTGATTTATAGTTTTCATAAATCATATTTATGAAAAGCAAACAAATATACAAATAACATATGAGCAAGACAACAAAATTTCAAACCTTTATTCCTGATTCCTTAAACTTGAGAAAATTTGCATGCCCTAACCTAGAGAGAGAGAGAGAGAGAGAGAGAGAGAGAGAGAGAGAGAGAGAGAGAGGTTATAAGCATGCGAGGGCAGTGTATAACTCAGCTTCAAGTTAACATGAAAATTCTTTCAACGTCCTCCCTCGCCTTGGCATTGTTATGCACGAACCACTCATTGCAGCGTTGCTCCATCATCTCGGAGCGTCTAAAAGTGTAAAACTTGTATTAGTTTCAATAAAAAACATGGATCAAACCAATGAAATGTAATCAAAGAATGGAGAAACTTTTAACATATAAAAAAATAACATATATACCTTTTATATATAGATCTACCAAGAGATTTAAAAAGTCAGGAGCATAAGATGAATAAAAAAAAATATATAAAGGCATCACAGATGTGTTGGGTTTCATTTGTTACCTGATTTGGAAGTTACTTCGTCGTGCTTTTGCTTTGCTCCATTGTTGACCTACATCCTCATAAAACGGTATATGAAGGACCATAGAAGCCACCCCAAAGTGAAACGATAGAATCATAAATGTTATTATCTATTCCGTAGATCTGAAGTCAAAAGCTAATTAAAAGAAAGAAGGTTCAAATCTAAGAATCGGTTGAACCTGCAAAATACACACTTTACTCCTCTCGTTACCACCATCTGCTACATTCTATATCTCGAATTCCTCTTCGAAGAGAAAAAGGACCTGAGTAAAGTTGAGGTATGAATGAAGATAGATATAGATGCATGCCCACTTAAAACAAAAAAAAAGAATATAAAGATAGGGATTTGGGGGCACTTACATGGTATCAGATTCCGGTAAGGTTGAAGCTTCGAGGAGTCAAACGAAGGCAGTGTTAGAAATTTTGTACACAGCGTAGCTCTTCATCACCTGAAATTTTGTAGGCATGAGAGAAAGAGATGCAATTTGGGAACTGTGATGAGCGTCGACCAACCAACCGACTGAAGGAGATGGTGGCGCCGGAACTTGATGGCGTAGCGGACCGGCTTGGGCGGCAAGGTACTTGGCGAGGATGCAGGCGTTGTTGACGTCTAGCCAGACTTCAATGGAGTAGCGGACCCCGGCCTGGGCTGTGTTCATTGCTCATGCATCCTCCTCCTCCTACTCAGTGATGGCAGTTCAGATAATCAAAAAAATAACAAAGAATAAATGCAAAGAAAAAAAAGCAGAGAATCGAAGTGGGAGAGGATCGGAGAGAGAGAGAGAGAGAGAGAGAGGGTGGGGGGGGGGAACCTGCGGCAGTCCCGGCCCAGCGACCACCCGATCTGAGACCAGATCCGTGGCAGTCCCAGCCCGGCGACCACCGCGCGACTCTTTCGGCCCGGCGACCAGATCTGCGGCCCTCCGACCACCGAGTTGCTGTCGGCGACCACCGAGCTGCTACCTCCAGATCCGCGGCCATCCCAGCCCGGCGACCAGATCCGCGGCCCTCCCGACCAGATCCGCGACTGAAAGCGCCTGTGCACGTCTCCCCTGCGATCAGATCTGCACCGAATCTGCTCATCATCTCCCCTGCGATTAGATCTGCCGAGGACCACACGGGTGTTCAGAGTGGGGGAGGGGGTTCAGCCGATAGAGATCGAAGAGAGAGAGAGAGAGAGAGAGAGAGAGAGAGAGAGAGAGAGGGTCACACTGAGAGAGACAGAGAGAGGCGCGCGAGAGAGATGGCCCCCGCTCTCCCCCTATTCCTTCCATCGCCCCCCAAATCCCCAAATCCCGCAAGCCTTCTATTTGATCACCACTGCCAGATAGTCCACCGCCCTTCTGAAAGGTCATTCGATTGCTTTGATCACCTTCCATTTTTAACACAACTCTGATGGATCCGGACGGGTATTGATCATCTTCCATTTTTGGAGGGCTGGCCGGATCAATCACAGCCATTAATCCATCTCTTCCAAGTGAATGACACTTACCCTAACAGTAATGAACGGTTGTGTTTATCTCTTAGGGTTTGTCTCTCGACTCAATTAAATGTTTGCCCCCCCCCCCCACAAAACCCTGAAATATTATATATATATATATATATATATATATATATATATATATATATATATATATATATATATATATATATATATAGAGAGAGAGAGAGAGAGAGAGAGGGAGAGAGAAAGAGAAATGCTATAGTGCGGCATCGCACCGCTACCGTCTGATGCACCGCTGCGTGCATGTGATGCACGCAGCGCGTGCATCGAACGGTGCGGTGCAGTGCCGCACTTACCACATGGCGCAGCATAGCATGCCCCTATATATATATATATATATATATGGGGGCGGGGAGCCTGCACCCGAGGTGTAGCATCGTTGCTGCACCTCTTGCTTGTTTACCTCCCAAGAGGTTTTGGAATTTGATGAAATTTGGTGAGGGTTTTGTTTAGGGTAAGATGATCATCCTCACCAATTTTCATCAAATTCCAAAACTTCTAGGGGGGTCAAATGGTCGAAGAAAAATCTGCAGATTTTAACAGTGACTACGGACGGCTGATTTTACTTTGACCATTTGACCCCCCTAGAAGTTTTAGAATTTACTGATTTTTTATGAGGATGATCACCATACCCTAGAGAACACCTCCACAAAAAATCATGAAATTCTAAAACTTCTAGGAAAGCAAACAATTCCTGAGGTGCAGCAACGATGCTGCACCTCAGGTGCAGGCTCCCTTTTCCCTATATATATATATATATATATATATATATATATATATATATATATATATATATATATATATATATATATATATATATATATATATATATATATATATATATATATATATATATATATATATATATATATATATATATATATATGAAAGCCGAGACGCTACCTCTCAACGCAGCGTTTTTGCTGCTTTGACAACACACCACGGCCGCACCACATATGATCTCCGGCCATAATCAACATCAACAACTATCACCTCCATCATTGATCTCCGCTAACACCACCTGTCAGCGTCCACCGATAAGGGACTCCGGTGACTACTTCTATTGTGAACCGTCCATTCATCAACTATCTTATCCGGCGACCTTCGATGACATCCGTAGCCAGTGACCACCTCCGATGACTTCTAGCACCTCCCGATTGTAAGTTCGGATAACCTTTCTCGTCATTCATGGCTTTGATAGCTACCGGCAACCTATCAAAGTAGCGAAGAAAGTTGCTTTCGAAGGTAGCATCTTGTTTATCTCTCTCTCTCTCTCTCTCTCTCTCTTCTCTCTCTCTCTCTCTCTCTCTCTCTCTCTCTCTCTCTCTCTCTCTATATATATATATATATATATATATATATATATATATATATATATATATATATATATATATATATATATATATATATATATATATATATATATATATATATATATATATATATATATATATATATATATATATATATATATATATATATATATATATATATATATATATATATATATATATATATATATATATATATATATATATATATATATATATATATATATATATATATATATATATACAGAGAGAGAGAGAGAGAGAGAGAGAGAGAGAGAAAGAGATGTTCGATCACGAACAACTCATTTTCAAATTCATGGTATGGTATTTTGAACTCGTTGAACTCAAGCATGATTCGAGGCCGACCTTTGAATTTTTGCCTTTTTTTGTAATATTACATCTCACACATACTTAAAGTAATTTTCATTAATCATGATAATCTACCCCAAAGGTCGGCTCCATACAAGTTTATGCCTACGACGAAAATTCTAAATAAAATATTTTGATATTTAATATAATAATATAAATAAATTTAATATTTAATAGAAAGTTTTATTTTAATTGGGATCTTAGGATTTATTTTATATTGGATTTTAGGCTATTTAAGTGGATTTGTAGTTTTTTTTTTTTTGACATCGACGGATGTCCTAAAACCTTTCTTATTCGGATTAATCACTTTGGTAGTGTACTCCGATATGTTGAGATGGATTTAGATTAATCACTTTCGAAAACGTGTGGCAAGGGCATAATCAGACGGAGCTCCTCAAGTAGGTCCTAGTTCTGATATCATGTGACTACCCGAGTTCCTCCCCAAAATGTATCTTTTGAGAAGGGGCCACCCTCATCATCAATGTAGGACTAAACTATGGGAAGCGTGACCATCTCAACACGATCCACTCGGAAGTTTCCATTGCACGTACACTCTCGGGCAACTCGCTTACCAACTCCCGTATCCCCTGATGGAGATTTTTTTTCAACTAGGGTTGTTAATGGGCTCGGACCAGCCCGAAGCCAACTGGGTCGGGCCCAATTTGGGCTTTGTTTGGACAGAGTTAGCTTGAGCTTTGGGCCGGGCTGGGCTTGAACATCCCAGCCCGATTGTGTTTTGGGCCGGGTATGGACAACCACTAACCCGACCCGAAGCCCGAACCAAAGCCCGTAATATTTTATTTTTATTTTTTATATACAATGAATACATAATTTAAAAGTGCCCTTATTACAAATATCAATGCCTCGGACATTAGAAGCATTATTTCGCATATATCAAATTAGTGTATATCGTAATCAATGCTATTTTCTACTTTTATTGTGTGATAAAAAGAAAGTAAAAAGATTTATGCATATACCGCATTAGAAATATCGGCTTAATTTGGGCCGGGTTTGGGCCAAGACCAAAAATTTTAATTTGGGCCTAGGCCGGGCATGGGTACACACTCATAAGCTTGGGCCGGGCATGGCTACACTCATAAGTTTGGGCCGGGCCCTGGCATGGGGTGGCCCGACCAGAACCCAGCCCATTAACAGCCCTATTTGCCACCCAATGGATGAATCCCCGAGTTTTGTCCACCCTGATTCTCCAACCTTCTGATGAAATAAAATTAATTAATATGGTTAAATGCGCAGTACGGTTTTGACTGTACGGAATGGAGGCTGAAATCTCAATTAAGTGAGCCCCCAGCGGCTGCACCGCCAGTGGCGCCGGGGCCCCATGCGGGGCGCCACCACCGTGCGCCTCCCTTTTGTCCGCATCCTGCCACCACGCCTTCAGGGCAGGGGGTGCGTGGCCCCGGCCGGGCCGCTCTCCAGCGGGGAGGCAGCGCGCACATGTGGGGCTGCGTCAGCACACGAGGCGACGATTCCACGTCTTGTCGTCATCACCCACTTTACATCGTCGCAAGGTGGAGGCCCTACTCGCAGCTACTCGTCTTAATAGATCTTCTCCCGTTCCGCATACCTCAAGCTTACCACAACTCACATACACACACACACACACACACAGAGAGAGAGAGAGAGAGAGAGAGAGAGAGAGAGAGAGAGAGAGAGAGAGAGAGAGAGAGAGAGAGAGGGTTCTCCTTCAAGTTTTGAGGAGCTCTCTCATACCATCCTGCATGTTAACCGGCCTCCACTTTTGGCATGGTTCCTGCTTGTGTCCAAGCACAATAAAGGCTAAGGTTCGAAGCCTGCAACACTCACATGAGTGGAGATTAAATTCACCCACAGGCACACCACATCGTTATACAACATAGTGACGTAGGACAAACTAGGGATTCGATCATGGATGCGATGTCCCGAGGGAGAAACAACGGGCTTACCGTTGGAACACTAGCAACCGCAACGACAATTCTCATAGACTTCACAATGTCTACAAATAAATTTTTGATCTCGTGGTTATTGCCTATCGAAGTTATAAGGCTAGAAACTGTAGTTCTGTCGCTTCCATTGTTTGTTTTGACGAAAGTGTTCAGCTGCAGGGAAGTAGGACTTCCACCACCTATGTTGTTAATTTTGATAGAAGTGTGTGACTATAATGTAAAAAAATCGGGCCTCTCAGGATTAACATTGATCAAAAGTAGTGGGGGGATGATGTGGCATAAAAAAATATACTTCCGGATGGAGAAAGTGCGATTTCGGACCTATCAGGGTTGATCAAAAGTTACACTTTCGAATTCCCCAGTCACTTACGGCCAAAATAAATGTCCAAAGTCTGGTTGGGGTCCGCCAAACCCTCCCTCCTTTGAGGAGGGGTTCTCAAAAAAAAAAAAAAAAATGTCCAAAGTCACTATAACAAATATAACATATGAAGCCACTTTAAAAGTGAGGTCAAAAGTGTTGTATATAGACTCATAACATTACTTTTTAGGAATGTAATGTTAATAATTATATTATATTTTTTATTAACATCCCCTCTTAGAAAAGTGATGCTGTATTATATATATAACTCCACTTTTTAGGAAGTGATGTAAACAAAGTGATATTGTAGGCTATATTTGTTGCAGTGTACTCGAACTCATCCACTTTGATGACTTTCGCGGTTACTTACGTCGAAATAAATGGCCCCTAATCTTTTTGTTCTCTATTGGCTTCTTTGCACTCATTACTCTAAGTCTCGGGAATCGATCTACACTTGTTAAATCAAAGACTGCGATCAGCAAGTGGACGTAGAGAACAATCAACATCTCTACACCAAAACATTGGTTTGCTCACGTTTATAAACGTTACAATTTGTTTTCTTGGGTTTTGTCCATAAGTAATATGACGTCACAAATTTTGGTCATGGATCTACACATGGTTATATCTGTCATAAATGATCTCTTTAACATGGATATAACCATGAGGAATTGTACATCTATATCACTTGCTCACGATTACAACCGTTAGAAAAAATGGTTAGTAATTTTTAAAACAAAGTTGTTTTTTCCAACTGTTACGTGCAGTGACCAATTGAATTGTCACAATGATAGCCTTGAGTAAGTTGGCTACGGTTTTTATAGGGCAAAATACAAGAACCTCCCCATAACTATACACCTCATTTCGTATTAGTCCCTCAACCTTTTTTTTTGAACAATTTGATCCTTGAACTATGCTCCAGCTGCATTTGGCCCTCTTCGCCAACTTTTATTCCGAAAATACCCTTGTCCTACTAAGCATGAATTAAATATTCTAAAATAATTTTGAGTCTTATTAGAAATTAATAAGGGTATTTTTGGGATAAAAAGTTGACAGAGGGGGCTAAATGCAAACAAAGTATAGTTAGGGATCAAATTGTTCAAAAAAAAGTTGAGGGACCAAAATGAAATGTGATGTATAGTTCAGGGAAGGTTATTGTAATTTGCCCATTTTAAAAAAATATTGACCGTTTGAATTACTAACGATTCTCTTCAGTTTTGTCATGGTTATAACCGTGACAAACTTTATGAAAACTATAAAAAAAAATTTATATTTCCCCTATCGTTTATATCTACAGGGAGGAGGATGGGTCGTCCGCAGGAACGTCATGGGGGGTGCCAGGTCACGTGGGAAAGCGGCGATGGTGATTTCATTAGGGATTATCGTTCCCGAGATATGCGTCTCGGGGGTGATACCCACACCACCTCCAAAACCCCTTCTCCTCAAACCAACCCCTCTTCGGTTTTCCATCAGGCGAACACTCTGACTTTGTACGCTGAAGCCGTTTGCAACACTAGGAGGAAGATAGGGAGATCGACCCCACCGAGGTCGGCAAAACCGGGGTGGAAGGCCATCCGACGGTGCTTTCGGTGCGGGGTACGCAACCACGACATCTCGACCTGTCGGAATTCCTTGGTATGTTTTCGGTGCAAGAAGGTTGGGCACACCTCCCACCGGTGCGGCTTGGCCAGATCTCAGAGCTCCGCTAACGATATGGTTAGATCTGTGCAATCTAGGCTTTCTTCCTCGAGATCCGTCGTAACACAACGTCCCCTATCCGGCTTGATGGGTTTTAAGGGGCGATGCGTCATATTCTTGCGAGATCTGGTCTCTATCGAGTCTGGAGGAAATCGATCTCTGGGGCAGAACTGTCGGGCTATCTGTGCTCGACGTAGAGGGGGGGTTTGGTCGGTGCAGGAGATCAGTGACGATGAATTCTTGGTTGAATTCCACTCTACCCACTTGCTGGAGATCGAGGTTCTCCGGGGTCTCCAAGACCTCGGCCCAGTCTAAGTTACCTTTAGTCATTGGGATGATCTCTAGGGGGTTGTTGTGCGTCGCAGGAGGATAGCCGTTAGGGTGGCGATTTTCGACCTCCCTTTCGATGCTTGGGGGGAAGACACGCTCTGGGATCATCTGGGGGTGTACGGGGATGTCAGAGAATGCTTCAACATCCACCCTCGCATCTCTCACCGTCGGTTCTGCCAGGCCAACATCGTTTGCTACAAGCCAATCCTCATCCCCCCACCGGTGAGGATCCTACATGGATCAATGATTTTCGAGGTCCGCCTTCAATTCTAGGTTCTGGGGGACTGCACAAATCTCCCCCTTCCGCCTCGGGTGCAGAAGGTGTGGGAGGAAACCAGACTTCTAAACATCAATGACCCAGTAATACCTCCGGACTTCGGACCATCGGTCTGCATGGCAGCCAACCCAGCGATGACAAGGTTCCGGCGACCGTCTCTCCAACCAATTCCCCCTCCTTCGGTTTACTTCCACCAGTGGGAGGTGGTTGGACCTTCGAACCGGGACGGGAGTTCTCCGGGTGGCACCGTCCGATCACCAAATCTAGGTGGCAGAGCTAGAGGAGGTGGCAGAGATGGCGCAGCCCTCACGGCATGTACGCCTTCGTTGTGGTAGATCTCGCAGCCAAGAGAGATCTCCTACGATCCTTGTCGAGACATCTTCACCGGGGACTTTGCGTTCGATTCAAATTTTGAATCGAGCGCGAAGTCACCCGTCACCCCATTGGCACATAGTGCGTGCCCTGAAGGGCAGGATGTGGTTCCCCACTGCAACCCGTTCGTGGATGTTTACGAGGGCTTCTCCTGGAGGTGTTTCGACGCTAGTGTTGATGCAGCCGCGCAACACCCTCCCACCCTTCCTCTATGGAGAAGGGGTCTCCTATTGTGGAAGATAGGTCTTTGTGCCAAGTTGATTCCATCTCATCTCGTCCTAGTGTGGACAAGGATACATTAGGGAAGGCTGGACGTGGAGATATGGGGTTTTTTGGAGCAACAGGCATGTCAGAGCGACCCGCCGAGGATGGCCCAGTGGAGAAGTTTCAGGCAGTTTCTTCACCAACCTTCAGGTGACCTGACGCTAGAGCAGGCTCTCGTGCGCTCGAAAATGAGGGCGGAGAAGTTTTAGGTAGCTTCTTCGCCAACCTTTGGGTGACCCGGCATTGGAGCAAGCTCTCGTGCGCTCGAAGCTGAGGCTTTTGGAGTTGGATGTATCGGTCCCTTCAGTCGCTCTCCCTCTATCTCTACTAGAAAATGATGTAGCACTACAATTAATTTCCGACGGATAATATAAATCCGTCGGTAATATATATATAATTACCGACGGTAAAACATATATCCATCGGTAATATATATATAATTACCTACGGTAAAACTACTGACCGTCGGTAATAAGTTTATATATTACCAATGGATGGCTTTTGTCCGTTGGTAATAATATATTATATTTTTAATTAAGTACATATATATTACCGACAGCTAACATATTACCGTCGGTATTATGTATTATTACCGACGGAAATATTTAGTCCGTCGCATCTTTTTCCCGACGCCTTTTTTACCGACAGACTAGCGACGGAAATCTCTTCCGTCTCTATAAATCATTACCGACGAAAAATTAATATTACCGACGGATATTTTTCGTCGGTAAAAACTGTTTTTTTTTGTAGTGTAGTTTTGGATTTAGCAAAGGTGGGTTTATAACACCACCTGAACTTGATGGTGTGCGCTTCTTCTTGGAAAATGTGAGGGAGTTGGAGTCGTAGCATGCCAAGAAGGTGTCTTCCTGATTTTGGTTTCCAGTGGCAAGGTTGGGAGTTTTCGAGATTCGCATGAAGATACTATCCTGGAATGTAAGAGGGTTCGGTAAATCCAAGAAACGGAGAGCAGCTAGCTCCTTCACTGCGATGCATGATGTCGACGTCATATGCATCCAGGAGTCGACGAGGGAGAACCCTACAAATCACTTATTTCATTCTCTCTGCACCCGGAAGATTGAGAAATAGGAGAGCAAGGATGCTACGGGCTCGGCGGGAGAGATCCTGGTAGGTTACAATGATGACTCCATCCTTGAGAATACAGTGGTGGGGGTTTTCTCTGTCCCTAGTTCTTTCCAACAGGTCCGATAGTCGTTCTTGGATGATCACCTCGGTGTACGGACTAACAGACCATAGTAGGGGTGATGAATTCTAGAGGGAACTCTCATCCCTCAAACTTACTTTTGCAGGACCTTGGGTGGTGGCAGGTGACTTCAATGTGTCTCGCAACTCGGGGGAGCGATCCGGGAGTGAGGGAGATCAGCACGCTATGCACTCTTTCTCTGACTTCATTAGCAGGGAGGCACTCATGGACTTACCATTGTCAGGAAGGAGTTATACCTGGACCAACAAACGGGAAGACCCAATCCTAACTCACCTAGACAGATTCCTTATTTCGGTGAACTTTGATGTTCTGTATTCAGAATGTTGTCAACATGGCCAGGCAGTGTGCTTATTAGACCATGCCCTAATGCTCTTAGCAACAGTTTCAGTCCTGTCTATCAAACTACCATTCCGCTTCGAGATGATGTGGGCCCTGCACGATGGTTTTTCAGATTCTTAGTCGGGTGGTAGCTCAAAGCTGGGACCCTCCAGGATTCAACTTTGAATATGGTCAATAAACTAGTTTCATCAAGCAAAAATTGAGGATCTGGAGCAAGGACCACTTTGGCAACATGACGGCACAGAAAAGATCCATGTTGGCTTCCATACAGGCTCTGGAGGTCAAGAATAAAGCCTCTCCTCTTTCAGTGCCGGAGAGATCAGAGCTGGAACGGCTGAATTCAATTTTGGCCGACACCCTCAGGAAAGAAGAGATAATATGGAGAAAAAGATCGTGGGAACAATGGATTCAACTTGGTGATTCCAACATGAATTATTTCCATCGGGTGGCCAATTGAAGGAGGAGGAGGAACTTCATCACCGCTCTTACGCAGGAGAGAGAGACCCTTACCTCCACTTCGGATATACTTGACGGTGCAACTTCCTTCTTTAGGGAGACCTTCTGATCCGATCCAAAGCCTTGTGTGCAGGCGAACTGGCATGACCTCAACATGCCTCGGGTTACCCCGGGTTCACGGTTTCACAAAGGACGACTTCCAGTGGGTGATATTTGACTCCAAGGCAGACAGGGCGCCGGGTTCTGATGAATTTCCTATGGGCTTCTATCAAAGATTCTGGGACATCTCCAAACCGGACATTTGCATAATGTTGCCGGACTTTTTTCGAGGAACATCTCTTATCCATTTCTTGAATTACCCTTGGGTTATTCTGATTGCTAAGAAGGAGGGAGCTGAGTGCATTCGCGATTTCCGACCAATTAGTCTCACTAACTATCTTTACAAGATTATCTCCAAAGTTTTAGCTACCAAGATGGCTAGCAATATCGAAGCTCTAGTGTCTTCTTTATAGTTCGCATTCATCAAGGGAATGATGATTTTGGACAGCGTCGCAGCAGCTCAAGAGACAATCTTTCATCTTCGGGAGACACCGGCGAAGGTCAAGATCTTCTCTTTACTAGCCTCGAGAAACAAGATCTTGATGAAGGTTAATCTTATGAAAAGGAACAATCCTAATGTGTCTAAGACTACATGTACCTTATGTCAATCAGAGGAGGAGACGGCGTCCCACCTGCTACTGGGCTGCAACACTGTGAGATTAATCTGGGACTATTTCGAGAGCCGATGCGGCATCTAGCTAGCTCCACCCACTCACGGAGCATAAAGGCTCTATGACATTTTTGGAGACGGAGGAGAATCAAGAAGGAACACCGTACCCCGTGGGACATACTGGCGATGAGTATCCTCTGGATTCTTTGGTTAGAACGAAACATGCAGATCTTCGATGGAAAGTCTTCCAGTGCCGAAGACCAACGTCAGGCGGTGATCTCGACTTTCAAGATTTGGATCGTCTCCTGATCCGCCACCTTCTCTTCTCAGGTGTTAGATTTTTGTAACTGCATTGTCTCTTGATTATTGATTAATATAATTGGTTAGGGGCCGCTTAACCCTCCCACCTTTAGGAGGGGTCTAAAAAAAAAAAAAATTATACCTACAATACCAATATTATTAGCATGCATGCTTGACATTTAAAAATTGTATTTCTTTCTTATCAAATCCAAATAAATTAAGAACAAATTAACAAGCAAAATATTATCAGTATGCTAGATACTTGAACTCACATCAAGAGCCCTTGATCAACCATGATCGATCCCATTTTATTTTGAAGAACATGAAAATAGATGCAATGTCAAGCTCTGCTAGAAAAGAGATGATGAAGACAAGAAAAACACATACATATATAGCATAGATCATAGCTAGAAGTGGCTCATATTCATTGATGAACTTATGAAGTTTGCAAGGTTTAACATACAGAACCAACCTTTGGAATAACAAGGAATGGCATATCGAATCTTAAAGCTTGCAAGTACAACATTGTAATAATCATTGTATGTTGAAGGCACATTCTTTCATTACAAAATAATTTCCCCTTTGATGCAAAAGCCCCTTACATAACAATTTCCCCTCTGATAGCTCAGCCTCGATCTGCCGCATCCACTCTCATAGAACTCGATCTATACCTCTTCAGTAATTCTTCTACTTTTATCAACACCAACTACAAGTACAATTCCCTTGTGTTTCTATGCGGAGCTACAAGTGCTTTTGCACCTGCAGGACAATCAAACAAACAAAGTATCCATTAGAACTATTTTGGACTCGATAGCGATAATCGTAAATATGTACAATCCGATTGCACCTCGATTTGTCACTGATCGCTTCTTCTGAACATCCATTTATCATTTATAGCATGGATCAAAGATTGGTAGATTCTTCAAATGAGAAACATGAATGTTAAGCAATGATCCCCTCTTACCCATTGAATGTGCTTTCTCGACACACATCAGACATGTATACAACTAACCCGTCGGAATTTTTGCAGATCTTTAAATAATCCAATAACGAAGGTTACACAAGTTCTTGCATATATCCTTTATTTCTCTTCCAATTATTCCAATGATAAGATACCATGCCATTGGTCTGATGATCCGATTGATATAAGGTGATCGATCGATCGAGAGAGAGAGAGAGAAAGAGATGGAGCTCATTGGTTTGAGGGCCTAGCCAATCTCTGCTACTTTAATTTGTGGCTCCCTACGGATCCATCTCTTCGGCATTATCAAGGCTTAAGGGCATCGAAAACCTCAACTGTGCCACACGCACGTGCACGCATGTGATCGTGTGCATGCACGCCTTCTTGCACCGTGCAGTCACGTGTGCATTGTGCCGGTGGGAAGCACATGCAAGCAGCATGTTCTAAACCCTACAGAGTAAAAAAAAAAAAAAAGAGAGAGAAGGCAATGGAGGAGAAAGAGCCAAGAATGGCCCATCTCTAGATTGTGCTCTGGCAGGCCACTGTCATGAGGAGTGGGAGCAAGCCAAGTCAATGAAACAGAAAAGGGAGGGAATAAATAAATACTTGAACAAAACAAATAAATAAAAAATACAGAAGACAAGGGAATGCTTCCATTTCTCAAGGAATTGAAGAGGTGGGGGTGATTGGAAACATGGAGGTGC
>OX393557.1:28865739-28906797 GCA_947650365.1 Chamaelirium japonicum | reverse complement strand
GGCAACAACAACATCATCCTTCCCCTTTAAATAAGATGAAAATTTTAGAAAAATCATATTCGACTTTTTTAGTGGAGCTTAGGCATGCACTACTCATATGACTAAGGCCATCCCTCACTTTAAAAAAAAAAAAAAATGTTCAACTTTTTCTTGATGTGAACCCGGCCTATCTATGAGGGCAACTCGGGCCCACCATCGCCTCTGTCTAATCCGTTCAGGGTGCCACTTGCCTCCGCCGCTTGCATCCACCACCGCCAATAGTAGGTCATTGCTTATCAAACCACCGCACAGAAATACGTACCTCTACACCTCTCAGAACACAAGCAGAAAATAAACCATCGGGGAGTGACATAGGGGGGAAGGGAGAGGAGAAGGGTGTAGGCTACCTTCTGAAGGGGACGCCCTTAGTATCCACACCTTGCCCTTGGAAATTGTGTTGCGTATAGTGCAGATAGCCACAACCTTTGGTTTTGAGAAATTACAATGCATGCCCCCTTAGGTTTGATATGAATGCAGTGTCATTTAGGGGTGCAACTTGGGTAGGGTAAAATAGAGAACTGACCCAACCCGCTGTAGATGGGCTGGGTATTTTGACTAAATAAGTTGGTTCGGTTCTAAGTTTTGTGGACCCGACTAAATACGGGTCAGTTCCGGATTGGGGCTCAAATAGACCTGACCTAACCCTGTGGGGGTGGGAATTATGACCGTCGTATAGTTTCTTGCCAACAATCAATTGATGCTTGACTTTTGAGTGTGGTGCATTGTAGCATGTTGAGTTGTCACGTGGACATTGTTGAGTAGAGAATGAGATAAAGAGATAGAAAGAGTCGACTTGGGATGTAGTGACGAAGTTAGGCCAAAGCCTACGTCTCCGTGTGGTAAGACGCAACGTTGAATCAACTATCTCTAAAATATAGAGTGACCTCGATATACCAAGTGTCACTTGTACAAGCAATCAGAGTAAAGAGGAAAGGGGGATAGAAAGGGAGACCAGTACTATCAGCTAGAGCTATGCAACTCTTAATAACCAAAGAAAGATCTCTGGAATAAAAACTGGGATATCAAATGAGGAACCGATCTGGATTATCAGTTTGATCTGCTATTTATAAAAGCTTTGGAGTACCCGGGGCTCCGAAAGGGACGTTATTAGGCCCCAGGTCGTCTTCGTGGACTCCAGGCAGGGCTAGCGGGTTCCATTATCGTCTTTGTGGGTCCCAGGCAGAGCTAGTGGGCCTCACTATCATCTTCGTGGGCCCCAGACAAGACTGGTGGGTCTCACTGTCGGGTAATAGCTAGATTTTGCACCCACAAACCCGAGAACCGAACTCATAAATATTAGTCCACATATATGTCACGGGTTTAGACTTTTGGGCTACAATACACTGGCGCATGAGTTAACATTAATTGTTTGCTAACATTGAACCCACGACCAAGAGAACTCCACGGGTGGCTAAAGCCTAAAGCCCAACGTCGGCCTCCAGCTTGCTAGTAAATAGTCGTTGCCATTATTTTTGTAGACCAATTACCAATCCGAGAACCGACCAAACCTTAGCGCGAGTTGGGTTGGTTCGGGTCTATGCCCAGGTCAGGTTAGTTCAAGGTTTAATATGATAAACCGAACAAGTCCGGTTCGGGTCCTGGTTGACTTAAAACCGAACCAACCCAAGCAGAGTTGCACCCATAGCGGCATTCCCTCACTTTTAAAATACTACATTGACCTATCGCAATGGCTCACCACCATAAGTAGTTTTGCATGATGCCATTAAAATAAATCAAATATATTTATTTACCCCTACTTAAAATTTTGAATTTTTCTTAGAAAAACCCAAAATGAATTTCAAATGAATGATTTAAATTGGATGCAGAGGATATTAAGTGTATTTAAAGTTTTTCAGATTTTTATAAAAATGTCTAAATCAAGATAAGCATATATTTTATTTTTTTTATGACATCATGCAAAACTATTTATGGTGTGGAGGTTTATTGCCAATAAAATGAAACCTCCAAAGATGTCTGTCAATATTTCAATGATCGAGCAATAATGCTATTCTGCCAACCGCTTTGCCAAATTTTTTTTACCAACCTAACTGACACCTGATCACGATAGTATGTTTGCTTGCAAGTTTGGGTTGAGTGCAATTCACCGATTAGGATTAGGTGCAACGAACGGTTGTAATCGTGCCACGTTAATTAATTTAGAGCATATTCAATGGCTTCACTATATCTATTGTATTATAGATATGGAAAGTAATGGCACCTCAGCTTTTACGTATCATACCATGTTATGGTTTTCTGTAGCTTACGTATTTGGCATAATTACAAAACACCTCATGCACTTTTGTGAAATCCCACCAAATTTTAAGATATTTTTGCCCCTTGCCACCAAATCAATTAAATATCAAGTATTATGAATTATCTAAATTAGAAAAATACCATTAGGAGGATAAAAATTACTTAATAATTCTAAATAATAGTAAAACATGCATTAAGAAAAATTTTGGACACTTAAAATAAATATTTCATAAGCCAATGTGTTAAAAAAAATTGGAAATGCACTCTAAGACGGCATGTCTTTTCACCAACGGCTCTTTTACTATCCATTGGACACGCACTCTGAGGTGGCACGTCTTTTTACAAATGGCTCTTCTTTTATCTGTTGGACGTACATGCCTCCGAGGCAGTACGTCTTTTCACCAATGGCTCTTTTTCTGTTCGTTGGATACGTACTTCGAGGTGGCGTGTCTTTTCAGCAACACCTTTGCTTCACACCTTTATTTAAAAGCACATCACCATCTCTTTTCCTCCTCAACTAATGCCACCATGTCATCCCGCAAACACTTGAAGGAGATGTTGCTCGACTTCTTCTTCGGGGAGGACATGCTCACAGCTTGGAGTGCATGGAAGGAACATACTGATGAAGAGGAGGGGGCGAGTCTTCAAGGCAGAGGATGTCTGCTAAAGGTCACAAAAGCCTACAACACGACCAATATGAAAGGCACCTCCGACTGTTCAAGACTACTTCGTCGAAGATTGTACCTACACTCTCAACCTCTTCCTACATTGATTTCCTATGCGTTGTCTTGTGTTTCTTCGTATCCAAGTTGTGGTGGAGTAGTACGATGATTATTTCATACAAAAGAAAGATAGTGCTAGAATCCTTGGTCCATTGTTTCTATAGAAGGTGCCTCTCTGAGGATGATTGCCTACATAAATGCAGCAGATGCACAAGATGAATATTGCCATATCGTAGAGAATATCATGGTCGAGAGTCTCCAACACTTTGTCGAAGCCGTCATCAAGGTATTCTTGGAGGAATACTTGTGCAGGACAAACAACGATGATGTCACACAACTACTCTCTATGACGAAGGCTCGAGGATTCCTAAGCATGCTCACAACATCGATTGCATGCACTGAAAATGAAAGAATTGCTCATTGGCGTGGAAGTGTATGCATATTGGCCATATGCATGAGCCAACAATTATCTTGGAAGCAGTTGGTAGCCAAGACCTCTCGATTAGGCATGAATTTTTTGGGCTGCCCAGGTCGCACAATAATATCAATGTGCTGGACCCATCTTCTATTTTCTTGGATATTGCAAATTGACGAGCCACGTCATGCACCTTCACGATCTTCGACGACACTAACAAGGGCTATTATCTCGCAAACGATATTTACCCCCCTTGGTCTATACTAATAAAGACAAATTCGTCGCCTGCAACTTTGAAGATGAAGACTTTTGTGAACGCTCAAGAGTCGACATGAAAGGACATAGAAGGAGGCTCGGGGTATTGCAAAGTCGCTTTCTGTTTATGCGATGCCAGCACGCTTCTGGGAACGTGAGTCCCCTTGGGAGATCATGACAGCGTCCATTATTTTGCACAACATGAACGTCAATGAACAAGAGCGTCAAGAGATGCCCCTTTCCCTATCCCCTGAACTGACTACAGAAGGATTCTTTTTTTCGATTCTCACCTAAAAAAGCTATGTTCCCAACTTTATAGGTAAGTCGCTAAAGATGCTCTTAAGTTGGCATAATAGCATTTTTTTCATTTCATTACATTTCCCCAGACTTCATGGGAGGTCACCGTAATTTCCTCCTTTTATTTTTTTGGCAAATTTGTTTACAGTATTTCAATTTAAAACGATAAGGACATATCCATCGTTTAAAAAATATCCATTTTACCCCTACAAGCAGTTGCACAAGAAAATCATATGAAGAGTAACATTTCGATAATAAAAAGTAATATTTCTTTGGAATCACATTTCACTGTTGTAACTGCAGTGACTGCTACAGAGATTTCACGGTAGCAAAAAGTAATAATATGCAAATGTTAATCTTTGCTATAGTACTTTACAAATTGTTACTCTTTAGTAAAGTGAATCACTATAAAATACATCTTTTTGGGAGTGCCATGATGTAAAATCATTTTATTTGTATATCATTTTCACCAAACTAATTTCTTGCTATGTGCCTAACACTAAATCCCTAGTTTTTTCCTCCTCCATTTAATTGCAATTTGATATAATAGTGCTGCATATCTCTCTCTCTCTCTCTCTCTCTCTCTCTCTCTCTCTCTCTCTCTATAGATGTTCCATCATGTCATTCATGTGCATGATGGATGAACTTACCACTTATATCAACCATTTTTATTCATGTCATGTTGCACATCCAATAGTGGAAACATGGAGCCTGATCTCTCGAGAGTGAGTGAGGATCACACACTGACTTTAATGAACTGCATCTGTAAAAATCTTTGGATATCATGGGGTTAGCTAATATTGAAAGTCCTAGGACAATCCGGTCTTGAAAGTGACCTCTCAAGCTGATCACCATCACCATGGGAGGGTCTCTCTCTCTCTCTCTCTACTTAATTTACCTGCATAGTAAGCCTCATCAAGTTTACCATGTTAGGAGACTTGTAGCCAGGATGAAGCTTTTGATCGGTTAGCAATGAGGGGGTGAGTCCCTATGTATCCATCCATGGGGCCTCTAAGCATCCCCAACACAAGCTTTGGTTGGTAAAATATAGAGTGGGGTGAGACTAGAGCAGGGGACGAGGAGAATGAACTTAATAATAATAATAATAATAAGAGAACAATTTATTTTCTCCTCTGTTGCTCAGGTTGTTTCCCACTGCATTGACGGGAAGAGAGAGAGAGAGAGAGAGAGAGAGAGTAAAAAAAAAAAAAGATGGCCATAGATAGATCCTTTGGAGATCTGCAGGAATGTCCTCTGTTTTTTCTTCAGAACAGGGGTGGATGAGGCCCATCACCATGTCTTCTCCTCGCCCTCATCCCTGCGTATCTGTTGATGCAAAATGAACCGAATGGGGAGTCAGACAGTGTGGGAAAACTCCCTTCTTTCTCCCCCAATTGAAGACAGAGAAGTAGTGCATCCCTTAGAAGGGAGGTTCGCGAAGAATGGGGGTCAAAAGGGCATTACATAACTGGTCTTGCAGAGCCTGCAGGCTTCACAGGAGACGGCGATTGCAGGTAGCCCAAATGCTTCCCAAGCACAGACTTCCCCTGCGAGATCCCATGGCTCTAGATGAGGAGATCGATCTCGAGGCTTCATAACCAACTAGGAGAGAGAGAGAGAGAGAGAGAGAGAGAGAGAATGAAGGAATGTACCTTGAAATGGGTTGCAGAGAAGCCACATGAGAACTCCAACACATCCTCCACAGAGAGCTTGTTGCCGCTGGTGGCGCCATGGAAGCTGGCCTGCGAGAAAAGAAAAGAGATTGTAACGAGGGAAGCGGAACGGGCGGAGACCCAGATGGGAGACTGAGAGGAAGAAGCAATATCGGGCTTGCCTTGGAGAAGCTGAGGAGAGGGGAGCTGGCCGTGTCGTCGAGGAAAGACGAGGGCTCTGGCTTTGTGGGTCGCCGCCCCGCGGCCTCGAATCTCCTCCTCTTGCCGCCCAATGCGGCGGCGGTGGGGGGGGGAGGGGCCGAGCAGAAGCATCCGCTCCCATCGTCACAGCAATGCTCTTCCTCGTCGTGGAAATGGGGTGGGCCGGATGATGCATCCGAGACCATTGATTGGTCCTCCTCCTCCTCCTCTTGTTCCTCCTCCTCCTCCTCCTCTTGTTGCGCAGAGACGAGCTTTCTGGAAAGATGAGACGTGGGATGGTTGTCGTTGGACTGGTCCAAGTACATGGTCCAACCAGATCGGCACCCACTGCTGCATTCAGATGTCTCCCCTTTCTCCCACTCCTCCATCACCAGCTTCATTGAGTACCAACACCAATGACAGTCTCTCTCTCTCTGTCTATCTCTCTCTCTTACTTGTGTGATGCACTGGGAGTGGGAAGAGAGAGCACTAGAAGAGGAGAGTGAGGGGGGGAAGGAAAAACCGAATAGAATCCCACCCAAATCCCAGATCTGTTTTGTCCTTTAGCCCATGCTACACCTCCTTGTTTTCCTCGGTGCACATGAAATTAAAACTGCCAGTTGGGCACCGGGCTCTCTCAAGGGTGAGGGTGGAGCGGAAAGGTATGACTCCATCCCGAGAGAGAGAGAGAGAGAGAGAGAGAGAGAGAGAGAGAGAGAGAGAGGCTTTAGAGAGAGAGAGAGAAGCAACAACGGCTTCACATGCAATACAGCAAGGCACTGTGTACCTCTACACCCCCCCCCCCCCCCCCCCCCCCATTATTTCTTTCAAATCCCGTGAACAGAAGAAATGAGGGGGCCTGTATCACTGGAGGATGCAGTTGGATGAGGCCACCCTTTCTTTTGGTTTCTCTACTTTGGGTCTCTCTCTCTCTCTCTCTCTTGGTTTCTCTTCTTTGGGTCTCTCTCTCCCTTCTCTCTCTCCATGAGTGTCCACCACATGAGTCCACGGACCACGTGTCACTTGCACGTATGCCGTGCCACATTTACAATAATAAGCATCAGCGTACACATTGATGAGCCATCAAATGTTTTTGTTTTGATAGCAGAGGCTGTTGGGAAAAGCTAAAGCTTATCGTTGGAAGGAGGAGGGGGAAGGATGTTGAGCTCTCAAGGAGAAATTTTGGATGTAAATGCTCAAAGATGTATCTGGATCGTTCATTTGAAAAAGGAGCAGTCTGATTATATATAAAAAGGATATAGGTGAGATGTACGAGTAGCGCATCTAGATCATTCGTTAATGTGTATCGAGGAAAGGAGCAGTCTAATTGTATGTAAAAATAATAAAGGTAAGATACAGAGGTGGCGGTATGTTTCTATGTCTAGTTGGATGGGGGGTGTTTGGTTACTGCTGGATAGTAAACTCTTATTGGTCAAGCGATCGGCTACGTATCTTGGTGTACTAGTTGTTGGGGTTTTAGTCCCACGTTAGTTAGGGGCTAGGTGGTTGTGTCTTCATATATCCTCTAGTGGACCTCCCCTCATCAACTTGGGTTTTGGGGCGTTGCCCATAAGAGGGGGGCATATCGGAGTCGGCCCAGCCCCCAGTGGGGCTATCAAAGTTTGCCCAATCAAAACCTCGGTGGTGCATAGCATAAGAGAGAGAGAGAGAGAGGGGGGGGGGGGGGGGCGTCGGAGTCTGTCCAGCCCCCCCAGGAGGGTCTTGCCAGTCCTACACCTCGTGTGAAGAGAGTGGTTGTTGGGGTTTAGTCCCACATTGATTAAGGTATGGGTGGTTTTGTCCTACGCTAGTTTGGTTGTTTAAAATTTTATATTATGGAACGTTGCTTTCAATTCAACGCCTCGTCGTCTTCTTCTTTTTCATTAATCTTTAAAAATAAATTATGAAATAATATAATAATAATAAAATGAACCAAAACTTAGCTTTTTAGGAGAAAATGACTTATACTTAATTGCATTTGGCATCTAAATTATATATGCCGCCAGACCAATTGGCGTGTAAGTATTATACATTAAATTGATTGATGTATATATAGGGGCCAATACGTCAGTTGGTGTATCGATTTGCCATTTCTCTCGTTTTCACATTTTCAGTCCGGTTTTTATAATGGAGAATGATGGGCGTGTTTCGGGAGATCCGACGACAGAGGAGACAATCCTAGCATGAGTTAGCCATGGTCCACCATCGTGTTCGAGGGACGGGTTAGTATTTATTTTATAGTTATTTCAAATTAATTGTATATAATTGTAGTTTAGTAGTGCCTATGCACGGGCATGGCTCGTGCACCGTTCGTGCACTTGCATTGCAAGTGTCCCCATGTGCATGCATCAGTAGACGACTTTTGTGGCCCGGCTTGCACCAGCACATGCATCACTCGTGCCCCTGAGCATGGACACAAATGCATGCAAGGGTATGAGTGATGTGTTGGAAATAATTTCATGGCAGAGGCCCGCAACGGAAGCAAGGAGTAGGTCCGAAAATCGTGAGCGGTGTGCGTTACATATCAAATTTTTCATTGAAGCGATCTACATATGTGCATGTTTATGAATCAAGCAAGGCAACTACGCGAACCCTTAACGTCGATCTAACGCGAGAGAACAATCTAGCATGCATACATGTTCTATCTATGCTAGATCTATAAGTTAGGGATCATATCTGAGTGCGGATTCTTTCACCACGACAAGTTTCTTCTTTGTCAATGGAGACGGGCTCGGATCTGCTCAATATATTTTATATGCAACGAACATAACTTTCTGCTCCGAACTCCGATTGGGCTAAAATTTGGACTGCATGTAGAGAATTTTGAGACGCAACTTTTGCAAGAGGTTTCAGATCTTTTGAAGTTCTGTAGCTCCCGCAATCGCAAAAACATAGTTGATTTTCTGTGCAGATTTTGGACAGTAAAAGCTTGCGGGAGATGCCTTCTAGTTCACCCGATCTCACAAGATGTACAGCACCTCGTCGATGGATCTCTGAGTGCCTCCATCTGATGAGCCTTCTTCTTCTACGAAATACTACGCGAGGAAGACGAGTCGCCATCCAATGACGCAAGCGAGGGGAGAGACGAGAGAGAAGAGGAGAATAGAGCTAAGGAGAATAAATGAGGGGAGGTTGGTTTTTTTCAGCACCTATGGCTGGCCCCCCTTTGCCCCTTTTATAAGGTCGGCCGATCCCCTTGGATAAGGCTCCAAGGGGACAAGTTCATCCCCTAAAAATCTCCCCAAAAATCTTCCTATATCTCTCATTCTCCTTATCCGTTTTTTTCACTTTTATGGCTTGTTTTGACCAATTCATCCCCAGTATATAAGGGCCGGCCCTGCATGGGTCTCCCACAGTTAGGGTCAGCCACTAATGAGGCTTGGCAGTGCGCGTTTTTACCAAAACACCCTTATGCCTCAAATTGATCATTTCTAGTGTGCGAAACTTAGCGATTCTTCCTTAAATGATCTTGACAAGTTACTTTACTATTAACTAAGGTCACCGGAGGGTGCCCTTAGTAAAGTCAACTAGTCAACTCGTAACATGTCCCGATGCACCGCACCCATATAGCGAAGTTTACTTATGGCGAGGGATAACTACATGCGTTTTTGTACTAACCTAGGGTTTCCCCTTAGTGCACACACGTAGCTACGCATCTACCGTGCATTAGTGTGAAGCACTCACGGAGCGTAGGCTTAGTCTTCTCACTTTCTCTAACTGCGTCCTGTGTTTTAAGGAGATGGTACAAGGACCGTACATAATGTGGATAAGGTGGAATCTGTGGGGGGTTCTAATTCGAACCGGGTGGTTCGGGTGGCGAGCACAATCCAACAAGCCAAATACAAAGAAGAGACGGTGGTTACGTGGAAAAACCCCTTCGCAACGTCGAAGGGGAAAAAACCACGGGTGGGGCGAGAATGCACTAAAACAGCTCTTTCGTTTACAATCTCTCACCTTGACCCCAATTACAATCCCCGAGGACCGGTCTCCCAAACTACCGACCTCTGCAATTTCACTCTGACTACCGACCGCTGCAGACAGCGTCTGTCTGCAGGTCGCTGCAAACAGTGTCTGGCTGCCGACCGACCGACCTCCGCAGACAGTTTCTGGGTGCTGACCGACCGACCTCCGCAGACAGCTTCTGGGTGCAGACCGACGGACCTCCGCAGCTCCGCAAATTCCGGGACGAAACGGGCAGCGTCTCCTCCAGAATTCCTCTTCCTCTTCGTTGAAGGGGTAGGTCCCCTTTTATAGTGGCGGGGTGACGGTTACACTCCGCGAAAATCGGGCGAGTGACGTGTCCCCGCAATGAGCTCAACCGCCGCGATGACGTGGCGCGCGGTTGACACCTGGTCACGTTGGCCCAGAAATGCGGAGCGTTGTCAGCACTACGGGCCGTGTCTGACTGCTACTTCACTCCTCATTTCGTTACACATCCCGTCAAGGAGGGGGGCTGCTACCCTCTTTGTGGACCAACCGACCGACCCCCCCCTTCTCTGGGTACATGCCGACCCAGGGGGGGGGAGTGTGCCCCCTTGGTGACCGGCCGACCCCCCCCCTTTTCTCTGTCTACATGCCGACCTCAAAAGGAGGGGGGGTGTGCTTCCCTTTGGTGACCGGCCGACCTCCGCAGACAGCTTCTGGGTGCAGACCGACCGACCTCCGAAGCTCCGCGAATTCCGGGACGAAACGGGCAGCGTCTCCTCCAGAAATCTTCCTCCTTCTCGCTGTAGGGGTGGGTCCCTTTTTATAGTGGCGGGGTGACGGTTACACTCCGCGAAAATCGGGCGAGTGACGTGTCCCCGCAATGAGCTCAACCGTCGCGATGACATGGCGCGCGGTTGACACCTGGTCACGTTGGCCCAGAAATGCGGAGCGTTGTCAGCACTACGGGCCGTGTCTGACTGCTACTTCACTCCTCATTTCGTTACACATCCCGTCAAGGAGGGGGGCTGCTACCCTCTTTGTGGACCAACCGACCGACCCCCCCCCTTCTCTGGGTACATGCCGACCCAGGGGGGGGGAGTGTGCCCCCTTGGTGACCGGCCGACCCCCCCCTTTTCTCTGTCTACATGCCGACCTCAAAAGGAGGGGGGGGTGTGCTTCCCTTTGGTGACCGGCCGACCCCCCCCTTCTCTCTGTCTACATGCCGACCTCAAAAGGAGGGGGGGGTGTGCTTCCCTTTGGTGACCGGCCGACCCCCCCCTTTTCTCTGTCTACATGCCGACCTCAAAAGGAGGGGGGGGTGTGCTTCCCTTTGGTGACCGGCCGACCCCCCCCTTCTCTCTGTCTACATGCCGACCTCAAAAGGAGGGGGGGGGGGTGTGCTTCCCTTTGGTGACCGGCCGACCCCCCCCCCTTTTCTCTGTCTACATGCCGACCTCAAAAGGAGGGGGGGGGTGTGCTTCCCTTTGGTGACCGGCCGACCCCCCCCTTTTCTCTGTCTACATGCCGACCTCAAAAGGAGGGGGGGGGTGTGCTTCCCTTTGGTGACCGGCCGACCACCTCCAAAAAAGCAGCGGAACACACAATACCCCCTCCTGACCGGACGGTCCTCGGTCCCGCCCGGTCAGGATGATTTCCCTCGATTTGCGTGCCCGCCTCAGTTCGGGGCTGTTGCAACTCAAAAAAGCTGTCTAGAGTTTCTTCTGATTTTTCGCCACATGGCGTCGCCGGGCGCCACCGCCTCGCCTTTTCGAAATTCGAACCCCTCCATCTCCAACTTCGTCTATAAATAGGAGTCAGATGGTTCGTTTTTCTCCTCTGCTTCAAATCTTTCCTCTGTGGCTGAAGGTTCATTCGGGAGGAGTTTCGCTTGAATACACGTCGAGTGCCTGTACGTCAGCTCGTTTGTATACACGTCGAGTGCCTGCACGTCAGCTCGTTTGTATACACGTCGAGTGCCTGCACGTCAGCTCGTTTGTATACACGTCGAGTGCCTGCGCGTCAGCTCCTTTGTATACACGTCGAAGACCTGCGGCGAAGATGTCTTTCACCTGGTTCACGGTGCCGAATAAGTTCCCTCTGATGGAGGATGTCCGGGCAGCGTACGGTATTCCAGACGAGATTTCGCTTTCTTTCGCTACCGATCCTCTGGATTCGTCAGACGACGACCACACCGTCGTCACGCTCGGTCAGCTTCGCTGCGGCATGCGGCTTCCCCTGGCGAGTTTCTCTGGTCGCCTACTGGAGCGCATGAGCGTGTCTCCTGGCCAGCTAGCTGGCAACGGCTGGAGGATCCTCCGCTGCATGGAAGAGATAGAGGTGCGGGCGGGGCAACAGCTTTGCGTCGCGTACTTGCTGAAGAAGTATTTCCTCAAAGACTACAAGGTGACGCCTGGCAGCATCTTCTCATACTTCAGCCTGCAGGCGCGTGTAGGCAGTCGCCCTCCTATTGGGGGTTTAGCTGATTCAGTAAGGACTTGGAAAGAATGCCCCATTGTGGTCGGGGGACCTTGGAGGGGAGGCTTCAACGTTCCCAGTCGTCTCTCCCAACTCGCCGCAACCATTGAGGAGTACTACCCCTCCAGGCAGCTTCAGTGCCCTGGAGCTGTTGAAGAGGAGTTGGACCAACTCATCAAGGAGGTGACAAACAACGACGACGACTGGCGGCAGCTGTTTCCGAAGCTACCGGTCGTCAGATCCTACAGCTCCACTTCGAAGAAAGGCAAACAGCGTGCGGCGTCCAGTAGGGGAGAAGAACCCATTTCTTACTCTTCTGAGCTTCCTGACAGGTACGTCAGCTCTGTCAGACGCTTCAATCCAAACACCGCTACATCTAAACTCTGCGTGGTCTTCAGGCGGCGCGCGAAGTCGACTAAAGCTGCAGGCGAGAGCAGCCGACCGGCCGAGCGCAACGTAGCTGCGCCTACTGGAGCGCATGGAGGCGAGTTTTGCTGACTGAGTCTTCTAGCGATGAAGAGGCTGGACGCGCTCTTCTCGCTCGCTCCATGCGACGTGCCGCTGCCGACGACCTTCGCTCCCTCCCTGACGACTGGGTAGAGGACGTGCCGTCGACGGGTAAGCAGTATGTGGAGGTAGAGGGGTCGGAGATGAGCTCCGGTTATAGTCCCTCTCCTTCCCTCGGGCGAGACGAGCGAGCCATACCGTCTGGCTCGGCTGGGTCGCGTAGGCGAGCTTCACCCCGCGGTCCCTCCGCTACACCTACTGTTGCACCAACTGCTGCCCCTGCAGCTAGAAGGCTTGATCGTGCTGTGGCGCGGGAGTTCCTGCCTTCACCTTGCTCCTCTGCATCTGGGGGCGCCGCCAGGCCATCCCCCCATTCTCCCCTCAGGGCCACTGAAGCTACGTCCCATCGCCGTTCTCCCGGAGCTACTGAAGATTGCGGGGAGGAAGATGACTGTGTGGGTAGTCCTGGCTGGGAGCGTCAGCTCGACGAGTTTCATGAGGTAAGTCTAAGTCGTTAACGAGTTGACTGCACGTCGACGACGCGCGTGACTGCACGCCGACGATATGCATGACTACACGCCAACGATATGTTTTGACTTCACGTAGTAGTAACTTCTCCCTTTAACTCTGTGGTACATGTTGCTTCCTCCTTTGTCAGGCGGGCTGTCGACTTGTTGAGGGAGGCATGCAAAGGATGACGCATCTTAAGGTCTCCCTTCGGGCTTCTCGGCAGGAGTCGAGAGGGCTACGCGCTCAGCTGGCGGAAGCTCGACGGGTTCACGCCGAAGAACTTGCTGCAGTCCAGACTCAGCTCGAAGCCGCGCTGGAGAACGTTTCTGATGCCTTCGAGCTCCAAGAAGCGTTGGATTCTGCTAAGGTAGAAAATTACGAGGTGTGGGCAAAGTTCGAGGCGCAGGCGGCTACGATCAGGGAGCAGCGTGCCGAGGCCCATGCCGTCCAAGCCGCTCATGAGGTCGAAATTGCCGCGCTGAAGGCTTCCCTTGATCAGGCCGAAGCAGCGCACAAGGCCTCCTTTGACCAGACCGAAGCAGCGCACAAGGCTGCGCTGGACAGGCAGCAGGCTGAATACACAGCGGATTGCAAATCGCTCCTTGCGGAGCAGGCGGAGGAATAGCGCAAGAAGGTCGCGAAGCTGCGCGGCAAGCTCCCGTCGGGATCGTAGAAGGCTGAGGACGACGACTGACCGCTCTTGCTCGCTGCCTTATTTTGTTTCGTGATGTAATAAACAACACTCCTGTTTGTGCTGGGATCTCTTAATATTTCATCTGCATTCCATGACTGTTGTCTTTTTCGTCAACTTTGCATCTCAAGTTTGCGTCGGTGTCTCACTACTAAAATTCGGATTTTGTGTTTTGACTACTCGTCGACGATGTGTGTAACTACACGTCGACGACATGCGGAACTACACGTCGACAACTCGCAACTACACGTCGACGACGCGTAACCAAAATCCGGTCCTTATATTTTGATTACACGTCGACGACATGCGTAACCGCACGCCGACGACATGTGTAGCTACACGTCGCTCGGTCGTTGCCCTGCGGGTTTTGCCAACCGATTTTTCCAAGTGTTCACCGGCCGGTCTCGCCCTTCGCAGGGACCTGTCGATCGGTCGGCCAAGTGGTAGAACTCGTTCGGAGTGTTATGTACCACTTGGTTTAGACTGGTTAACCGGTCGTACCCTGACAGGGTCTGTCGACCGATCTTTCCAGTTGTTCACCGGCCGGTCTTGCCCTTTGCAGGGACCTGTCGACCGGTCGGCCAAGTGGTAGAACTCGCTCGGAGTGTTATGTACCACTTGGTTTAGACTGGTTAACCGGTCGTACCCTGACAGGGTCTGTCGACCGATCTTTCCAGTTGTTCACCGGCCGGTCTTGCCCTTCGCAGGGACCTGTCGACCGGTCGGCCAAGTGGTAGAACTCGCTCGGAGTGTTATGTACCACTTGGTTTAGACTGGTTAACCGGTCGTACCCTGACAGGGTCTGTCGACCGATCTTTCCAGTTGTTCACCGGCCGGTCTTGCCCTTCGCAGGGACCTGTCGACCGGTCGGCCAAGTGGTAGAACTCGCTCGGAGTGTTATGTACCACTTGGTTTGGGTTGCCTCGGTTAACCATTATTCATTCACATGAACAAAAACGTTGAGCAAATGCATTTTTATTGACTAGCTTCAGAGTTACAAAGCGGTTACATGCATCTTGCCCATTTAACTACCCTGATAGAACTTGCGCAAGTTGGCTGCATTCCATGGTCTTGCTAGTGCGTCACCATCTTGAGTCTTCAGGCGGTAGGCTCCGTTTTTTCCCATACCATCGATGATGTATGGTCCTTCCCAAGTAGCTCCCAGCTTGCCACTTCCCAGCTCCTTGGTATTGTCGAAGACTTTTCGCATAACTAGGTCCCCTTGTTTGAATACCCGCCTTCTGACTTTGCGATCATATGCCCTCTTGATGGCCTGATGGTAGTTAGCAAGGCGCGCCCTCGCTCTCTCCCTCTTTTCTTCCAGCAAGTCCAGGCCGTCAAGCAGGAGTTCGTCATTCAGCTTCGGGTCGGCAGCTACGACCGTTCTCTGTGTCGGGACCAGGGTTTCCGTTGGCAGGACTGCTTCAGAGCCGTAGGTAAGGCTGAACGGGGACTCTCCCGTTGGTCGCTTCGGTGTCGTCCGATATGCCCATAGAACTCCGGGTAGAGCTTCTTCCCACAATCCTTTCTTCTGCTCCAGCTTCTTCTTCAGTATGTCGAGAATGGCACGATTCGTCGACTCTGCCTGCCCGTTGCTCTGGGGGTACCGCGGTGTAGAGAAGAATAATTTGATGTTGTTACTGGCGCAGAACTTCTTGATTGACTCCGCGTCGAACTGTCGCCCGTTGTCTGCAATGAAAGCCCGCGGCAGTCCAAATCGGCAGATGATGCTGCTCCATAGGAACTTTCCTACTTGAACTTCCCCGATCTTCAGCAACGGGATTGCCTCCACCCACTTGGTGAAGTAGTCGGTGGCGACGAGGAGGAACTTCCTCCGGTTGGGCGACGTCGGGAAGGGGCCCAAGATATCCAACCCCCACTGTTGGAAGGGCCAAGGGCTGGATACTGGGTGCAGCTCTTCTGCGGGTTGATGAATGGAGGGAGCGTGCTTTTGACATTGCAAGCATCTTTTCGCATACCCCCCCGCATCCGCTTCCATGGTAGGCCAGTAGTAGCCCTGCAGCTTTATCTTCCGCGCCAGGGCTCTTCCTCCGGAATGGTTCCCGCACCCCCCTTCATGTACCTCTTTCAAGATTTCTGCCGCTTGTTCCTTCGTGAGGCACTTGAGGTACGGTCCGCCAAACGAACGCTTGTACAGCTCGTCGTCGATGAGGGTGTATCTTGGAGCGTGCGCCTTGGTTCTTCGGGCCTCATCGACGTCCTCCGGTAGTATCCCATCAAGTAGATACTTCTTCATGTTGCCTATCCAATCCGCTCCGAACGTGATAGTATGGGCCGCCTCAATGGCTTGTGTCCTCCTCGTCAAGCAACTATCTTCTACGGGGCCGACTGTTCGTGGGTCAGCTTGCACCTCGATGAAGACCCGCTTCTCCCTGTCTTCTCCGAGTACCGATGCTAGATTAGCAAGGGCATCCGCCTGCTTGTTTTCCGCTCTGGGGAACTGGTGGAAGCTTATGTCTTCGAACTTGGCGATCAACTCCCGGGCAAGCTTCAAGTAGGCTTGCATCCTTGCGTCGCGGGCTTCATAACTACCGGTAATCTGATTGATCACCAGTTGGGAGTCGCCGTAGACCTGCAGGCTGGTCACCCCCAGCGCTGTTGCCATCTCCAGTCCTGTCAGCATTGCCTCATACTCCGCTTCGTTATTCGTCGTCGGGAAAAGTAGCCGCACTGATTTTTCGAGCTTCGTGTGGTCGGGGGTTACTAGGACTACCCCCACACCACTCCCAACTGCGCACGATGAGCCATCCACGAACAATCTCCAGCCCTGTTCTTCGTCTTCCTGTCCTGCTGCCGCACCGACTCCCACGGGTCGGCTGGCAGCTACCGACAAGTCTTCTAACGTCTCTGGTACCGGTGCAGTGTCTTCCGCCGGGAAATCGCTGAGGAAGTCCGCAAGTGCTTGGCCCTTGACTGCTTTCCGAGGCACGTACCGAGGACCAAACTCTTGCAGCTCTGCAGCCCACTTGCTCAGCCGACCTGCCCGAGTAGAGTTATCCAGTACTTCCTTCAGGGGGTGCTCGGTGATGACCTCGATGGGGTGAGCGACGAAGTACGGGCGAAGCCTCCTTGACACGTACATTAATGCCAGGGCTACTTGTTCGATCCACGCGTACCGAGTTTCAGCTGACGTCATGATGCGGCTGACGTAGTAGACAGGCTTCTCCACTCCTTCACTCTCGCATATCAGTACAGCGCTGATTGCTGCCTCCGATACCGAAAGATACACCCCCAGCGTTGCACCTGGCCGGGGGGCTGTCAAGATAGGGGGTCGGCCAAGATACGTCTTCAGCTCTTGAAACGCCTCTTCACAGCATTGGTCCCAGTTGAAAGGTGCGAGTTTACTCAGCCTCTCGAACAGGGGCCGACACCGGTCTGAGGACTTGGAAATGAAGCGATTGAGGGCGTTGATCCGTCCGGTCAACTTCTGGACTTCCTTTCGTGACCTGGGCGACGGCATCTCCTCCAAAGCACGGATCTGCTCCGGGTTGGCTTCGATCCCCCGTCGGGTGACCAAGTATCCCAGGAATTTTCCCGACGTCACGCCGAAGGCACACTTGGCCGGGTTCAACTTCATGCTGTACCTCCGCAGGGTTGCGAAGGTTTCCTCCAGGTCTTGCATATGCGCCTCCTCCGCCTGGCTCTTCACAAGCAAGTCGTCGACGTAGACTTCCACGTTCCTTCCGATTTGGTCGACGAACATCTTGTTTACTAGCCTCTGGTACGTTGCTCCCGCGTTCTTCAGCCCGAAAGGCATCATCTTGTAGCAGAAGAGCCCTCGACCCGTGACGAAGGTCGTGTGCTCCTGGTCTTCCGGATTCATGGGGATCTGGTGATAGCCCGAGTAGCCGTCCATGAACGAGAGTCTCTCGTGTCCCGCCGTGGAATCCACCAGGGTATCGATGCGTGGTAGCGGGTAGCTGTCCTTCGGGCACGCCTGGTTGAGATTCGTAAAGTCGATGCAGACACGAATGGCTCCTGACTTCTTGGGGACGACAACCACGTTAGCGATCCACTTCGGGTACCGAGCCTCTCTGATGATGCCAGCTCGTAGCAGCTTCTCTACCTCCATGTTGACAGCTGCTGCTTTTTCCGGTGCTAGCGACCGGGGCTTCTGACGTACAGGCACAGCTCCTTCTCGTATATTGAGGTGATGACAGGCTACTTCGGGGTGAATGCCTGGCATGTCCTCAACTGACCAGGCGAACACGTCCAGGTTTGCCTTGAGAAATGTCGTCATAGCTTCGGCATGAGGCTTTGGCAGCTGCGACCCGAGAAAAGTAATCTTCGGGTGACCCGCTTCTCCTAAGTCCACGGGCAGAATTGGTTCGACGGCAGGCGACTCCTCCCACTCCGCGTTTGGGCTCTCCAACTCGTCCGGTTCTTTAGATTCAACCGGTCGGTCGGTCTTCTGAGGGTGCGTCATCCTGCTCAGCTCTTTACCTTCAGCTGGTAGGTCAATCTCCATCGGGTCGCTCGGGCCAGTTAGCTCTTTAAGTTCAGCTAACTGATCGGTCTTCTTCAAGCTCCTTGACGCATTCAGTTCTTTATGTTCAACTGAATGGTCGGTCTTCTGTAGGCCCCCCGACACTGTCAGCTCTTTACGTTCAGCCGACATGTCGGTCTTCAGCAAATCCCCCGACACCGTCAGCTCTTTACGTTCAGCTGACAGGTCGGTCTTCAGCAGCTCCCCCGACACCGTCAGCTCTTTACGTTCAGCTGACAGGTCGGTCTTCAGCAAATCCCCCGACACCGTCAGCTCTTTACGTTCAGCTGACAGGTCGGTCTTCAGCAGCTCCCCCGACACCGTCAGCTCTTTACGTTCAGCTGACAGGTCGGTCTTCAGCAGGTCCCCCGACACCGTCAGTTCTTTAAGTTCAACTGACAGGTCGGTCTTCTCAGATGCTTGGCTTCCTCGCACTCCTGCGCTTGATAGGGAGTGGTGCTGGAGCGTTGGTGCTTCTTGACTCTGCTTAGCAGTCCAGAGGTTGAGGATGCCCAACTCAGTGCCGCCTTCACCTGGCTCTCCTCCTTCGATTTGGCATGTCATCTTCAGATGGATGGCACTGAGCTCGCACTTGGCTGCCGAGGACTGGTCACCTCGAATGCTCATCACACCCTTGTCGGTCCAAAACTTCACTACCTGGTGGGCCGACGAGGGGACCGCATCCAAGTGGTGGAGCCACGGTCTTCCGAGGATGATGTTGTACGCCGAGTGAGCTTCGATTACGATGAACCGGGTAAGATTAGTGAGATGCCCTGTTGTGATCGGGAGGGTGATCTCACCAACCACCCTTGCGGCCTCCCCCGTGAATCCCGTTATCGTCGACGACGACTCGGTCATCTGTCCGCGATCTAGCTGCATGGCATCAAAGGCGCTGAGGAAGAGCACATCAACTGAACTTCCGGCGTCGACCAGAATTCTCTTCACTAGGCAATTGGCTATCTGCAGCCGTATGACCAGGGGATGGTTGTGAGGCCTCTCTATTCCGACCAGATCGGCCGCCGAAAACTGTACTGCAGCTTCCACTCTTGGCTCGGGACGGATGACGGGGTCGAGTACCACATGGTGGACTTGCCTTGTTTGTTCAATACGTCGCACCTGTCGGTCGACGGCATTCGCTGATGGTACCGGGCCATGGTACCCGTAGACTGCATCTACCTCTCGAAGCTGACGCCTTTCTGGCGGAGGACCCGGTAAGCGCTGCGTCGTCGCTCCTCGCTGGACTTCCCCTACAGCCTTGGTCTCCTTACGTTGAGGGAGGTCAACGAAGCAGCCAATATGGCCGGCCTCAATGAGATCCTCAATATGATGTTTGAGCGCCCGACACTGCAGGGTAGTGTGGCCTTGGCCCTGGTGGTACTCGCAGTACCTTGATGCATCTCTGGCTCCCCTCTCTCCAGGTTCAAGCGGTTGCGCCCACTTGAAGTATGGTTCGCCCTTGATAGCTTCCAGAATCTGGTCAATGGGGGCGTTCAGTACCGTGAACTCCCTATTCCATTGCGGCCTCGCTGGCCTGTCTTGCCTTTGCCGCTTCGCCTCGTGCCGTGTCGCATCCCCCTGCTGCTTGTTGACGTTCTTCACAGCAGCAGGCTTGGCGTAGCCCTGGTGCAGGATCCTGGTTTCCACCGCCTTCCTCTTGCGGTCCGCGTCCTCGATCTTGATGTACTTCTCAACGCGCCGCGACAGCTCGTCGATCGTCTCCGAAGTTCGCTTGATGAGTGACGCGTTGACGAGCTGGGCAGGCTGAATGGCGTTCTTGAAGGCCGCGATCACCATGCGATCCTGCCCGTCTGCGTCAGCTAAGCTCAGGTACTCGGACCTGAACCTATAGTAGAATTGTCGGAGCGTCTCCTTCTGGGTCATACTCATCCCGAAGAGTGACTCCAGAGTTTTCAGCTCCCGGCGATTACATCGGTACTGGTCGATGAACCGCGTGCTCAGCTCCGAGAAGGAGGAGATGGATGAGGGCCTAAGCTTGTGGAACCATTCGAGGGGGGTTCCCGACAAGCTGTTGGCGAAGGTCCGGCAGAGGATATGATCATCCTCGTGCGGGACCAGAGCATCCCGGAAAGCCAGTACATGCTCCACAGGGTCTTTCGATCCGTCAAACTTGGGGAGGCGTGGCGGATTCCATCCTCGAGGGAATGGCTCCCGGAGTAGCCTCTCGACAAGCGGTGACCGTGCGGCTCCTCGGATGGCGACTTCCTCCAACCGGTCGGGAGCTCGGACCCCCGGTCGGTCTCGCTGGATCTCCTCTCGCTCCCCGAGTTGCTCCGACGCATGCACCCGAATGCGCTCGTGTACGCTCCTCCGATCAGTAGTATGAGCCGGCTGCCGACTAGCTGGCGTCATCCGAGTGTGGTGACTATCACTCGGTTGACGATGATGTTCTTCGTCTCGCTTCGGGCGACGCACTTGTGCCGAGTCCGTCTTGGAGTGATGCTTGGAGGCATGCGGCTGTCGCGCGTGCGCCCCGAGCCGGGACCAGACATCCGAGCGTTCCGACGCCGACCGAGCGTGTTTGTTTTTCTCCGCAGGCTCCGGGCTACTCGAGTCTCGCCCGTCGGGATTTGCACTCTGGACCTCCACCGAGCGATTAACCCTGACCTCCACCTGAGGCACTGGCTGCGGATGCATTTGCACTGGTGGGGCAGCTTGAGTGGGGAGACTCTGTCCCGCTTGGGCCAACATGCCCTGGTTGAGTAGACCACCCATCGGCGCGGCCCGCACGAAGTCACGCAACTCCTCGTAGTTGCGCTGCATCGTTTGGAGCTGGGTGGTGAGAGCTTGCTGGGTCATCATCATCGTTGCCAGAAAAGCTTCCGATAGACCCCCTGTCAGAGGAGGCAGGGTTGCTACCGGAGCTTGACTGGACTCCCCGACCCCCAGTACAGGATTCGCCAACGGGACTACGTGCTCCGTGTCCGCCGATGGTTAAACAAGACGCCCGACGGCACTTGCATCTCCGAGTAGTGCAGTTTCGGACGGGAGCTGCGACGTCGAGCGGGTACGATACGGTCCACCGGCCATCGTTCTTCAACCGCGTGGTCGTGGACTGCTGGTTGCAGGTAGCCTCGGACTGGTCGACACCCACGGGTCAACAGTCGAAAGCTCTAGTAGGAAGTCTCGAAGACTATCCCACAGACGGCGCCAAGATTGTGGGGGGTTCTAATTCGAACCGGGTGGTTCGGGTGGCGAGCACAATCCAACAAGCCAAATACAAAGAAGAGACGGTGGTTACGTGGAAAAACCCCTTCGCAACGTCGAAGGGGAAAAAACCACGGGTGGGGCGAGAATGCACTAAAACAGCTCTTTCGTTTACAATCTCTCACCTTGACCCCAATTACAATCCCCGAGGACCGGTCTCCCAAACTACCGACCTCTGCAATTTCACTCTGACTACCGACCGCTGCAGACAGCGTCTGTCTGCAGGTCGCTGCAAACAGTGTCTGGCTGCCGACCGACCGACCTCCGCAGACAGTTTCTGGGTGCTGACCGACCGACCTCCGCAGACAGCTTCTGGGTGCAGACCGACGGACCTCCGCAGCTCCGCAAATTCCGGGACGAAACGGGCAGCGTCTCCTCCAGAATTCCTCTTCCTCTTCGCTGAAGGGGTAGGTCCCCTTTTATAGTGGCGGGGTGACGGTTACACTCCGCGAAAATCGGGCGAGTGACGTGTCCCCGCAATGAGCTCAACCGTCGCGATGACGTGACGCGCGGTTGACACCTGGTCACGTTGGCCCAGAAATGCGGAGCGTTGTCAGCACTACGGGCCGTGTCTGACTGCTACTTCACTCCTCATTTCGTTACACATCCCGTCAAGGAGGGGGGCTGCTACCCTCTTTGTGGACCAACCGACCGACCCCCCCTTCTCTGGGTACATGCCGACCCAGGGGGGGGGGGGAGTGTGCCCCCTTGGTGACCGGCCGACCCCCCCCTTTTCTCTGTCTACATGCCGACCTCAAAAGGAGGGGGGGTGTGCTTCCCTTTGGTGACCGGCCGACCTCCGCAGACAGCTTCTGGGTGCAGACCGACCGACCTCCGAAGCTCCGCGAATTCCGGGACGAAACGGGCAGCGTCTCCTCCAGAAATCTTCCTCCTTCTCGCTGTAGGGGTGGGTCCCTTTTTATAGTGGCGGGGTGACGGTTACACTCCGCGAAAATCGGGCGAGTGATGTGTCCCCGCAATGAGCTCAACCGTCGCGATGACATGGCGCGCGGTTGACACCTGGTCACGTTGGCCCAGAAATACGGAGCGTTGTCAGCACTACGGGCCGTGTCTGACTGCTACTTCACTCCTCATTTCGTTACACATCCCGTCAAGGAGGGGGGCTGCTACCCTCTTTGTGGACCAACCGACCGACCCCCCCCTTCTCTGGGTACATGCCGACCCAGGGGGGGGGGAGTGTGCCCCCTTGGTGACCGGCCGACCCCCCCCCCCTTTTCTCTGTCTACATGCCGACCTCAAAAGGAGGGGGGGGGGTGTGCTTCCCTTTGGTGACCGGCCGACCCCCCCCTTCTCTCTGTCTACATGCCGACCTCAAAAGGAGGGGGGGGGTGTGCTTCCCTTTGGTGACCGGCCGACCCCCCCCTTTTCTCTGTCTACATGCCGACCTCAAAAGGAGGGGGGGGTGTGCTTCCCTTTGGTGACCGGCCGACCCCCCCCCCCCTTCTCTCTGTCTACATGCCGACCTCAAAAGGAGGGGGGGGGTGTGCTTCCCTTTGGTGACCGGCCGACCCCCCCCCCTTTTCTCTGTCTACATGCCGACCTCAAAAGGAGGGGGGGGGGTGTGCTTCCCTTTGGTGACCGGCCGACCCCCCCCTTTTCTCTGTCTACATGCCGACCTCAAAAGGAGGGGGGGGGGTGTGCTTCCCTTTGGTGACCGGCCGACCACCTCCAAAAAAGCAGCGGAACACACAGAATCTTCAGAGACCAGGGTTCATGGCTTCCAACTTGGACTCGATCGACACACTACTCGAGTGTACCATCGATCCTCTGAGTTTGAGTTAACCTGCATAGCCACCAAAAGTGCGACGCAGACTGCACTCTAATTCCCCCAGACTTACTATGTTCTCCCGTATACCCCTGCTCTCCGCTTAGTATGATAAACCTGCTATCCCTCCACTTGGTGCCATGATGCAACTCGAGCGGTGGAGAATACCGTCAGACTCGAGTGCTCATATGACTCGGTTCCTTCCAGATTGACCTTATATATCGTACCTCCGATTACTCTACCAAGTAACCAAATCCGTCACCAGTCCAACTAATGACCACCTGGCCAGGGTTTAATACGACGTAGGTCAGACCAAGGAACGCACCTCTCGTTAGGGGTGTGGATGGCCTATAGGAGTGACAGCTAATGCAATGCCAGCTGGGTAACCCAATACACCGTGGTTTTGGATTACTGTATCCGGATCCTTACACATTGGTGCACGAAAGCACCACACAACTGGTTAGTCCATCATACATGGTTCCTCAGGGTTTAGGATCGTTTTACCCTAAGCAGAAACACGGCTTAGTGCACCGGTGTCTGCTCATCGATCTTTGTACTGTGTTGGTTCTGTTCGGCCATAGATACTGTGCCTGGTAATGACCATGGTGAAGGCATCCACGCTTTGTCATCCCAACAGCTTATCCTGATAGGGTGACCAACCCTAGTCAAAGCTGCGAACGTATTTTGGTTACATAGGACCAGTCCATTGAGTCTCTCACTCAAGTGGATTACCATATAGCCATAGCTCTCTGTTCTATAATCAAAACACGTACTAAGGTATGTACCAAGATGTAATCCTAAGTTATCAACCATACATAGCTTAACTATAGGTTTTTACGAGCTGTAAACCTTACCAATTTTAATAATCTCCCATTAGGTCTAACGAGAAAAAATAGTGTTGAGCTCCGTAGCTTCTACATGCTGCCCAAAAGTCTTTGCAGGAATTCTCTAAAGAAATTGACAACATTATCTGCAGATAGCACCTCAGTACCGCTACTTGCATTTCCTTCTATAACTGTCAGATCAAGTGGAGTTTGTACTTGATGGGTTTTCCCTAACGCTAGGTCCTTGGCTCTTTGGACGTTGCTTACCGCTCTTCTGTTGTCACAATAGATAACTGAGCATCTGGTACGCATCCCTGGTTCTCCAAAAACTTCTTGAGCCATACCACCTATTAGACTACCTCGCACGTAACAATGTGCTCAGCCACTGTGGTGGAGTCTGTGATGCACTGTTGCTCACACTCTTTTAACTACCACTTCTAATCCCAAGATAAAAATAATTCCTAAAATCGATGATTTGGACTGCACATCTGACACCAAAGTCAGACCCTGTGCATCCAATCGATATCAGAACCTGTGAAGTGCAAGCTAACTCACAATCCTTACTTGATGAGGACTTCTGAGTATACCTTCACATCGGTCCAATGACCTGGACCCGGGTTCGACTGAAACTGGCCCATCATTCCTGCTGCGTAATAGATATCTAGCCTCGTAAATCAAATCTGGCTAGTATCTTATCTTCATACGTAGCTTGTGACAGCAAGAGAATCTTGCTCTGGTAATCTTGAGTTACCTTGATTCCTAGAACATAACTCGTCTCACTAGGGTTTTTTACATCGAATTGTGATGACTATAAACTTTTACCATAAACAATATCTTCAATCAATAGAATATCGTTAATGTAAAGTACTAAGTACACTCTTGTAGCTATTTCACCTTTCTTGTACCCACTTAGTTTATCCTCATTTTGATCAAATCCGTGTGAGCGGATTTCCTTGATCAAAATAGATATTCCAACTTAGATGCTTGCATCAGTCCAAAAATGAACCTTTGCAACTTATATTCCAGATCTTCCTGACCTACTGACACAAAGCCTGGGGCTGCATCACCCATATGTCCTATCCAAATTCCCATTAGGGAATAACTATCTTGACATCCATCAACCAGATCTTCTAACTACAATGGGCTGCGATGGATTAAGAGGATCTAAAATATACTTAGGCATAGCTATCGATGAGAAGGTTTTGACATAGTCAATCCCTTCTCTCTTGGTAACCAATCTAGCCTTTTAAGTCTTAACTAAGTGCTCTTCTTATACACCCCAAAAGGGTGGCAGTGTAATAAGAGTCGAGACAGTTCTAAGGGACATTGATGCAAGCTTACCTCCATGGTCTTTTATTAGTCAAAGCTGTCGGAAGCTCCCACTACTTCATCGTAGCTTTAAGGATCATCCTCCTGAAACTCTGGATTAACTATCGAAGTTTCTCCATAGTATCTATCAGAAGCTCTGATGCTCCCATAACGATGAGTTGGTGGTGGTACAAAGTGAATCGTTTCTACAGTATATGGTATACTAGTTTTTTGTATCATCTACCCCCGCTACGTTTTCAGATGCACACTCTCTACCAGTACCGGTAAACTTATGGTCTATAATATAATCTTGGTCTAGGTAGATGGTATTTGTAGAAACGATTACCTTCCAAACCTCAAGATCATAGAATAGTCCACCTTATGCCTCTCTAGGGTAACCTATAAACAGATATACCTGAAACTTCATCTCTATCTTATCCTTCTTGTCCTTTTGCACAAGTACAAGACAACCATATATCTCAAGACACTATAGTGTCAGCTTTCGCTTAGACCATAACTCTCTATAGGTCTGAGGCACTGATCTAGATGAGAGATAGTTTCAGACATAAGCTACTCTTTTAAGATACAACCCCACCATAAGGTGGGTAGTACACTTGACAATATTCATCATATTACGGACCATGCCAAATAGGGTCCGATTCCTTCTCTCGAAGACTTTATTCTGACGTGTTATCCTTGGAGCATTTAACTAGGAGATAATCCCATGCTCCCTTAGGATCCTTTGGAACTCGTCCGATAGGTTCTCGTTCCCTCGATTAAATCGAAAAGACTCATATTGTCTGGACGCTCTTGGAACCATAGATGTCAAAATTAACTAACACCTATACCTTAGTGATCCCTTTTAGTTATTCTGTCTTCCAGATAATATTCACAGGTCAGAAGGATCTCCGAGGAATCTGTGAACAGAAACTCAGCTTTCTGCTACCTTTGAATTTATCTGAAGCAAAATATCTAAACGGGAGGGGTCACAAGTGGGTTAGATTCTCCGAAGGATTTAGATGAATTTCAAACAGACACTGCAGCTGTAATGAGATCTATTTCCGAATTAGGATTAAATACAAAGAGATTATTCTGATCTATTCCTCTAGTAATGAAGTTATCTTTTCAGTTTAAGATACATACCTACGGTACTGTCTAAAACTTAAAACTTCATTTATCGAGGAGGAAACAGAATGAAATCTCTAAAGATCAAAATCCTTATTTCGGAAAGACTAAGATAATATATCTAACAGCATCCGCAGTGGCTTATAGCATCAGTACCTATGTTAGGATCATTTCACCATAAAGTAGCCTTCTGTTTTTCTTGAATCTCTATAAACACGAAGTCCATATTCCAAGAAGTAAAAGAACTACTACTAAATAGTGACTTAACCCCTAATACCCTGAGACCATACTCAATCTTCAAATACCCCCAATTCTCACCACAACGGAAACACTTCCGTCCTTGGTGTCACTAGACTTAGGAGTCCATACTAGTTTCTGCACCAGAATAGTTTTCGATCTCTGATAAGTTACTCCTTAAGGTTATTCTGAAGAAGACCTAGGTTAAGTACTAAAGGCATTGCCTTTAATTTTGATCACATCCTTTGTCTCCTGAAAAGCTCCTTAGAAGTTCTGTGATTATCATCTCTAGCTTGTTAAATCTAAAATCTTTGACAACGCCTTCGAAGGTTCCAGACAAAGATACAAGACAAACGTCTTCCACCACCTCATCATCTGGCACCATATCTTTGGAATCTAGTTCGATCTGGAACTCATAGATGTGTTTCTGAACATGCATACCCTTCGACATCTCGGTATCAACAAGTATCTTGATGGAAAAGAGATTAGTCTATAAACCTTACTTCTCTGACATCTAATGCAAGTAAAATTTTATTTCAGAGGACCCGGTATATTTCTGACTTGCTTCTAAAGAGTTGTCCACATGTCTGTTATGACACAAAACTTGCACATCTCCTCAAACTCTCGCTAGTCGTCATAAGCTCTCGTTAGTGCCCTAGTGACATCTAGACCTATTAGGTCTGGTACATGGATATTGAGATTTAAAGACAATGTGCGTTTACTACCCCAAGCATGAGCTAAAGATAACGCTTTCGCTCTACATAGTTAGAGACCTGATTATTGGTTCTCTTATGGTATAGCGGATAGGGGAACTATATGGTTGAATGAAAGAATGCAAAAAAAACTTATTTTATGGATTTTGAAAACAAGCTAATTATATCCAAATACCAACGCTACCCTCACAGCGAAGACACATCTATGGATTAATTAACCATATATGTGATATCTCGGAATCGGATACATTTACCCTAGGGGGCGTGGTGCAGTGTCATCAGCTCACACGGGTCTTTCCTTGACCCAGTCCAAATCTGTCAACTAAGGGCTTTGATGGACCATGGTTATCTTTTTGGCTAGTGTCACGTGATCCCCATTGTCTGAGCAATGGATGTCTTAAGTCCACTTCGAATACTTACCCACAAGCCTAAGCAATTATGGCACGGGAGTTCATATGGCTCCCACTATGAAAAAAAAGCCCTTCTCTCTTAGCCCCGTAACCGTCATATCCTGAAGGAGACCGCTAAGTCATCTGGCATGGAAAAACATAACCCTCACCCTAGGGGGTGTCGAGCAACGCCTTTCCACCCAGACACAAAGCAATTGGTTGTGGAGGCCAGAGGATCTCGACAAGTCCTCTTACACATCCCTTATTATAGTTGAGGGTTATTTTTTGCAAGTATGAGTATACACTAAGATCACGACAACCTATACACTAGACCCTGGTCATACCGTGCTCCCACTAGCGTTTCAAGCCTTTCGCGAATCATTAATCAATCTCTGGAATATCATAGTCCCTGCCTCAAATGGATTTCTCCACTCAAGGGTCACATTACATATCCCAAGAATATCGATGCTCTGCAAACCTGGCTATCACGCTAATGCCCTAGAGCCTAGCCTAAGGTCAGACTGATAGGAAAGGTCTCCCACTACCATGGTGCCCCGCTATAAATTTAAAGATTAATGTCATAGTAGAATTTCAACTCATTCTAGTTTTCGATTCTGGCTAAAAAGGCACACCCGACTAATCAAGTGTTGACCTAATGGTGGCATAACCAAATGTGAGGAATTCATCCTATCATCAATGGTTAATTAAATAATAGGCATCATTAGTGGGATCTTATCCTAATAAGGTCGCTTAGACCCGAGGGGAAAGGGTATCCCTCTAACACACTGATAATAAAATTATCACATCGGGGTTCTCTACAGAAATATAAAGAACTAGTACTACTGAAAGAAACAACCATATAACTGAATCAAGTTCAGGGTCTGACCCCTGAACTTGACTGGCACAGCGCAGGCTCTCTGTCTCCTTCACAAGGTTCCTCGATCAAGTGCAAGCCTCTGTATATGATCTCTTTATGCTTTATGTCCTTTGCCGTCATCGTGTATTCTTCGCCGGATTGCCATCGTCCACCAAGGTTCTGCTCGTCCTCCCAGTAGTGGATCTCCGCGGCAAGTCCTCCTCTTTAATCTGTAACCGAAAAAGACCTAGTACACTTCGAGCAAGTGTTCGATCATATATAATTTTTTAAAAAGAAAAAGAAAACAAGCCTAGCAAAAAGCCTAGGAATCAATGGTGGTCAACCTCCACCACTTGCCCCACTATAGCTCTAAAACATATCCATGCACAGAAGAAAGCACATCCAGACAATATGCTAGCACGGGGTTCGACCCCCGGTAGAAAGCAATCACATATCTAGATTATTTTAGAAGTGGCACCCTGCAAGAATAATTCATAGAACAAACAATCTATACAATGCATGATCTACTCGTAGAACCCCGATGGCGGCACATACTATTCATGCATGCACATGACAGTTTCATAAAAAATATAAAACGCACACCACTAGTGTGGCTCTAATACCAATTGTTGAAAATAATTCCATGGTAGAGGACCGCAGTGGAAGCAAGGAGTAGGTCCGAAGACCGTGAGCGGTGTTCGTTATATATCAAAATTTTTATTGAAACGATCTACATATGCGCGTATGAATCTAGCATGATAACTACGTGAACCCCTAACGTCGATCTAACGTGATAGAACAATCTAGCATGCATGCATATTCTATCTATGCTAGATCTACAAGTTAGGGATCATACATGCGTGTGGATTTTTTCGCCGCAACAAGTTTCTTTTTTATCGATAGAGACGAGCTCGGATCTGCTCGATATACCTTTGGTGAAACGAACATAACTTTCTGTTTCGAACTCTGATTGGGTTGAAATTTGGACTACACGTAGAGAACTTCGAGGTGCAACTTTTATAAGTGATTTTTTATCTTTTGGAGTTCTGTAGATCCTACAATCGCAAAAATATCATTGATTTTCTGTGCAGATTCTGGACAGCAAAAACTTGCGGGAGATGCCTTCTAGTTCATCCGATCTCGCATAATGTACGATACCTCATCGATGGATCTCTAAGTATCTCTATCCGATGAGCCTTCTTCTTCTATGAAATACTATACAAGAAAGACGAGTCACCATCCAATGGTGCAACCGAGGGGAGAAACGAGAGAGAAGAGGAGAAGAGAGCTAGGGAGAATAAATGAGGGGGGGTCGGGTTTTTTCAGCACCTATGGCTGACCCCCCTTTGCCCCTTTTATAAGGCCGGCCTATCCCCTTGGATAAGGCTCCAAGGGGATAAGTTCATCCCCTAAAAATCTCTCCAAAAATCTCTTTATCTCTCCTTCTCCTTATCCGTTTTTCCCACTTTTAGAGCTTGTTTTGACCAAATCAAAACCCATATCTTATCCCTATGGTTGGTCCTATTACTAGGGGATTCTTATCCTCAGTATATAGGGGCCGGCCCTGCATGGGTCTCCCACAGCTAGGGTCAGCCACTAATGAGGCTTGGCAGTGTGCATTTTAACCAAAATGCCCTTATGCCTCAAATTGATCATTTCTAGTGTGCGAGACTTAGCGATTCTTCTTTAAGTGATATTGACAAGTTACTTTCCTATTAACTGAGGTCACCGGAGGGTGCTCTTAGTAAATTTAATTAGTCAACTCGCAATATGTCCCGGTGCACCGCACCCACGTAGCGAAGTTCACTTATGGCGAGGGATAACTACATGCGTTTTTGTACTAACCTAGGGTTTCCCCTTAGTATACACACGTAGCTATGCATCTATCGTGCACTAGTATGAAGCACTCACGGAGCATAAGCTTAGTCTTCTCGCTTTCTCTAACTGTGTTCTGTGTTTCGAGGAGATGGTACAAGGACCGTACATAATGTGGATAAGGTGAAACCTTCAAGGACCAGGGTTCATGGCTTTCAACTTGGACTCGATCGACACACTACCCGAGTGTACCATCGATCCTATAAGTTCGAGTTAACCTGCGTGGCCACCCAGAGTGTGACACAGGCTGTACTCCAATTTCCCCAGACTTACTATGTTCTCCCGTATACCCCTGCTCTCCGCTTAGTATGGTAAACCCGTTGTCCCTCCATTGGTGCCATGATGTAACTCGAGCAGTGGAGAATACCATCAGACTCGAGTGCTCATATGACTCGGTTCCTTCCAGGTTGACCTCATACATCGTACCTCCGATTACTCTACCAAGTAACCAGATCCGTAATCAGTCCAACTGATGACCACCTGCCCAGGATTTAATACGACGTAGGTCAGACCAAGGAATGCACCTCCCGTTAGGGGTGTGGATGACCTGCAGGAGTGACACGCTGATACAACACCAGCCGGATAACCCAGTACACTGTGGTTTTGGATCACTGTATTTGGATCCTCACATATTGGTATGCCAAAGCACCACACAACTGGTTAGTCCACTAGCCATGGTTTCTCAGGGTTTAGGACTGTTTTACCCTAAGCAGAAACATGACTTAGTGTACCGGTGTCTGCTCATCGATCTGTGCACCGTGTTGGTTCTGTTCGGCCACAGACACTGTGTCTGGTAATGACCGTGGTAGAGGCATCCAGGCTCTGTCATCCCAACAACTTATCCTGATAGGGCGACCAACCCTAGTCAGAGCTGCGAACGTATTTAGGTTACATGGGACCAGTCCATTGAGTCTCCCACTCAAGTGGATTACCATGTAGCCATGTCTCTCTGTTCTGTAATCAGAACACGTACTAAGGTATGTACCAAGATGCAATCCTAAGCTATCAACCATACATAGCTTAACTATAGGTTTTTACGAGCTTTAGACCTCATCAATTCTAACATGATGCACATGCACGCACCAGTAGACAAATTTTGTGGTCTGATACGTAAAGGCTGTCAAAGTTTAGCTCTGTTTCGGTGAAGACGGAACACGAAAAGAAGCTCTAAGCGTGTCCATCAGAGGGCTGGCGCCCTGGGCGCCAGCAGTACGGCGCCCGGTCCCTAGAGGGTGCCAAAATTGGGGTCACAAACGAGGGTTGGCGCCAACTGTCTGGCGCCCAGTCCCCTGAGGGCGCCACCCTCTCGGGTTGACGCCCTAGGCACTCACAGTGCTGCACCTTAGGCATCAGATTTTTGATGGTTTTCGATGGGGCTACAGGTTGGCGCCTTGGGCGCCAAGAATGAAACATGCACACGTTGGACGCGTTTTTGCACAGTTTCATGGGGCTTTAAATTGGGTTTTGACCCTAGGTTTTGTAAAACATTGTCATTGTGTTGACGGCTCGTTTTAGGGTCTTTCTTCGAGCTTCTCACATGTGTTTGAGAGACGAAGAAGATTTGGATCTTGAGAGGAGATTGATCTCCTTGAGATCCGATGGAGCAAGGAAGATGAAGAGGGTTGTAAACTCCAAGATTTAATTCCATTGCTGCAAGGGCGGTGACCGACACCTGCAGAGGTAGGAATTTCAAAACTGCATGATCAAATCTCTTTGTGTCGTATGGATTGTTTCTTTGTTCTATTTTCTCTGTGATTGTTGGATCGTTCTTGGTGGATTCGATCCTTCTCTTTGGATCGTCAGAGATTTGAAAACCCTAGATCGCTTCCGCGAGCGTAAGACGGCAGATCAAGATCTCGTCTGAGGTATTCCGCGCCAACAACTAGTATCAGAGACAAGGTTTTGGAAGATTTTGCGTCTGATCTGTCAGAAATGACCGAAGAGAAGGCCACCATGGGTAGCATGAAGATTGATCTCAAGTCATTCGACGGGAAGACCAATTTCACGCTATGGCAGAGGAAGATGAGGAATATCTTGATACAGAAAGATCTCCTCATGTGCATTATAGGGAAAGAGCATGTACCGAAGGATACGACGGGTGAAGCACAGGCGAAAGCCGATCAGAAGGCGATAAGTTCCATAGAGCTTCATCTATCGGATGAAGTCATGTATAGTTTCATGAAGGAAACGTCAACTAAAGGTACTTGGGATAAGTTGTAGCCAATGTATATGGAAAAATCATTCTCGAACATATTGTTCTTAAAGGATGAACTATACGATTTATGTATGGATGAAGACAGGGATCTGATGGGACATTTGAACCGGTTCAACCGGTGTATTTCAGATCTTCTGCAAGTGGAGGTGAAGTATGAGGAAGACGACAAGGCACTGCTCTTACTACAGTCTCTTCCACCGTCCTATAAGTACTTAAGGACCACCCTAATGTTCAGTAAGGAGACTCTCAAGTTTGAGGAGGTAGTCTAGGCGATCATCTCCCATGCAAAGATATGCAAGAATATGGGAGAAGATGTGAAGGGTGCTGGACGCGTTGTGAAGAGCTCTTATGAGCACTAAGGCCGATCGAAGGATAGGCATGCTAGAAACCAGAGCAGGGATAAGAGACATTCGATGTCCAAGGGACGATCGAAGAAGCTAAAGTGCTTTCACTGCGGGAAGAAAGGACACATCAAGCGACATTGCTTTTAGTTGCAAGACGAGACGAAGGAGAAGTTTTGGTGTAACAATCATAACTTTTGATATCGAACTTCGATTGGGATGAAAATTGGAATGGAGTTAGAGGACTTTGAGACGTAACTTTTGCAATAAGTTTGAGATTGTTTGGACTCCTATAACTCCTACAACAATAGAAACATCATAGATTGTCTGTGCAAAATCTGTATAGCAAGAAATTGTGGAAAGCGCTTCTAGTTCACCCGATCTCGCACGATACACGGCATCTCACCAATGGATCTCTGAGTGCCTTCATACGATGATCATTCTCTATCTACAAAACACCACACGAGGAAGATGACACAATGACCGACGTCGCAATTGATGGAGAGAGACGAGAGATGGAAAGAAGGAGAGAAGAGAAAGAGGCGGCTATGGTTTGCACCAAAAGCTTCTAGCATTGCTAGGGTCAACCCCCTCTCTCTCCTTTCTCCTTTTATGAGGCCGGCCACCACTAGGATAGAATTCCTAGAAGCTAGGTCCAGCCTCTCCCTTTATCTCTCCCTTGTCTCTCTCTTTCTAACTTTTAGGAGTTGCAAAGACCAAGTTAAAGCCCCTTTCTTATTTCTTATGGTCGGCCCCTATAATTGAGGTAACCACCTTCTAAAAACTAGGGGGCCGGTCTTGGCCAAGTCTCCCAACACCAAGGGCTGGGCCGCTTAGTGCATAGTGATATATGGTATTACCAAAACGATCCTATGTCACTAGTTGGTCATTCCACGTGTGCGAGAATTTGTAAGATACACATAAGTAAAGTCTACTAGTGATTTTACTATTCACTAGGGTGCCCTTTGTAGACACATAGGGTGCCCCTAGTAAAGTCAACTAGTCAACTTGTAATATGTCCTTGTACTTTACACTCATGTGGTGGAGTCCATTTATGGTAAGGGATTTCTACGTATGTCTCTGTACCACTCTAAGGTTTTCCCTTAGTATACATAAAAAGTTACACATCTATCGTGCACTAGTATGACGCACACACGGAGTGTAGGGTTGGACTCTTTGCTTTCTCTAACTACAGCCTGTGTTTCGAGGAGATGGTTCAAGGACCATATATTATGTGGATAAGGTGGAACCTTCAGATACCAAGGTTTATGGCTTCCAATTTGGACTCGATTGACATACCACTCTAGTGTATCATCGATCATCTGAGTCCGAGTAACCTGCGTAGCTACCCAGAGTGTAACATAGACTATACTCTAATTCCCACAGACTTACTATGTTCTCCCGTATATGTCTGCTCTCCGCATTGTAATAATAAACCTGTTGTCCCTCTACTTTGTGCTATAACATGACTCAAGCGGTGGAGAATACCATCAGACTCAAGTACTCATATTACTCAGTTCCTTCCAAGTTAACCACATACATTGTACCTCTGATTACCTTGCCAAGTAATCGGATCCAGTCAATAGTCCAACTGATGACCACTAAACATGGGTTTGATAGGACGTAGGTCAGACCAAGGAACGTACCTCCCGTTAGGGGTATGGATGGCCTACCAGAGTAGCACGCTGATGTGACGCTAGCCGGATAAATCAGTATACCATGGTTTTGGATCATGTAACTGGACTCTCACACATTGGTGCACCAAAGTACCACACAATTGGTTAGCCCATCAGACATAGTTCTTCAGGGTTTATGACTGTTTTACCATAAGCAGAAATACAGCTTAGTGCACCAGTGTCTGTTCACCGATCTGTGAATTGTGTTATTATGTTCGGCCACAGACACTGTGCCTAGTAATAACTATGGTGGAGACACTCATGATATGTCATCCCAACAGCTTATCCTAATTGAATGATCAATCCTAATCAGAGCTGCGAAACAAATTTAGGCTACATGGGACCAATCCATTGAGTCTCCCATTCAAGTGAATTACCATATAGCCATGGCTCTCTGTTCTGTAATCAGAACATGCATTAAGGTACGTACCAAGATGCAATCCTAAACTATCAACCATATATAGCTAAACTTTAGATTTTTATGAGCTATAGACCTCACCAATTCCAAAACCGGCATGCACCAATGTGTGCACATATATGCATCATTCGTGCATACTTAGAGGAACGAGTGTTGTTCGTGCACCCACTAATAGTAATAAAAAAAATAGATTTATTATTATTATTAAAATTTAATGTTGTTATATAGGTTGACTAACCTAAAATAATCACCAATACAAATCCTTTTTAAATATAAACACCATGTACATTCTGCAATATTACATTTAACAACAATTCTAGATTTATTATTACAATCATATCCTAATGTAAAATTCTTTTTAATTGCAAGATCATTCATTTCAGTTCGAAAATAGGTTGAAGAGTCATATGTTTTGCCAACATACATATGCTTATCATCCTTCAACGATGATAACCTCGAGGCACTAAGGACTTAGTCCATGTCACTATCAGAGGAATCTATTACCAATGTTGATATATTCTATACCATTGTAGGTAGCCATGCAAAGACAGATGTTGGTACCTCTGAGGACAATGATGGCCGGTGATCCTAGAACTAACTGCTGGTCTTAGTTATAATTATCAGTCATGTTACAAACTGATGTCGAGTAACTAAGCTCACCAACATAACATATGATGACTGATAGTTACAACCACAAGTATTAGGAGGGTGATCTACAAATACAGTAGGTTTAATGCCCCAAGACATGTTATCATTCATTATCCATTTCCAGTTTTCATCATCGTCTATTTTAACTAAATAAGATTGTGATTCACTAGCTGAATAAGTTGACCTCAAATCAAATCCGGGTTAAAGGTTTCACCAAAGGGAGATCTCCTCTTGCTGCTCAGACAGTAAGTGTACTATTGTGCTGAGAAAAGACGAGCTTCGTACTCCCTCCAATGTACGCATCCATTTCGCACCGACCTTTGTAATGAAAGAGAATTGGAATACTTGCCGACATAGTAACCAAAATAGCCAAAATATCAATTGAGGTAAAGAAGCTGTGAATGCAAGGAATGGTGAGGGATTTGAGGTTCTATACAAAATATTGAGCCAATTCAATTGGCGTATAAGAGCAATGGGCAAGAAAACGGCTAGTTATATGCTCGTTTAATTGGTCTATAAGTAGTTGTTGGCTGAACGAGAAGAAAACGACTTTTTGTACACCATTAAAATCTATGTATATAGTTATATGCTAGTTTAAATGGTGTATAAATGGTCGTTGTCTTGGCGATAAAGAAAACGGCTTTGTATACGCTGTTTAAACCGGCGTATATATATCCATACGCCAGTTTAACATGCGTGTAAGTCATTTTTTCTTAAAAAACTAAGTTTTGGTCCGTTTATTATTATAATATTATTTTATAATATTTTTAAAAAATTATTGTGTTTTTCAGTACCCTCTTCAGCTTATAATGCGTCTCGAACTACTATATGCAATCCGTAGCCTTGTTCAAGGGTTCAAATAAATGCTACTACATATTTCCATCTATTTTGTAGTGGTGGGCCTCAGCCTTAGTGGTGAGCCTTTCAAACCTATGGGGTTATTAAAAATCAGGACATTTCTCTCGCTCTTATTGCGAGTTTCAATCCTTGATCTATCTTGTACCAATGCACTAAAAGGTGAAGTACTTACCACATTGTCTATTCCAAAAAATATATATATATTATAATTTGTACCAAAGAGTACAATTTGTACCGATTAATTCCACTGGCTATGGACAACCCATTAGGATTGGTACCCAGTGATTAATCGATTGGAGTAGGATTTGCAATGGTATAACTTGTCTAATTTGACAAAAGAAAATCTTACTTCTATGCTCATGCCAAACTATTATTTTAGTTTAAATTTGCTATAATTTAAACTGCATAACCACTAAGATAGGTCTCCCTATTTGCCAACCGAATAGGCTCTTCTCCACTAACGCAAGCGGCGCATAGTGATTGTGCACACTATGTGAAATCAACAGCCACGATGCATATGGTGTGTTTTTGGATCGTGCGCACACTTTCGCTACCGGTCTTGCACCGAACGCTAGCTTGTGCTACTGGAGCAGAGTCAGTCCACCCGCCGCCAACCAGTCTTCTAGGTTTCTTGTCATATGCCTCCCTTTTGCTAAGTTGCTTTAGTTAGGTTTGGTTTTCTGCCCCGCTAATAGATTACTAATATCAGGTGGACGATTAGTCAAAAAAATCCTATCGGCCTTACTAATAGTTTACGTGTGTTTATTAGGATAATGCACGACAATGATGATAATGATGACGACGATGACAATGAATCCCACATTTGTTACCTACAAACCAACCTCTTTCGACCAGAGAAAAGGGATAGGAGTAGGGGTGTGCAGGATCCAAACCAAACTGATCGATTTTGATCAGTTTCGACACACTCAATGGATCGGATTGGATTGGGTTAACCAACATGATTGGATCCATTGACGGATTTGTAAATTTAAAACCGACCTAAACCAAATATAACCGATATATGTATATACGTATAATATATCATTAAATATATCACATGTCCTCGTATGGCCTTGCTACCAACAACCTTTGCAATACTGTAGGTCCGTAGGATGACTCACAATTAGTTAAAAAAAATTATTTAGTCCTAATGATTTGACAATAATAAGCATATCGGTCAAAGCCCAAACCAACCATCCGATCCAATACAATCCGGCTTTAATTGGATTGGATTCCAATCACAGTTCGGTTTAGATTGGATTAAAAATCTTCAAAACCGCCTAAGGCCGGTTGGATCAGTTTGGGTTTTGCGGGTTGGTTTTGAACCGATGCACACCCTTAGATGGGAGAGGCTCGTCACTCGTGTGCCTTTGGATCTGAATTAATGTCTCCACATGCTACCACCACCATCTCAATATTCCTTTCCTAAAGGGCCTCATGAGGGCCCAACCATCTGCCAATACAAAGATTGCCCCCCAACCAATAACCATTTGAGCTCAACATGTGCTCGCTCACATGCACCCAACCGCGCGCTCGACATGCCTTCAAGCAACAAAGGAGTTGGTGCACGTTGGAATGCCATAATAGAGTAGCATGCAACATAGTTGCCTATAGACTGCCAATTAACTCGTCATGATCTATTTAGTTAATTCAGTTGCCTCCATCTCCACCGTCGTCGCCGCCATTAATTACGATGTCACCGTTCTAGTTGGAGGCAGTGAACCCTAATCAATCGATCATCGAACACAAGAGGGCGGAAGTCCTTCGATTCAATGGAGATGGCCCCGATCGCCACCGAATCAAGATCATTCAAATCGGATTGTCCCTCTCGGGACCACACGATCGCCCCCAACACCTTGCTCAAGTTCAACGAATCGTACTCGGGCTGCCCATCCTCTGTGCCTATCTGTCACAACAAATTTTGGGCACCACAATCTTTAGTTCCATGGAGACCATATCCTTGGTCCTATCCACATGGTGAGGGTAGCCGCCCCTTTGGGAGCCGTCCGATCGCGAGCGGAAGGCTGCAACGTGGGCAGTTTATGACCTTAATGACAAAGAGTGACAACCCATAAGTGGGGTTCATTGGATTGCCAAGTAACATGGCTTTGTTTTTGAAGAGGGGTGGGAGGGAAGGGCATGCAGCCCCTTTCCAGCCCTCTTTAAAGGGTAGTTGGGCATCTTTCTTACCAGTTATGTCAATGGGGGGTAGCTGAAGCCATGTGCCACTATCATCAAAAGGATTTCCCTTAGCCTGTGATGAGGCCCAGGGAAAGGGGGGAGGGGAGGCCCATTTGCATGGTGTTCTTTCCCCTGTCTGAATGCACTGCCCACATGGCTCATGACTCTGGTGTACCACCCTCACCCAAAGGGGGTGCGCCATTACGCACCACATGTCAACGTACGTACTTGGATCTCTTGTGAGATTTATCTCACACCAGCTTTGGTGCTCGATCATTGGACAGAACTTAGAATAAACCAGTGCATTGGGAACGTGCGTTGCACACGTTATTCGCCTATGGACCCATTTAAACGTAGTCAACTTAAAAATAGTCATTTTAGTATAGGGTATGGACACCTGGAATAATGATAAGGGCATATTGATAATTTTTGTAAGGTCACAATGGGAAGTGAAATAATACAACACTTCCTTCCTTACTTTTGTTTTATTGACATAGGATCCAAATATGGGGTGTGTGTGTGTGAGTGTGTGTGTGTATATATATATATATACATATATATATATATATATATATATATATATATATAGAGAGAGAGAGAGAGAGAGAGAGAGAATACGGGGTATGAGCTGACAGCTTATTTGACAATTTGAGCTGTCAGTTTTTAACCATCCGATTCAAATCAACAGCCGTCCGTTATTTTTTTAAAATAAGTATCTGTAATACATTTGTAACCAACCCGTCCGAGACCTTATCCTCACCCCCCCTCTCTCTGTCTATCTCTCTCTCTTTCACTCTCGCGATGGCCCGACCCCGGCGACCCCCTCCAACTGCGATCCTCATCCCCTCCGGCAGCCACCCGACTCCGGCGACCTTCTGCGGCAGCCACTCCGACCCCGGCGGCCCCCTCCAGGCCTCCGACGGCGGCGATCTCCTCTCCCGACGGTGGTCGATCGCAGCCCCCTTCCTCTCCCGACGGTGGTCGATCGCAGCCCCCTCCAGGCCCCCTCCGACCCCAGCAGTTGTCCCTCCGGCGCTGTCCCTCCGGCAGTTGTCCCTCCGGCGCTGTCCCCTCCGACCCCGGCAGCTGTCCCTCCGACCCCGACACTGTCCCTCCGGCCGCCTCCGACCCCAGTCCCCTCCGGCGCTGTCCCTCCCGGGCTGCGGCCCGCCTCCGACCCCAGTTCCCTCCGGCGGTGCGCCGTCCCCCGGCCGGATCCGGTGCCGGTGCCGGAGGGGGCAGGGTCGCAGCCCGGGAGGGACAGCGCAAATGCCCAAATGGCCGGATCCGGTGCCGGTGCCGGAGGGGGCAGGGCTGCCGCTGCCGCTGCCGCGCGCGAGAGAGAGGAAGAGGGACAGTCGGGTTTCTTCACGAGAGAGAGAGAGAGAGAGAGCAGGGGTCAGATTGGGTGTTTTTAATTTTGTTTTAAACGGACGGTGGTTGATCAAGATCGGAGGGCTGTGAGCTGACAGCCCAAATGCCCAAATGGGCTGTCAGCTCATACCCCGTATTCTCTCTCTCTCTCTCTCTCTCTCTCTCTCTATATATATATATATATATATATATATATATATATATATATATATATATATATATATATATATATATATATATATAGGTGTGTTAGGTTGCGCTGTGTGCTGCCCCGGCTGGGAAATGCGCTGCGTGATTTACAGCCGTCCGATCGCACGGATCGGCTGCAAACCCAACTCGAAAACCCCCGCCCGTCTGATCCCCTAAAAGTTTTGGAATTTGATGAAATTTGGTGAGGGTGTTGTTTAGGGTAAGATAATCATCCTCACAAATTTTCATCAAATTCCAAAATGTTTAGGGGGGTCAAATGGTCGAAGCAAAATATGCATATTTTAACGATGAATGCGGACGGCTGATTTTGCTTCGACCATTTGACCCCCCCTTGAAGTTTTGGAATTT
>OX393557.1:28665739-28863239 GCA_947650365.1 Chamaelirium japonicum | reverse complement strand
GATGATCACCATCACCAAAAATCAACAAATTCTAAAACCTCTAAGTGTATCAAAATGATAGAAGTTGTATTGTTTATACATTTCAACCGTTAATTTGATGAGCTTATTTGAAATGTTTAGATATTTTAGAATTTGCTATTTTTTTGTGAGTATGATCTCAACATAGATATCATCTCCACAAAAAATTAGCAAATTTGAAAACCTCTATGGATGTTAACAGAGGAGCATACAATGAAGCCTTTAATGCATGGGCATGCAAAATACTATATATGGATTATTGACTAAGGCGAAGGGTAAAATGGAAACTCGTGCAAAAGGATGCATAATAGCCCTTGGTTTTTTAAATGGATATATAAGACTCAATTGATTAATGGCAAAAGGGTAATATTCTTGGATGGTATTTGTGACTTGTGTAGGGATAAAACAGGAAGGGTAAAAATGGCATATTACAATCCTAGACCTTGTGTTTGTTTTCATGACATAGGATTCAAAATATTGGGTATGGATTAATTGATAAGGTGAAGGGTAAAATGGGAACTCATGCAAAATGATGGAAGGATGTAAACACCCAAATATTTAGGGGGTATGGATTTAGGATAGGGTCAGGTCACAAGTTAGAGGGGAAATTGGGTTTTTGGGTATGGGCATTGGGGGATTCATACCCATACCCGAAAGCTAACAGGGTAGAGTTCGAATGTCCATACCCTACCCGAACATTTCCCTTGATCTCGTTAAAACATAGGATTGAGAAGGATAAACTGGAAAACATGTAGGATGGAAGGAAGAATGGGTTAGTGGATTAGTGGGATTGCCCTTACTATTATTGCCCTTGTTTTCTAATGGATAAATAAGATTCAATTGATTAGTGGCAAAGAAGAAAAAGACAAAATGGAAAATAAAAATTAGGATAGAAGGAAGCATGGATTAGTGGGATGTATTCCCATAATAGCCCTTGGTTTTTTAAATGGATATATAAGACTCAATTGATTAGTGGCAAAAGGGTAATATTCTTAGATGGTATTTGTGATTTGTGTAGGGATAGAATGGGAAGGGTAAAAATGGCATATTATGGTCCTAGCCTTTGTGATTGATTTCATGACAGAGAATTCAAAATACTGGGTATCGATTAATGGATAAGCTGAAGGGTAAAATGGAAACTCATGGAAAAGAATGGAAGGATGAAAGGACCCAAAAGTGCGGATTTATTTAGGAGGTATGGGTATGGATATTTAGGGAGAAATTTTCAAGTTCAATGGTTTTTCGCCTCATCGTTCACTTTTTTCTACAACTTTGTTTTTGTTCCAGAAAATCCTCGATAGATGAGAGAGAGAACATAGCCAGTATATTTCTTTTAAAGTGATTCACCCACAAGCTGGGCTACATTCATGGATACAAGCTTCTCAACATGGTAATCGTACACCACGTCCAGCGCAATAGTCTGTCTGATCATCTTCCACACTCTGACGCTTCGGTTCATTGCCCATCGATGATCCGACACAATAGTCTATCTGATCATCTTCCATGCTCTGACGCTTTGGTCCATCACCCGTCGAAGATCCGATGGAACATCACAGCCCATGCTTTGAGTCCGACACCTCATGCATCCATCGCCCCGGAACCACCGCACGTCAACGATGCTTAGCACTATGCACCCATCAATGCCTCTTCTAGTCACCCACCGGCTGCTCTATCAGACCACCCGTCAGTGCCTGGACAAGCCGCCAGTCAGTGACTCCGCACGCTACTACTAGAAGTTGTGCCCGTGCCCTCTCCTGGGACACTGCTCACAATCACGAAGCATCCGTCGTCCATCGACGACCCATCGGCACCAGTCATTGCTGCCTCTTGCCACCAGTCGGTGTATGAACAAGCTGTCAGTCGATGACTCCATTGCATCTCCCGTGCAGCCAATGATTCTTGTATCAGTGTCTCTGTGTAGTCCACGCTCAAGCACTTAGCTCCAATCGACGCTCTCTGCACGTCTGTCATCCCGCAAGCGTGCCAGCGACTGAGCCTGCCGAACACCTGTCAGTGTCCCTCTTTCGCTGTCTACCGATAACTCATATTTAAGTTTGATATTTTCGACCCTGTTATATTGGTCCCTATAAATTCTTGGAGAAGTAGGGCCAGATCTGCCTCATATTCTGTCCAGCTCATGTCTCTATGCCCAACTGTTCCGCACCTTTTGAATCTTAGGTATGTCTTAAATTTTAAGGACGAAACTTCTTTTTAGGAAAAGAGGCTGTAACACCCTGTAATTTTTATTAATTTTTAAATACACTAGTAGAGACCAATTATGTTTCGAACTATCAAAATTGCGTTATAGAATCAGCAATATAGAAATATGAAGTGACCATAGCATAGGGATTTCCGAATATTCAAATTCATATTTAATTTTGATATTTTTGACCCTGTTTCATTAGGCACTCTTGGAATTGATAAGGTCTAGAGCTCGTAGAAACCTATAGTTTAGCTGTGTATGGTTGATAGCTAAGGATTATATCTTGCTACGTACTTTAGTACGTGTTCTGATTACAGAACAGAGAGCCATGCCTACATGGTAATTCACTTGAGTAGAAGATTCAGTGGACTGGTCTCATGTAACCTAAATTCATTTGCAGCTCTGATTAGGATTGGTCGCCCTATCAGGATAAGCTGTTAGGTTGACAGAGCATGGGTGTGTCCACCACGATCATTATCAGGCATAGTGTTTGTGGATGAACAGAACCAACACAGTGCACAGATTGGTGAGCAAACATCGGTGCACTAGGCCGTGTTTCTATTTAGGGTAAAACAATCCTAAACCCCAAGGAACCACGACTGATAGGCTAACAAATTGTGTGGTGCTTTGACACGCCAATATGTGAAGGTTCAATTACGGAATCCTAAATCACGGTGTGTTGGGTTACCCGGCTGGTGTCGCATCAGCATGTCACTCTTGTAGGTCCTCCATACCCCTAACAGGAGGTGCTTTTCTTAAACTGACATGCATCGTATTAAACTCAGGCCTAGTATTCATCAGTTAGACGGTTGACCGGATCTGGTTACTCAGTAAGGTAATCAAAGGTACGACATACATAATCAACCTGGAAGGAACCGAGTCATATGAGCACTCGAGTCTGATGGTATTCTTTACCACTCGAGTCGTGTCACAGCATCAAGTGGAGGGACAACGGATTTACCACTAATAAGTGGAGAGTAAGGGTATACGGGAAAACATAGTAAGTCCGGGAGAATTGGAGTGTAGGCTGCATCGCACTCTGGGAAGCTACACAAGTTAACTCAAACTTAGAGGGTTGATTGAGTCCAAGTTGAAGCAGTGAACCCTTATCCCTGAAAGTTTCATATTATCCATATTATGTATGATCCTTGAATCATCTCCTCGAAATACAAGACGCAATTAAAGAAAACAAAGAGTCCAACCCTATGCTCCGTGTGCGCGTCGCACTAGTGCACGGTAGATGCGTAACTTTGTGTGTGTGCTAAGAGGAAACGCTAGAGTGGTACAGAGACACACGTAGTCATCCCTTACCGTAAGTGAACTCTGCCACATTGGTGCGATGCACCGGGACATATTGCGAGTTGACGAGTTGACTTTACTAGTGGCACCATCTGTGTTTACTAAAGGCACCCCAATGAATAGTGAAATCACTAGTGCACCCCACTTTTGTGTGTCATGCGAGTTCTCGTGCACGTGGGACGACCAACTAGTGCTATGGGGGTATTTTGGTAATACCAAGCATTGCCATGGAGTATGGGTGGTCGGCCCTAGGTGTTAGGAGACTAGCAAGGGCCGGCCCAGTTTTAATAAGGTAGTTACCTCCATTATAAGGGCCGGCCATAGGGGATTTGGGTGAGGGTTTGACTTGGTCATTCCCACTCTAAGAAGTCAGGGAAAGATAGAGATAGAGATATAGGGAGAGATAAAAGGGGGCCCCCGGCTCTATCCATTAGGAACTTAATCCAAGGAGAGGCTTGCCTTATAAAAGAGCAATGGGAGAGAGGAGCCGGTCTTAGCACCTGATGAAGCCCTAGCCACCCCTCCTCTCTATCTCTCCATCTCTCATCTCTCGTCTCTCTCCCGCTTGCGACTTCGGTCTGTAACGACCGGTATAAAAAAAAAACAAAACAAAACAAAACCCAAACCCACAACCCTTACCCGAACTCGACCCTAGCCCACTACCCTACCCAACCAAACCCGACCCTCTCTCTCTATCTCTCTTCCTCTCTTCTCTCCCATCTCTCAGGTCTCTCTCTCTCTCTCTCCCTCTCTCTCTCTCTCTCTCTCTCTCTCTCTCTCTCTCATCAGCCCCTCACCCGATCCCCTCTCTCTCTCTCTCGGATCTCCCTCACCCTCTCACCCCGACCCTCTCTCTCTCCCCCCAAACCCGATCCGACCCAACCCTCCCCCCAAAATCATCGCCCTTTCCCTCGATCCCTGCCCCTTTTGACCCCGGAATCCTGCCGGCCATCGTCGCCCCTACCCTGCCACCGCCGCCCCTACCCAGCCGCCCTACTCGCCGCCCCTACCTGCCACCGCCGCCCCCTTCCCCCTTTAAAAACCCCTCACCCGACCCTCTGTTGTAGCTCGTGTGTCCTTAGTGTGGAATTTCTGTATTAACATTAATAAAGATGACTTTGGTCATTGCTTTAATTAGAATACTACTCTGGTATATGATAATACTCATATAATAAAAGGACCCTAGGGAACACAGTAGACCACTAAGGCGCATGGAGGATCCATGCTTGGGAGACCCAGTGGACCAGTTCTGTGTAGACCTAGAACTAGTTCACAGCTAAGGTGATGCCGGTCGCTTCACCGAGAACAAGCTGTTGGTAGGTAGAGGATGTGGTGAAGTCTCCACCACGGGAACGTGGGATTCCCATTCACCTGACCAAGCACGATGATCGTGTTGAACAGGAACTTAGATGGTGCACAGTTCAGTGATTCAAACACTGGTGCAGAAACCGTCTTACTACTATAGATAATCAGTCCTTAACCCTGAGGGATCATGTACACTGGGCCAACCAGTTGTGTGGTGATTTGATGTGGCAACGTGTGCGGATCTTCCATAGTCCAATAACACGGTACGTTGGGTTACCCGGCTGGTGCTTGAGTGACATGTAATCCCTATAGGTTATCCGACGTCCAGTGTTGGATGGGTGCGTTTTGATGAGTCAATCTGACCACACAGTTAACCCAGGCCTGGTGGTTGTCAGTATGACTGACGATGTTCCGGATGCAAGGCATAGCACCGGAAGGTGTGTGGTGTTATAGATGACAAGTCATCAAACCCTAGTCAGATGATTGATCGGGATCTGACGGTGCTCCCCACCGCCCGAGTCGTATCATGGCACCAGTAATAGGAGGGACTAAGGATTATCGGAGTATAGTAGAGAACAGGGTTACGAGGGAGTAACATAAGTTTAGGATCATTAGAGTTCAACTCGCGTCGCACTCTGGGTGGCTACGCGGGTTAATCGGATTAGGGCTGATTAACGGAACTTTCGGTGTGTCACCGGAACAGTTAATCAGGGATCCGGTTGGAGCTAGAGATCCCGAACCCTGAAGGTTTCACCCTGTCGTTGTGTATAGGAATTGTTCCCCAACCTAGTTGGATACGTTGGATGCGAAGTAGCACGATGGAGCGCAAACCCGGAGCCAAAGAACCTAATTCATATGTGTTACGGGCAGTAGGGGTATTTTGGTAAATACTGAAATATGGCTCAGAACATATTGAATATGGATCTTAGATTGAGCGGAATAATTCCAGGAGCTCACAGGCGCTGACGGAATTCGATTCCGAGTAGCGCACCTCACTCAGTCTCTCTTTCAGTTTTCCGCTTTTCGTGAATGGCGTTTTCGTTCGGGCTTCACGATAGACACCCGGAATCCCTAAACACCCCCCCCCCCCTTGTCCCTATCCATCTAGGGGCCGGCCCAAGCTTCCTTGAGGCTTTGGGAGACCATCCCTATAAAGGAACAGGGAGAGGGAGGGGCCGGCCCTAAGCCTCCTCTCCTTTAGAAAATCCGAACCCCCCTTAAGGCTCCTCCTTTGTGGTTTCGGCCAAGGAAACGAGAGGAAGAAGAAGAGAGAAGGAAGAGGAAGGAAGGAGAAGAAAGAAAGGAGAAAGAGGAGGAGAAAATCTCGCAGCTCGTCATCGTCTTCACAACGGATTCCTCCGTCGGCTCGTAATCCCTGCACTCAGAGACGGGATTTCGAGGATTCTTCAATTCGCAAAGGACAAGGTGCTATCCGACAGTTTCCCTTGCGATTCAAGTGCGGTTCTTCATCGTTCCGTCGTCTCCGGATCATAGATCCATAAGGTATGATGATTCTAAACACCTAACTAGATGCATGCATATCTTCCGTAGATCGTAGTATGCCTCTAGGGTGTCCGCACATATGCTAAGATCATAGATTTGCATGTAGATTGTTTTGTAGAATTAATTGTAATGAAACATACACCGTATGATCTTCGGATCTTTCTTTTGCTTCCGCTGCGACTCTGATTAGCGGATCCAATTCCAACACCCTCTTCCCCCCTTCCCCTATCCGATCCCCCCCTCAACCCTCTCCGATCTCCCCCCCCCTTCCTCTCCGAGCTCTCTCTCTCTATTAGTGCCACGATGTGGCTGACGGGGAGGCATTGTGTACGATCGGCCGGTGCAAAGGAGGGCATCGCTGCACCAGAGCTTGAAGGGAGGAGCTCACGGTTGGAGCTAGTCCCCTGCACCAGGTCAGTCCCCTCATTTCCCTTTAGTGTTGTGGAGACCAGCCCGACCGCCTTCTTTGCTTTCGGTTTTGTTGAGGCTGATGTAGCCGCCATTTTTCCCTTCCTTCCCATGCCGTGGACATGATCGCCCGCTATGTGGTCGGCGACTATGTAGCCGACGAAGCCCGACCAAGTTTCGGCCAAGCCCATGGACTGACAGCCACCTGCCGAACTAGCCAACAACCCCTCCCTCCTTTGCCTCTCTTTCTGTTCGGACTGCCATCGGCCTGAAGGCTAACGGCTGATGGTAATGTGGTCTCCGACCTCCCCTTGTGATGTCGAATCCGACACCCGACTTTTGGAGCCCATCGTGACCGTCGAAATCCCTTGACCCATTGAACTCTTGAGTTCTTTCCTGTCCTTTGTGAGGTGCGATTTAGTGGAAATCTCATTGATGGCTATTTAACCACACCGATTCAATTCCAGCCATTTTTGGTAAATAGTTGAACCTACACCTCAAGGTAGCAAGTCTCCTGCCGGCAATACATTTGAGCACCGCACAAATCCCCTTGAGCTGATGCGGTTTAGACCATACTCGGCCTTAGAACCGATGTTTGCGCATCAACGCTCGTTATTTTATATTCATCGATCAGGGATATAGCTCCGTGCCGATTGACCTTATTGCTTGTAAATAGTTATGCTCTTGTGCGCACGACAGCACATTGCTTAGCGGCCCTTGTGCCAACTCAGCCAACCCCGGAAATCGAGCCAGGTGAGCAACCTCAGGGCATCGACGATTGTCGATATATCCTTTGGTCGTGAACTTAGCCTCTAGCCTTGCCCTCCCTTGTTTCATATGCGAACCCATCGTGCTGTTGCGCACAATGTCATGAGCCGCCATGTCGGTCATCGATTCCTACTGTCATAGTGGCCATTACCCCCTCTATGTCAACCCTACCCTTTTCGGGACATGACCGGACGAGGTATGTTATTTAATTTTGATCATAATTATGTATATCGATTGAGCCCCTTGAGCCACACTCGTGGTTAGCGAGCCCGATCTTATCGGGTCGCGCATGCCTCAGGATCGATAGTACCGATACGGTGTCGACCGTCTTGGTAGAGTAGCCATGGGGTACCTTGTGTAGTCGTTGCGCACGAGATTGACTCCACAGCGGCAATGCGCTACTTAGCGGCCTAGGCTGGCCACTAGTGCTATACCTGTATAAACCACTCTTTTGATAGGCCAAGCTCGACCATACTCGGCTTTATCGATTTTGCCATCATCCGACACGGTTAAGACCATTTTGTCGGAATAGCGCCATTGAACCCTAAAAAGACTTCTAGCATTGGCAATGTCGACCAGCCGAGACGATGCCCTTGGGACATCGTTTTGCGTGCCGGTAGACTAGCGTCCGACGATACCTAAATTTCTCGACTCGGCCAACTCGGCCCTAAACCCGTATTACTCAGTAGCAAACATTGACCATGGATCTCCTATGTGTGAATTTGGCAGTGCGTAACCCGCGGGATGATCCAGTCGTAGACGGAGCAGAAACGGATCAAGAGCAGTTAATGGGAGTTTGTGCACGATTGACAACCAGGTGACATCTACCCCCTTTTTCCGCAGTCTTTGATAGTGGGAAATGAGAACAACTAGGGTAGGTGTCCTCGATACTGCATGCGGGTCTCGCCGGGCATCGCCGCATGTGGTCAGGCGGACCCCTCCTTGCATGCGAAGTCGCGAGTCCGGCGACGCATGCTTTAAAATATTATTAAAATAAGTATGCTTTAAAATATTAATAAAATAATCATGCTTTATAATATTAATAATATAACAACAATTATTGCATGGACACTGTAATTAGGTATCCCCTTAAAATAAAAATACGATTTGATTAAATAATATGGCAACCCTAATACACTGGTTTTTAGGGGAGTGTAGGTCCAATCGCTTTAAGAGCGACATGACCTTTAGTTGTAGCTTGTCACGGGTTGCGAGAGTAGTGCGGAGCCAGAGTTAAACTGTTCGAAATCATTAGTCATCATATGTATATATTATTATTTTTTATCTGTTCCGGTATATATATGTAAAAACAATTATTTACTGTATTGAGCATTTAATACTTTGTTAAAGTGGATGAAATTGGTAATATGTCTTGTAAGAATATTGGGATCCCGTGCGCGCAAGGGCCGTGAACCACCCTGCGCGCACAGCTGAAGGTCAATAGGCTAAGGGGTCACGGGCAGGGATTGTGGTAAAGCCAATAGGTGGTGTCCTCGAAGAGGGATTGGCCTAGCAATCATGTCCCGGGATAGTTGAAGCCCCAAGGAAAGCAAGTTGGGCGGTAGAGCTCCACCGTGAAAGACGGGAAACCCCTTATGATCATATGGGTGACTTTGCGCATGGTGTTGGAGTATGCGCGGCAAGAGAGCTGGCCCTCTACATCGAAATAAAAGGCCATATAGTAATGCCCGACCGGGGGCAGGATGAACAAAATATCCAGGGTTCACATTAGGATAGAGATTTTATATGATTACTAATTAACAAGTATGAAATCTTAATGTTGGATTGTGGAATTTTGGAGTAGTGGCAACCTGGTAACATTTAGATGGTCTTTTTGTTTAAATAGTTTATTAATACTATAAAATAATGAGTGAACTTTATGTTAGACAATCTAGTGACAGTAAGTATTGCATGAGAACATAGACTGCTGGTAGGATTAGGTTATCCCTCTGTAAATATTAATAATCCGTACTAGGACTGCTAATTATAACGTAAATTAATTAGATCGGTTGTCTCATATTATTAAAGGCTACTAGGATGTCACTAGCCATTAATTTGGCTAATCTCCCAATTTTCCCATTGGGGACTACTCTTTTCCACGAGTAGACTCTCCTGCAGGTATGGTGGTTCAGGAGTAGCAGTGGGAGGCCAGAGGCGGAGTTAGGGTTACGATAGTGCTCCATCTTCAGTATATCGTCTTGTGGTTTTTCTTATTTTAGCAATGTAATCGATTGATTTGGAATAAATATTATTTAGTTTAGTCAGTTTTTGTAATTGTTAGTAGTGATGATCCAGCTGAATCTTCTTGGTAGGCCTCTCCTCAAGGCCCCAATCCTAGAATAGCTCACTATGAAAATATAAATCTTAAAGTGACCTAATCGATTAGCCCTGTAGTTAGGATCCCTAACCCAGTGCCCAAGTGCTAGAGAGCGGGCGATGCTACTCGGCTCGCCACCAGAAGCTTGAGCCTCGTGCTCCCTTAAGAGGGATTTCTGTCAGCATGTGGGGCACCGGTAGGTTGCGCATGCTGAGAGGATAGCCCGGTTGAAGGTCGAGCATGATCACCTCTCTGTCGATAAAATTGTATCTCTATATTTTCTTTGAAAATAAAAATGTTTTCGTAAGTTTTAAAATATTTCTTGAGAGAGTAGAAGCCTGGTGAGAAACCCTAATTGGAATAGACAGTTGACCAAACCCTTAAATCCTTGGTTCTTCTCAATTCACACCCCAGGAGTCGGTTCCGGATTTCTGGGGCGTGACACGGTCCTCGACATATCTTTATCGCATGGTGTTGTAAACGGACAAGGCTCGTCACATGGAGGCACTCAAAGATCTATCGACGAGGTGCCGTGCATCATGTGAAATCAGGTTATTATAATAGGTATCTAGATAGCGGAGCCACGTAATGTTCACACAAGGCATGGTTCTGCAATCCATGTGGGTGTGAAAGTGGCAGATGGGGAGCGACAATGGCTTCTGGATGCAGACCTGGGGAGCCAAAAATAATCGTTTGAGGATGTCGGGGGTTCAACTCATGGCGCTCGTCATGTTTTGGGTTCCGAGAGGCACGAATCTAAATCCCTCTTTCCGTATTAGATCCTCTTAGGTAAGGGCCCACTGACGTTTAAGTGGAGCCCCGAAAGTGACGGATGGTACTTCTTCAATTCTGGTGAGAGCCTACAGTAAAGGCTCATAAAAGGTAGCTATGAGGGTAGTTCTAAGAGCGGTGGGTTCGGTGATGAACAAATCTGCAGGTGGAGCAAGCTCGCATGTGCGGAAGACAAAGAAAAAATGTGTTCCGTGAAGTCCAAAGGCGAATTGGACATGGTCGATCATCGGGCTAAATGATTGGGCACCGGTTGAGGTGTGGGCACCCGCTGTAGGATGACCTAGGTGGCAATGAGAAAGGCATTGGACTATCACATGCACTAAGTAGCAAAGGCGACGATGGCGGCGACGCTAGCAACAGCGATGACGTCATGGAATTTTCGGTGTGTTGGGCTTCATAGGGCCAAGATGGAGATTATTGGGTTTGGCCCAATAAAACCCACACACACATGAGGGAAGGACTACAAATCTATCAAGCAAATGCATGCACAACCTGGAGGCGAACAAGTCATGCGCAAAGTCAATCGGTAGAAAAGTCGAATGAGTAAATTTCGAGCCGATCATGCACACAACACCTAGATCGTGTGCATCATCGACTCAGGTTGGGCTGCTGGATCGAGTTGTTTCAGGTGGGTTTTGTGTGGTTTTTGGTCTCCCATGGGCTCATGTTTGTTCTTCTATTTAAGGGAAGCAAAGGTGGTTCTAGGGAAAGATTGAAAAATATGGGGAGCCGTCAGCAACGACTACGTGATGATCATGATCGTCTACCGAGAAGAAGTTTCGCCAGAAAGGAAAGAAGGATCCGAGAGGGCACCGGTGCAACGCTCCCCTCAGGCTCTTAGAGGCTCAAGGCGATGTTAGCACGATGGAGTGTGGCTTCTCGAGAGGGTTGAGAGAGCAGATTTAAGGATGGGAGAGAAAGAAAACCAGGTCTAGGGTTTGCCATAAAGAGAGAGAGAGAGAGAGAGAGAGAGAGAGAGAGAGAGAGAGAGAGAGAATACAGTGTGCAGGTCACCTCCTGGGTTCTTTGGCGCATCTTCCTCGGCATTGACTTTGGACGTTTTCATCGCTTGGTGTATTCTTCGGTAACTCTGTATTTCTCAGGCGGGTTCTCTACTTCGTGGATGTATTCTGTGAAAAAGAATCAACAAGAGGACTTGCTAGGGTCCAATAAACGATGATCACTTACATAAAATCTCTTGATCACGATAAACCAATCATTGATTGCCAGTGATAATCCCCAGTTTGTGTTGCTTCGTATTCTTTGCGTGCCTTGTTAGGCATAATCTCTGTGAACTCTTGTACTTAGAATCTGTAGCATTTTTCTAGTTACACTCGATGGATCACCATGGTATGTGCACAAGATGGGGTCCAGACTTAGTATCCACCCAACATAATAGGTATTTAAGAACCGGATCCCAATACATCTAACCAGCAAAATATTTCAAAGAGCAGGCCCGGAGTCCATTGGAGACCCATTTCGTACCAAAACATCTCATTACTATAACGAGCCCATTGGAGATGCTCCAAAGCCCAAAGGTAGGTTGATAACCAACTGCAGAAACCTAATAAGGCGAATACTTCTGATCCTGTTTGAGCGAAGCGAAATATATTTTCGATACCAGTTGCTGGAGGCCAGATGGTACCACATGGCAAGTGACTAACCCTAGCCATGCGTGGGAGCGATGGAGGAGTGCAGCATCCGGAGATGACAAGCTCCCCTGACAAGTGATTGTATTCGGCCCCGACAAATCACTCCCAAGATCGCAGGCGTAAGTGGAGAGAACCAGTAGTAGAGAACCAGTAAGTAACAAACATTAGAAGCCACAGTGGCTGCTAAGGTCTTTTACCGGCGATTAGGAGCGTTGTCTACTTTACAGGATGATTAGTCGCCTCTTAGGCCCGGAAAACCCAGCTAACTCCAAGCTGTTCCACCAACCAAACTCTGGATACATATGTTACACAGATAACTACACCGCGAAACAACCTACAATTCGAATCTGTTAGTAGCAGGCAGTCGGCCAGCCTCCCCCCCCCCCATGTCAATTGCAGACGGTCTTCAGCCTCTTCGCCGCCTGCACAAACCCCACGATGACCTGCAACTCATCCAATTGCTTCACGACAGACCAAGAAGCAATTGGGTCACACAGATTCAAGAGTCAGTTCTTCCTTGCGGACCCGCCGAAAACAAAGCGAGATTCGGATGGTTCGACCAGCTAGGATTTGGGTTCGGGCATTTCAGCTTAGGACATTAAGTCAAGAAATAAAAAAAAACAGATTGGATCGGATCTGATACGGTCGATTCAAGCCTGATTTTGATTCAGCTGAACCGACCTCGTTTGACCTTGATTGAATCTGAGTCGGCCAAACTGGGTTCAAGCCAAGTCAACCAAATCTGAATCGGGGCACTCGGTTTCGGAGGTACCCTCAGAACCAAGCTTCTATTGCACAGCTGACCAGTCACAGTAGGGAAAAAGAATAGATATAAAAGAAAAAAAGAGTAAATTACAGACTCAGCTGTAGCTTGACCAATTATCACTTTCACCCCCTCATGCTTAAAAACCTGCCCCCCTGTACTTCCTATTTCTTTGCACAAACACCCCCTTAGGAGGGGTGAAAATGATATTTCCATCAAACTATACGGGGACATTTGTAGGGTTTTAAACCTTAGGGGCTAAAGTAATAATCGGTCCAACTACAGGGGGTCTATGTGTGATTTAATCCCCCCCACCCAAAAAAAAAAAGAGAAATTTATCCAAGACATGAATGATCGTACCTGTGACATGAAATGCCTCTGAACAACATCAATCAACTGCTCCTTCGACGGGTTAGGGATTGCGCCCATCTGTTCCACACAACAAACCATGATAAGCTGCGTGCGAGCGAAAAAGCATGAAAGAACACAAACATGAACAGCAAGAAGCATCATCATCCACTAACGGCGTTACGCAGAAGTAGATGAGTCATCAGATGGAAGAACCTACTAGGTTGAAGTGATGCAAGTATCTCCATAATGCCCTTGTCTCAAGCTTGCTTAGATCCACTTTCTGCACCAACCACAGTTTAATCACCCATCAGCTGCTGTAGAGATGAATTATTGAGCAATGAAAAGGATTCTTGTGAGATCGTCTGCCTTTCAGACACGATTGGACAGAAAGGCCAACATGAAATCCAAAACGGATTTGACAGCCACACACTTTGGACTCTGCCCGTACAAGGGCCACAACCCACCCAGGATGTGCCGGGTGCTGGACGACACAGTTGTATTGTGCCTAAACTCCGACTGTTGTCCTGCAGCTTCGCGGACAACCCATGGCGGTGTGGGGGCAACGGCTAGGGCTTGGTGTGAATGCCGATGCACTGAGCGCAGGCCAACGCCCCTACACCACCACGGGGTGCCCGCAAGGTTGTCCCGCAGTATGTTCAAATAGCATTAATCTATTTATAGAACAGATCATACCGTGTTGCCCCGAGAGGATGAGATGGATCCTTTCGACTGTGAATCACAAGAATGAGACCGACTTAAGGATTTGTGCGCAGATCCTTTGTGTGTCCTGATTCTGGGTCTTTGTGGCTTATGCGACTGTGTGTCGTCCGATGCTGTTGCAATAAAAAAGGGGTGTCAAAAATTAGAAAAGATAAAAAGAGGCCTGACCGAGAAGCCTGATATGAAAAAGAGGGATGTTTGAACAATTGAAAGGTTAAAGGCTGATGGAGTACAAACAAATTCTACCACCCAGGTAACAAGCATGCTTCACTTTTTTGAAAAAAAAACAGAAAAAAAGAAAAATTCCATGGCGGCATGATGATCCTGACATGATATGGCTTTTGCTTTAAGCCTTATTCCTAGTACCAAAGCAGCGCATTCTAGATTAAAAAAGACACCATTTTATGGTGTAAAATAATCCATTCTCGGAACGTGTGAATAATAATGAAGATGCTGAAAATATATGCTGTGAATTCAAGTGATTAGAAATGAAGATGCTGTCTATAATCACATGCTGTTAGCTCCAACCATGGAATCAAATGTCCCGACAAATTTCCTACGAAAATGACCGAAATATTTCTTCTTCTTTTAAAGGTTCCGACATAGAAATTGTCCGAATTTTCCATACTACCATTCGACATCATGAGGCCGAGATGACCGACATTTAACCAAAATCAGACACCATCTTTTCTTCCAAAAATTCCACCGAAAATCCAACTTTTTGGCCAAAGAATTCCATCTTATCCAGTGGAAAAAAAGCATATATTTCTGTATTCCGGTTTTTTTTTTCCAATATTTGATCCACATTAGACCAAAATCGACAAAAATTTAACCAAAATCCAGCAAATTTTCACCGAAATGTTTCCTTTGAAAATACAAAATTTCCATCAACATTTGAATGAAATCCGACAAACTTCCTTTTCTTGATCGACGGAAATCAACATCGAAATTGACATATCCTTGGCTCCAACACTACCAAGTCTTAGAAAAACTTCCAAATCTCTACATAAAAAGAACAAACACAAATACATATACAGAAAAGAAGTGCCGTGCTGTATTATGTTTCTTAAATTGCTACATAGAAGCTTCTCGCATGCAGCACGGAATTATCACCCATCTCTCTCCACAATCATAGTCATGGTTAATGCTAAACAGTCATGAAAACTACCATAGGACTGATTAACTAGGAGATTGACCCCAGTCAATAACCAGGCACCAGATAGTGTTGCTTATACAAGTGCATATGCATACATGAAAATATTTCATAATATTTTGGGCCAATTAATTTTTTCTACAAAAAAATATTTCAAATAACTTTTATTTTAGGTAATACGAGCCAAGAAAAAACAGTAATGAAAGAAGGCTAATGCAAGGAACCTCTCCTACGTTAATATAATCTTGATAGGATGGATCAATGCTAGTTAAAATACTTACACATCTCAACAGTTAGTAAAGAACAGCTAATTTACAGTACGTGTCAAAAGGGTATATTTATATATACAAGATATGTGAATGCTTACCCATATCAGAACAATTCCATTGCATTGTTTCACATTCAAACTCATCATCATCCTCATGGCCGGTTGGGGCTTCAATCACACTAAGAGCATTCCTTTGAAGTTTCACCTCTATCCCATTTGTCAGAACCTGCATTTTAATCAAACAGGCACAAATGCATAAGGCCGCTTTAATAGAATCAAACTGTTGGAGAATTGATTCATAGATCAAAGCGGCAACATTAAGTCCACTGTATTTTAGGGTACTATTCATAGCGACAACATTAAGGGCAAAAGCACAATCAAACAATAAGGAATAACATTTGAAACTCCTGACTAATACAAAACCCAATAAAACAATCCTACGTAATGATGGAACAAATCTTTTGATGTCACTAACAATACATCAATATGTAAAAATTGTAGACAAGAATGCAGGAAAGGAAGATATTATCTTTATGCAGATAGGTCACTTACATTTGTCCAAATTATATATCCTAAGAACTTGATCATGGTCAATAAAAAAGCCCTCTATTCGAATTACTATATCAGAACATGAGGAGAGCAACAAGCTGCAGATGGTTCACTTAGATTGTCAAAATTAAATATCCTAAGAAAACACGATCCTGCTCAACTAAAAAGTCCCCCCATTTACCACAAAAATCTCATAAGTTAGATCTAGATCAGTAGACCCGTTAGATGACAAAAAAGTTCAGAATGAAGCAGCATAGCGATTCAGATGCCCATGGATTAGAAGACAGGCGACTGCTTCATGCATAATCAACAATAAAGATGCTATTTATTAATGGTTCCGAATCAAATGAGAAAACCTCTTGAAGGATGGCTCAGTATGGAAATGAAGAAATCTTGCAAACGAACTCGGATTGACCCTCTCATCATAACATCAAAAAGCTGCAATCGCAAGTCATTTGAATTCATGCACCATCGATGGAAGTTGGCCAAAAATGGCTTCATTCAGACACTGATTAACTGACAAGGGTAAAAACCTCAGAAGATTTCTAAACATCTTACGAGTATTACACTAAAAGATCAGCCAAGAACTGAAAAGGAAAGGAAGAATCAATCTACACAGACCAATAAATCATGCATGTAGAGCCCACCAGATCAAAGGAAAAAAAAAAACATAAAGAGAAAGATATCAAACAAACAAATTTAGTTAACTAATTTGAGAATTCAATAGATCAAAGAGACCGACGGAACACACGAAACCATCGGGCCTAAAAAAGAAATAAAAATTCAATCACATCACACAAATCCACTAGATCTAGAGTTTGCTAGTAACTCATACAAACAGAGTACTCCACATAATCCATAAGGAAGCAACAACACTCATTAACACTGAACTTCAAACAGCTAACATAAAATTCAGCTAATTTATCAGAGGAAACATATATCCTGACAAGAACCCTAATCGAAAGTGAGAACTGTAAATTATTGTTTTATAGAGAAATTAAACTTCTTTCTAATTTACTCACAAGAACCCTAAAAGTGCAAATAGCTGCAATAGATCATGCATGCTTGAATCCTAAGCTGTGAGCTTACTTAGAGGAATCGCATGTGCATAAAAACCCTAATTGCAGATCGAATTGACGCATTTAGCCAAAAAAGGCAAGAAATCCAAGAAATGCAGTTGTGCCATGTGCTTGAAGATCCAGTTAACGAAAGAAAGAAAGCAAGAAAGGATCAGTCTTGTCAAGATCCAATTAATTCAAGAACAAAACACACAAACCAAGCCCTAATATTCACCCAATTGCATCACATTGTCCAACAGGGCCACAGAAAATAAGAGAAAACAATGACCCAAGATTTTTCAGAGCAAATACACCAAAACCCACATCGGATTTCCCAAAAGTACACCCCTTTTAGCCCACGAAAACTGCAAATTAATCCGATTCCTGGTACCCAATTGGGCGGGGGTAAGTAATTACCAGCCAGTGCCAGCCACCGAGGCCGACGGCCTTCTTGACGACGCCCTGGAGGCCAACGAGCACCGACTTGGTGCGGTTGTTGCCGGTGACCACCACCTTGGTGTGCCGAGGGAGCACCGACAGCTCCTCCTCGCTGCTCTCCCCGCAGCTCTGATGCTGAATCTGCGTGTACCCACTGTTCATCGCCCTGTCCCCTGCTTCCAGCATTCTCCCCGCCACTCTAAATCAAAAATTACGCCAAAAAAATCGAAGAAATGGGGGAATCAGAGCCGTCGATTTCACGAAAGTGCGAGATCAGGCATTGCGGAGACAAAATTTGGGATTTGAGAGGGGGCTTGTTATCCAAATTTGGGGATTTATTGAAATTTTGGGGGGAATTTTGTGGAGAGAGATAGAGAGAGAGAGAGAGAGAGAGAGAGAGAGAGAGTGGGGAGTGTTAGAGAGAGAGAGAGGGAACTGGGAAGAGAGTGACCTCTTTCTCTCTCTTTATTATCCTTTTTTCCTAGTCTTTGCTGCATGAATCCCGACGACCCCTGCAGACCAACGTAATGTTGCCGCGTGTCCATTTGTTTCGTCACCCGCTGCGCTCCCGGGCACATGTAAAGCCATACGGGCAAAAGGCTAGCGGTTACGGGTGCCCGAAACTGTACACGATGACACTAATACCCTTCCGTCGTAGTCCTACGAAAATACCACGTTCTTTTTTTTTCTTTTAAAAAAGTCCACTAATCTGTGCCCGTTTGGAAACTGGTGGTGTTATTTGCACCCCACTATTAGATAAGGCATCCAAATCGATCCGGACAACTCATACCTGAATCGGTGCTTTGATAGGGGCACCCTTTTTTTTTTTTATGAAGACACCCTCCTTCTAGCCTATGCTCCTTTATGTTCCGGTCCCACCTTCCCCCAACTCATCGCTCTGATCTGCCGTCTCTTCCACTCTGTCTTCCTGTTGGTTTTTGCCTTGCGAAAGCCAACACCCGGAGATAGGATCGTGCGTACGATGTTTCCAGATCAAGCGCAAGATGAATCGGCAGGAAATACAAGCGAGAGAAAATTTGGAGACATCACGCGCACGTTGGTTGGGTTCTGGATGCGGGACGTGGCTGTATTGGAAAAATTAAAGTCATGTTTTTCTTATTATAAAAGGGATGTGTGGGGACTTTAAGGTTGATAAGCAATGTTGTTGTAGCCGTCGTGAGAAGAAATAGAACTTGCGAGAGAGAAGAAAGGGAGAATGTACGGTATGCGGATCATCTCTAGGTTCCTCAACAGATCTACTTTGGCGGCTTCTCCGGTGCTTCTACTATTTTTGGTGTTTGGTATTCTCTTGTGTATCTTCCGCTGCGTGTCTTCGTCATGAGATTGTTATGAGAATGTAGAGTGTAGAGATACGATGCATAGGGGTCTGACAAAACGATGAAACACCACCGGTGGTTGTAATATCTTGATAGTGAAATCTTATTCCTTGATTGCCTACATATCCCTCTTATTGTGCTTGTGTGGTTATTATCTTCTCTGATGTGTGATCTTCTGATAAATCTCAACCTTAATCCCTTGTGGCATCGCTTCCGCAGAACACCCGATAGTCGAATCTAGATAGCCAGAGCCTTCGGATCCCAACACGTCATCACCCCTTTTTTCCTCAAATAATTTCCACACCACATTAGCTTATTGCAATCGACACTCTCCAGCAGGGTTAAGGTTTTGTTAGGAAAGATGGAGTAGGAGAGAGGAAGTAGGAAGAAGGGAGGAGGAGGAAGATGATGGGGTGATGTAGGCGACATACTTTTGAGACAGTTGGAGCATATTTTTAGTTTGACACGCAATCGACATGATCGATATTGCTGATTTATATGTGATTCAATACTTTATTTAATTATCCATCTTTCAGTTTAGGTTTCATGTAAATCGGATTCCCGGATGAGAAGATATGATAATTTCAATTGTGTTAGCTTATTGGGTGAGGTTGTCGCACCTATTTTAGCGGTCGAGCTAGCCATCCATTGAGTCACTTGCCAACTTAAGCTACTTAAGTATTTTTAATATTATACATAGATCTTGCAAGAATCAATAGATGGACAAGATCAACAGAGCCACGAAAGAACCCACAAAGAAACCCTAGTTGTCTCCTATCTTCACGGCGTCCCCTTATAGGACGCACACAGGAAGGTTGTATGGCTTCCTTGTGTCCCTTTTCACGTGAACCCGCGGATGGCCCCCCCCTTTTCCCTATCTTCATGTGACGATGATGACCTAGCATCGGTGAGAGAGAGAGAGAGGGAGAGAGAGAGAGAGAGAGAGGCTAGGTTTTGGGAGAATGGATTAACCTTCTCATTAGGCCAAGGGCCAAATATATATAGATGCAAGAAAAGAACAAAGGGGGGTATCCTATACAGGTATCTACGGGCATCTATATCTCAATGTTATACACTATCACTAACAGCCCCCCTCAAACTCAAGGTGGGTCTTGCACCATGAGTTTGCTAAACAGAAACTGGAAACGTGGAGCAGGATGTGACTTCGTGAAGAAGTCAGCAATCTGTTCTCCGGAGGAAACAAATGGGAGAGAGATGGTCCCGGCCTCATACTCCTGGCGAGAGTAGTAGCAATCGAGCCCGATGTGCTTCGTCCTCTCGTGAAAGACCGGGTTGGTGACAATCTGTATAGCACTCCGATTGTCACAGTGAAGGGCTGTAGGTTCAGAGATCTGAACCCCTAGATCTCCGAGAAGTCGTCGCAAGTAAACGATCTCTTTGATAGTGGAGGCCATGGCTCGAAACTCTGCTTCAGTGCTGGAGAGAGAGACAACGCTCTGCTTTTTGCTGCACCATGAGATGAGAGAATCTCCAAGAAATAGGCAATAGCCGGTAGTCGATCGACGAGTGATCGGATCACCAGCCCAGTCGGCATCCGAGTAGGCGCATAGGACCAGAGGTGAAGTCGATGATAGGAGGAGCGACCTGGTGATGGTGCCTCGAAGATAACGAAGAAGCCGAAGGAAGGCAGCATAGTGAGCAGAGCGAGGGGCTTCGACAAACTGGCTGATGATACTAACGGCCTGAGCAATGTCAGGCCTGGTGATGCAGAGGTAAACCAACTGGCCAACGATCTGTCGGTACCGAGTAGGATCTGAGAGGGGCTCACCATCAGTGGGACGAAGCTTCACGTGAAGCTCGAGAGGGGTGATAGCAGAGCGATCATCGGAAAGGGCAGCTCAGCTAAGGATGTCAGCTATTTATTTCTGCTGGGATAGCAGAATTCCTCATTCACTGTGGGCAATCTCTATCCCAAGGAAGTAGCGAAGAGGACCTAAATCCTTCATCTGGAACCGGCGCCGAAGATGCTGCTGAAGGGAAGTGATGACAGCGGAGTCATCACCTGTGATGATCATGTCGTCGACATATAATAGGAGAATAGCCCTGCCTTGAGGAGATGACCGCACAAAAAGCGAGTGGTCTTGTGAGCTCTCAATGTAGCCGATCTCGGTGACAGCTCGTCGGAAGCACTCAAACCAAGCTCGAGAGGCTTGCTTGAGCCCGTAGATGGCACGACGAAGGCGACAGACATGCTGGGGAGGAGTATGCAAACCAGGGGGTGACTGCATGTAGACGACCTCTGAAAGATCGCCATAGAGAAAGGTATTCTTCACGTCCATCTGGAGAAGAGGCCATCGGCGGACTGCTGCAACTGCTAGGAGTGCACGAACGGAGGTCATCTGAGCTACTGGTGCGAAAGTCTCCTCGTAGTCTATTCTGTATGCCTGAGTGAAGCCACGGGCCACCAACCGAGCCTTGTGTCGCTCGATGGAACCATCAGGTCGCCGCTTGACCTTGTAGACCCACCGGCAACTGACAGGCTCAATGCCAGCAGGAAGGGGGACGATGTCCCAAGTCTTAGTCTGCTCGAATGCCTGAAATTCCTCGCTCATGGCCTGCCTCCACTGAGGGGACTGGACGGCCTCTCGATACAATCGAGGTTCCTGGTCTGTGTGAAGGGCTGCAAGAAAGGCTGTAAACTGAGGCGAGTAAGAGGTGACCGTGGCAAAGCCAAAACAGTCGGGTGGGCCAGAGCTAAAACTGAAGAGATCAGGTGGGCGGTGCTCGCGTTGAGGATAGCAGGGCGGCGGGCGAGGATCCACAACCGGGGATGTCTGACTGGGCGTAGCAGGCGGAGTACCATGAGTATCGGGAGTATGAGGAAGGCTGACGGAATCAATCGGTGCCGAAGGAGAGGAGGGGACGGAGGAAGACTCCGTGGAAGAATCACTGGAAGCGGGGGGAGAAGTGGAGCTGGACGAAAGGGGTGATGGAAAGGGCTCGAGAGTCAGAGACAGGGTGATAGGAGTCTCCAAGAATGTGAGGTCCTGGGCTGCAGTGGAGTAGTAAGGGACATCCTCGACGAAGGAGATGTGTCGAGAGATGCGAAGGCGACGAGTCAAAGGGTCATAGCAATGATAACCTTTGTGCTCGGCGCTGATGCCTAGGAGGATGTATTTAACTGTATGTTCGAACAACTTTGTGCGTTCATGAGGTGGAAGGAGGACGAAGCAGGTGCACCTGAAGGTGCGAAGCGGACGGTAATCAGGAGGGGAAGAGAAAAGACGCTCGTGGGGAGATGCACCACCTGGAAAAATAGAAGAAGGGGTGATATTGATGAGAATGACTGAGGTCAAGACAGCCTCAGCCCAGAAAGTACGTGAAACGGAAGCAGAGAGAAGAAGAGCACGCGTCGTCTCAAGAATATGACGGTGCTTCCTCTCAGCTACTCCGTTTTGCTCTTGTGTGTGAGGACATGAGTGCTGAAATAGGGTCCCATGGGACTGAATAAGTGTCCGCATAGCAGTGGAGAGGTATTCGAGGGCGCAATCAGACCGAAATGTCTTAATGCGACAACCGAACTGTGTGTGGACCATTGAGGTGAAAGTCTGGTAGACCTGAGGAACCTCAGAGCGGTGCTGAAGAAGGTAGACCCAAGTGTATCGGCTGAAATCATCGATAAAAGAGATATAGTAGCGATAGCCGCACATCGAAGGAAGAGGTGAAGGGCCCCAGATATCGAAGTGTACTAAGTCAAAAGGAGCAGAACTCTGAGAGTTACTAGAAAAAAAATGTAAAGCTGTAGCTTTGGCAAGCTTACAACCGATACATGTAGATAAAGAAGAAAAAAAATAATGACCTAGAGCTCCAGTCTGCATTAAGCTCTTAAGTCGAGACTCAGAAATGTGACCTAGTCTTCGGTGCCACAAGCCGGCATCAGGAGAAGCTAGGCTACAGACACCAGGAGGGGAAATGATGGAAAGATGGAGATACTCGAGGTGGTACAGCCCGCCTGATCTACGACCAGCGCCAATCACCCTTCCGGTATGTGGATCCTGCACAACACAAGAAGAAGGGGAGAAGGTCACGACACATCCAGAGTCACAAAGGTTACTAATGGAGATGAGCTGCATGCGAAGTTGGGGGACATGCAACACGTATATTGGGTAAAGAGAGACGATCGCTCGGTTCTATGATGGCGGTAATCGATCCACACTGCGAGATGGTTAAAGAAGAGCCATCTGCAGTATGTATCGATGGAATGTGTGGTGCCGGTCGGCAATTTGTAAGCAAGGAAGCGTTGGAAGTCATGTGATGGGAGGCCCCATAGTCCAGAATCCAAGTAGCGAAGGTACCGGGAGTGGCCAGGTGAGCAGAGGAACTGGAGGCGCTGGAAGCCTCGGCGGGGCTGAAGCTTGCCTGCTGGTTTAGGCGGAACTGAAGCTGTGCAAGCTGCTGCTGAAGGAGCTGAGTGATGTCAGGAGCGTCCAAGGAACCATAAGGTGATGATGGAACTGTGCGAGGAGAGGACGGAGCAGTAGCAGCAGCAGCAGTAGAGCCAACAGGTCGACCACGTCCTCGGGGTCCCTGCCTCTTCTCGGGATGCAACTTCCAACAGGTAGCAACAATATGACATGGTTTGTGGCAGTGAGTGCACACAAACCGATCACGACCAGGAGCAGAAGTAAGAGCGGCAGCTGGGGCTGCAGCAAGGACACCCATGTGGCTGGAGGGTGGAGGAGTAGCCCTGATGGCGATGGTGCGCTGCCTGGTCCCTTCGGCGACGAACTCAGCAATAGCAGCATCCAAACATGGAAGTGGGTCTCGGTGGATCAGTGCGCCAGCAAGTGGGCCAAATTCTGGTCGAAGGGCCATCAGGAACTGATAAAGCTGACGGCGCTCCCAGAAGGCTTGGTGAGCGGCACGGCACTCGGGAGGTACCAGTGACTGAAGCTCCCGCCAGTAACCACGTATCTGCGCATGGAATTGCTGGATCGTACGATCACCCTGTTGTTCGGACCGGACCTGGGAGAGGAGGGCATACTCGCGAGCACCGCTAGACTCCACGAAACGCTCAACTAAGGAGCGCTATATGGCTGCGGATGCTCCAAGAGCGGCGAGGTCAGCACGCATCGTCCGATCGACCGAAGCGACAAGATAGGCGGCGACCCGTGCATCACGAAGGCGCAACGCTTGAAGGGTAGCAGGGAAAGCCTGACTCAGTGCCGTGGTGGTACCATCGAGTAGTCCAAGAAGGCCATGTCCGAGAAGGGTGGTCTGAACGGTGGCTGCCCATGCTTCCCAGTCGGCGGAGGAGGCGAGAGGAAAGTATGTCGAGCTCGGTAAGAAGTCGCAAGTGTACTCGAAAGGGAGACTCTCAGAGTGCGGTGGCACGGGCAGAGGAGCATCTACGGAGGAGGAGTCGGCCATGGTGGCTCACTCAATGCCGGAGTGGATCTGTCGGATTTGAAGAGATCGGAGACAGATTGTCAGATCTGGCAAGCTTGATGCAGGGGAGAGACCTACGAGAGGAGATTCAGCCTGATCTCGTCTGGGGTCAGTTGCAATGGGAGAGCTCAAGCGCACAGATTCAGCCCCGAGGTGCGCAAGATCTGCTCGTGATACATCAGATCTGACTTTTAGATCTGGAGGTGCGCAATCCGATCGCTGAGGAGCAGTTCCGGCTGGAAAGGGGGGAGGAGCAGATCTGGCCGGAGAGGGTGAGGAAACAGATCTCACGCCGGAGATCTGGCCGGAGAGGGTGAGGAAACAGATCTCACCCCGGAGATCTGGCCGGAGAAGGTCGTCAGTGAGATGCTGAGGAGCAGATCTGGCCGGAAAGGGGGAGGAGCAGATCTGGCCGAAGAGGGTGAGGAGCAGATCTGGCCGGAGAGGGTCGTCCGTTAGATCTGGCCGAGCGTCGCTCAGATCTGGAGATCTGGTCGTTGTCGCTCGGTGAGATGCTGAGGAGTAAATCTGGCCGGAGAGGGTGAGGAGCAGATCTGGTCGAAGAGGGTCGTCCGCGAGATCTGGCCGAGCGTCGCACAGATCTGGAGATCTGGTTGTTGTCGCTCAGATCTTGAGATCTGGTCGCAGTTACCAGATCTGGTCGACGAGGAAACAGATCTCACGCCGGATCTCACGCGCGCCGGAGCTGACGCTGGAGGAGGAAAATCCGAGCTCACACCGGAGGAGAAGATGGCTCTGATACCATGTGACGATGATGACCTAGCATCGGTAAGAGAGAGAGGGAGAGAGAGAGAGAGGCTAGGTTTTGGGAGAATGGATTAACCTTCTCATTAGCCCAAGGGCCAAATATATATAGATGCAAGAAAAGAATAAAGGGGGGTATCCTATACAGGTATCTACGAGCATATGTATCTCAATGCTATACACTATCACTAACACTTCAATACAATCCCTTATAGGATGTGGGAACGAGGTCGTACAACTTTTTTGCTACCATTTGCATGCGAACCGGCGAAAGGAACCCCCCTCCCGGTTTTTTTTTTCTATTTTTGTTATGTGAGTTTGGGTTTTCTCTTCCTATTTTACCCCATCTCATCTCCCTTCGTCTCTCGTTAATGATCATTTTTGATATAAAATGTAATAAAAACTGATGCAATGGAGATCATATTTATTGAAAATAATATCCTAAAGAGAGTTGCTTCTCTTTGTTTTACTTTCTCCTCCACAATTCCTCTTATTTCTTGTTTTTTTTTTTAGAACCCCTCCAAGAGGAGGGAGGATTAGAAAGCCCCCGACCAGTTATATTAAAAAATATCAAGTTACAATGCGGTTACAAAGGTCACATGCTTCTACACTGAAAGACTCTACCCAAGGGATGATCTATAACTTGAAGATCGAAACAACGGATCCCCGAAGTTGTTCTTATTTCTACCTTGAGTTCTTCTTGTCCACCTTCTACCACCATCGCAAATTCACCTTTTTCCCCATCAAGTGCAGATTTTGCACTTACTCTTCAACTTTCAGTTTCTTTCCCTACTCTTCTTTTCCCTCGTTTCTATCCCCTGCAACCTCGAGAATTTTCTAGCAAAATCCGACATCTCCAGGGGCACTTCATCTACCAAACATCAAGATCCAGGACAGAGTTCCTCTTAATTCACTTGGGCCTCCCCCTCGGGGGGTAACCTAAGTCTTCATCTATTGTTTGATCCTATTAGACCTCTATTCTAGTATATTTCCGAACTCTTTATGTATGTTTTAATTTTTCCTTTGATTAATGCAATTAAAAATAATAGTGCAAATTTGATATCTCATTATTCAGAAATAGGCCATTTTGAAGGAGTTGATGATTTGTGGTTGTCAAAGGCCAAATCTATAATTTGATGTTGCTAAGATTGATATTTTAACTGCTGAAAAATTGCCTAGTTAATTTTAAATTCAGCAAGAAGCTTGTATTTAGAAATTATGCTTAGTTCATATCATCAAAAACCTGTTTAGTTGACTGTTAGGGCACGCCTTGATGCAGCGGGGTTGGGGGGGAGGAGGGGGACGACCGGTGGCTGACAATAGTGCTAGTAGGGTGCATGGGACAGGAGTGGAGTTGGCGGTGGGGTGCATGGGATTGGCCACAATGGCAGTGACGATGCCTTTATAAATACGCATGAGATGCCTAGGGGACACAATGGGCATTTCCTTTTTTATTATACTGGGTTCCCTTATTGATTGATTAGGTGTAAATAAAACAATACCCTTCATAAGGTAAAGCAATTTAAGAAACTTTTACGAAATAACTATCTAAGAAAATTACTTAAATAGTAGCCATCTTTCAATTTTGTGGTGGGGTTATCTTTTGTCTTTGTGGCAAGCTTATTTGTACTCTTGTGTGATAACATTATAGGCAAGGCATGATTCGAACCTCGGTCTGTCTTGCGCAAGGAACACTGGCAAGTGATGTTACTGACCATGAGGTCCTAATCAGCTTAGTAATCCAATTAGCAATTTAAGCCTTAGTGAAAATAAGAACCAGTATTTTCGAGAAATTTTTTTTTTTGTTTTTTTTGGGTAGAGGAGATGGTGGTCATGACATCATGGTCCGAGTATATATAATTGAATTAATCATTTCCATTAACCTAGCAATCCAATTATCGGGTTCAATAAAAATTGGTTTTATTGGGCTCGACACGCATCACAGCCGCATGCAATTGGCTGGAGTACGATTCACCAACGAATCGCCAACCATTGTGCGACTATGATGCGCGAGGGCCCACCAACCAAGCCGACTGATCATAGAAGATCTGACTCCAATAGAAAACGCTTCAGGTTCAAATATGTGTTGTTTATAGGTTAAATACACGAACCGGCTTCCATTAGCCCAGCAATCAAGTTCGTCTATCCGCATCCAAATTTTAATAGTAGCACCCACAATACTTGTGTTGGAGAGAGATCCTAGTTGAAGACTAATACGAAACTGTCATCAGGCAGTCGTGTGCATAACTTGGGAGGCCCGAGATTATCGACGCGTCTTTCTTTAAAAAGGCGAACTGTTTTCAAGCAGTCGAGCACACGACTTGGAGCCCGAGATTTTTGACACATCTTTCTTCGAAAAGACTAGACTGTTTACAGGCAGTCGTGCGCAAGATTGTGCTAAGCAGCACGGGTCAGTCCCAGTATTACACGGTTTGACTTTCCTTTGAAAGCTGTTTTGAGGAGAATTTTGGGATTAGGCTTATAAAACATATTCCCTTGATATATAAAGGAGTCTAAGGTTTTTTGGGAGGTAGATTTTAGAGGGCTTTTGATGAGAGAATATTGTTTTGTTTGAGAGGAGAGATTGAAGTGCCATTTTTTAGGGTTCGAGGAACCATTATGTGCTCTTCTCTATTTGATAATGGATCTCTCTTATGGTGCCGCCGGTGGACGTAGGCAAGATTGCCGAACCACCTTAAATCTCTGGTGTTCTTTATGGTGTGTGATTCCTTCTCTCTTCTTATTTGATTATTTCGCATCTTTTGTATATTTTGTTATGTGTCATTGTTTTGGGTGATCATGTGTGGTCGCCAATTCCGCTATGCACAACAAATTAGTATCAGAGCAAAGGTTCCGGTGTGGGATCATGGCAAGTTCAGAGCCTAAATTTTTGATGAAATTAATTCAGTATGTGAACATTCATCAATCCAAAATTAATATTGTGTAGTTCAATGGCACGAATAATTTTAGGATGTGGAGATGCAAAGAATTTGGAGGAAACCCTAGAGTTGAAAGAGAAGTAAGAAGAAACCTCAAAAAAGAAGTGGAAGAAGATAAATCGTAACACTTATGGAGTTATTAGGTCATGTTTGACACAAGATATCAAGTATCTTGTGATGAACGAGATGTCTACACAGATGATATGAAAAACTGTTGAAACAAAGTATTTAACCAATAGTATTAAAAATCGTCTTCATCTTAAGAGGAGACTTTACTGCTTCCAGATGAGGAAAGGAGTCTCCATTGACAAGCATATGAATAACTTTACTAAGCTTCTTGCTGATCCGGTTAATGCATATAAGATCATCAAAGATGAAGATAGGGCATTGATCTTGTTGAGCTCTCTCCCTGATAAGTATTATGAGTACTTTGTTATGACTTGATCAACAGCAAGTCATCTTTGAGTTATGAGGGCATGACTGCAATGTTAGTCAATCATCAGTACAAAAGGAAAGACAATGAGTGTAACATCCCAAAAATATTAATGATTTTAATCTAATATAATAAAAAAATTTACAAATTTTATAACAAAAATCGGACTGCACCATTGCATTCGGCTCGTCGAAATGATCAAAAATCGCATACAAACTTTTATGTTTTAAGCACGTTTAGAGCATTTAAAAAATTTAAAAAATAAAAATGGACAATATAAAGGTTTGAACTATGGACCCATTAGTAAAATCTTATATCTCCCCCCTCTAACCAAAAAGTCCTTGTCATTATTCATTTTAAACTTCAGAAAATAAATATATGTAGTAGGGAGTGGAGAAGACCAAGAGTCAACCAGCTGTAGACTCTTTGGATTCTGACCGAATGAAAATGGTCAAAAGAGAGCCTCAACTTAAGTAATAAATAAAATAATGGGCTGATTTGCAATTAAGACCATGGCCTCTTGGTATTTCGAAAAAAGCCCTATAAAAACCCCTTTAACCTCCAAGTGCTGCACTCAAACCCATTTACCTCGAAAACCGTGCCCTCCCTACCCACTTGACCCCACCTTGCCTAGCCACCTCAGTCGTCCACAATCGCCGTCGGTCGTCGCCGGTCGACGCTGTAGTCGTCGTCGGTCGCCGTCGCAGTCCCTGCCATTCGCTGCCGCCGCCGCCGTCACCGAGGGTCACCGCCGTCGGTCGCCGTCCACCGTCGGCCATCACCGCTGATCGCCACTTTCGGCCAAAGAGGTAGGCCAAATTATTTTATGTTTGGGCTTAAGCCGATTAAACGAATGGGCCAGCCCATTAAAGTTATGGGATGGGCTCACAATCACAGTTTTGGGCCGAAGCCCACTAAACAATGGGTCATTAAGGTTTGGGCTGGACTCATTATAATAATTATGGTCCGAAGCCCATTAAACACCATAAACACCCATTGTTATTAAGATAGAACCACTCCGAAAATGTTCAAACTGAACACAATTATTAAAGGCAACATGACCTTTTTACTAAAGGCAGACCACCTATTATTAACCGTCAATTCCGACTATTTTGGCCATAACTAGAGCAAACGAACTCCGAATTGAGTTCCGTTTGCGGCCATGTTTTCAGAATGAAAAATCTTACAACATAGATATGAATTCAAATTATTTTAAAAAGGTCCTAAATATCTCTATATGATAAAATGCATTAAATAAATTAGTTTAACTATAAAAACCTAAAGCATCCAACATCAGAATTTGATTCCTTATGATTCTTGTGAAATAAAATGTAAAACTAACAAAAATAGAAATATATATTTCAGGTCGTGAGCATACTAAAGCATCTTCATCCAGTAAAGAATTCTATAACTTCTCAGGTAGAGGACTAAACCTAGTAAATTCTTGATAAGTATTTATCATTGAAATAATAGTAATATGCTATGGATTAGTTGAATTTATAAGATGTATTGATCATTTAATCGGGTATGGGGCTATCCCTGGCTTGCGGGCCTAAAAGGTAATCATGGGTGTGGGGTTGTCCTTGGCTTGTAGGCTTAAAAGATAATCCTGGGTGTGGGGCTAGCCTTGGCTAAGGCCAAAAAAAAACCTAGGTGTGGGGCTAGTCTAGTCTTGTGACTAAAAGAAACCTAGGTATTGGGCTAGTCTTGCTTCAGACAAAAAGTCCCTGGGTAAAATTGAGATTCCTACCCTGGTTTGAGTCAAAAAGGGAATCGGATGATCAATAACTTTTAAATTGCTATTCATAATTATGTTAACTGTTTTTTTTTCGTATATTTATTTTACCACGAATGAACTAGATTTATTAGGTGAGTTAGTAGATTAGACTCACCCCCCTACATGTTTGATACCCTCTACAGAGACTGACCCTACAACACAAGAAAAAGAACCGGTGGGTATCGAGGACCCGCTATACACTCCATACTACGAGGATACGGAAGCAGAGATGTGAAGCATCGAAGATTTTAGATGGCATGTTTAAGTTTATAGCAAACCATGTAACAAAACTCATATTATAGTACATGGTTATAAATAAAAGAGGCTCCAATGATTTTCATATTTGATGGAATTATTTTAATATCAAGTTTTCTTCTAACACCCCAGTGTTATACAGGTTGCTTAAATCCGTAAAATACCGAGACGTTACAATGAGTCTTTATTAGGATCGACGTCTGCGGCACTGATAGCAAGAGGAAGGTTATGGATCGGAAGAGATCCAATGGTAAAGAAAAATTTCAATCAAAATCAAGAGGTCGCAGTCTGGATAAAGATGAGTGTGCTTTTTGTCACAAGATTAGGTATTGAAAGAAAGACTATCCGAAGTTGAAGATAAAGAAAAAGGACCATTATTTATCCGAAACAAATATTGCACAAAGAACAAGTGATGATGATTCTGATTATTCTAATTTTTTATTGGCAATTTCACCCATTATATGCTATTCCGATTCTAGCGAATAAATTTTGGATAATGGTTCTACCTATCAAGTTTGTCCCAAATGAAAATGGTTTGCTAGCTTTGAGAAGATAGATATGGGCTCGGTCTTGATGGAAAATGATCAAGCTTGCCACATACTTAGGATGGGTACTATCATTATCAAGATGTATGATGGAATGATAAGAGAATTAAAAAATGTTCGGTATGTTCCTGTATTGAAGAAGAATTTTATCTCTGTTAGCACATTCGAACCCAAAGGCTTAAAAATAGTCATTGAGAATGGTGTTCTAAAGGCCTTGAATGGTGCTATGTCTGAGGAAGAGTAACTTGTATTACTTGAAGGGAATACAGCTACTGGAAAGGTTGTTGTTTCTAAAGGTTCAGAGAAAGTTACAGATACTACCATACTATGACATATGCAATTAGGACACACAGGAGAGAAGTCTCTGCATACGTTTGTGAGATAGGGATTGCTGAAGGGTGCTTCCACCTGCAAGTTGGACTTCTGTGAACATTGTGTTATGGGTAAGCAGACAATGGTAAAATTTGGCACCTCTATCTATCATACTCGTGAAACTTTTAATTATGTTCACATGGATGTTTTGGGACCTTCCAGTAATACATCACTAGGAGGTAAGCATTACTTTATATTTGTCATTGATGATTTTTCTAGGTGTGTGTGGGTATACACCATGCGATATAAGGATGAAGTCCTAGAGATCTTCATGAGGTGGAAAAATATTATGGAGACTCAGACTGGCAGAAAGATCAAACGACTCAGATCAGATAATAGTGGTGAGTACACGAGTGATCCGTTCTTACAAGTATATCAGGCTGAAGGTATTAAGCGACACTTCAGTATGAGAAAGACACCTCAACAGAATGGGGTGGTTGAACGTATGAACCGTACTTTACTTGAGAAGGTGCAGTGTATGTTGTCTAATACTGAATTATGTAAGGTATTTTGGGATGAGGCATTGACATATGCATGTCATCTCATTAATATGTTATCATCGGCTACAATTGGAGGAAAAACTCCTATGGAGGTTTGGTCGGGTAAGGCTGTTTTAGATTATGATTTGCTTTGTATGTTTGAGTGTGGAGGCTAAGGTTGGAGAAGTCGGATGTGATGTGGTTGCTTGCACCCATGTCCGCGTACCATGTAGTAGAAGAAGTACCAGGGGTCGTAGTAAGCAAAGTGGTAGAGGGAGCAGCAGAAGTGGCCAGCAAAGTCCGAGGCATGGCAGGAGATACATAGTTGTAGTTACCACGATGCCAGCAATCCGGAGCGAGGTGGTCAAGTTTTTCGTGGATCTAGCAAATGGGAGGAGGAGCACCAAGGAGGCCACGACCACCTTCAAGAAATCGGCCACCGACAGAGGGGCGGTTCTTATTGAATAACGAGCCACCATCTTGTATATTATTATGACCACAATAGAGATCACGGCCTCTACTGCCGCCACGACCACCACGAGTGATGGTGAGGGCAGCATCAACAGGTATCTGATCCGGAGTAATGGGTTGTACATCCATGTTCATTTCCTCAATCATTAGGAGAGAGATAAATTCATCCATCGTTAGGGACCCGAGACGTGTGCGGATGACAATTTTGAAGGCGTTGAAGGTAGTAGGCAGACCGTTCAAGGCATGAAGAATAAGATTTTCATCAGATAAGCAAGTGTTAATAGTGGCAAGATTATCATAAATAAGTTTGGGATTTTGAAGGTAGTCAGATATGATGGAAGATCATTTCTTAATTTGCTGGATCTGAGATTTGAGTTGCATAAATTGGAGCGATTCGAGGATAGAAATTGCTTCTCTAGTGCCACCCAGACGACACACACGTGGGAGAAGAAAACCACGGTTTGGAGGTCAAGGAAAGAAAGAGTAGCAAGCAGGGCTGCAAGTAGTTGCTGATTAGAATGATTCCATTCAAGGTAAGTAGAATTCGAGGAAGTGTAGCCTTGAGCGTTGACAAGAGTAGTCGGGGGCTGAGGTTGGGTGAGAAGATAGTCTACCTGATATGCCCGAAGCATGGTGCTGGCCTGTGCACGCCATAAAAGATAATTGGACTTGTTGTCCTTATTGATTGTAAACTTGATTGTGATAAGAGAGGTAAGATTACGAATAAGTTGGAAGATAGGGGAAGAGGAGTTTTTCAGGGACGAGGAAGAGTTGGGGGCGGATGTTTCAGATGTGGAGGGTTTCATTGATGAGAGATGAACAGTGATCCAAGAACTCTCACGTGGGCTCTGATACCATAAAGTCTTTGTAAACAGAGAAGAAGTTGATTGTAATGAGGAAAACATTCAGATTACCAAAGGGTATCTGATGACTCTCATATACATATAGCACCAATCAGTTACAATAGGCTCCTTGATAGTAGGCAGGTTACAGGTAACGGGATAACACCCGATCAGATAAATATCTATCATGATCACCATATATTTAGCTATCACAAATGACACAAAGATCACTATGTGCAATTATAACAACCCTTTGAGATGTTAACCTTATGAATTACAGGTTCAATAATAAATCATCTCAAAAACAAAAAAATAAGTGTTCTTGAGGGGTCAATAAAAGATGGGGTTCTATTAATCTCAGTATAGTAATTATTTAATTAATTTATCTGTTTATAAAAGTAGTCGATCGAGTTATTCCATTATTAAGGCACATAATTAGAAACAGAAAGAGGGATTTCTCAAAAAAAAAACAAAAAAACTGGCCAGATGACTATATTTATTTGGAATGAGAAAAACACTCATACAAGATAATGGCGCGTACCTATCATATGCGGCAATTGTAGCTAGAGAGTTCCGAGGGGTTGTACTCAGGGGCATATCTATAGTTGTTGCTCTCCGAACCCTCTCATGGTGGAAGCTTCTGCTTTTCTATTTGGTTCAAGCTCAGTGATTATTTCCAAAGATTTAGGATCGTCATCGAGGGAGATTCACAAACAATCGTCGAGCTCTCCTTTCTTTAGATATTGCGGAAGATCCTCCATGGAGAAGTTGCACCATCATGACCGACTGCGGGAATTTACTCAGGACGAAGAATATGACATCTGGTTTACTCGGCGTTAAGGAAATCGAGTGGCTCATGATCTAGTTAGACATATAGTCGCTTTCTCCTGTCCCTTCAGTAGCGATGATTCGTTTATCCCTACTTGTATTTAGACTCTATCCAGATGGATATTTCGTATAGAGAAATGCTATTCAACTCGAAGGTTCTCCCGATTCAGTTCAGCCCGATTGACGTGGCAGTGTATGAGTGATAGTTGAATCTTACTAGCGACATTTAAAAAGTCATAGTGATGTTCTATTCTCTAACACCACCACTTGTACACTGCCATGTCAATCGGGCTGAGTAGAATCGAAAAATCTTCGAGCTGAATAGCATTTCTAATGGAATAAAGGATATTGAAGCTTCCTCGGTCTAACCCTACTAATGCCTCAACGGAGGTTCACGATGAAGTCAATAGCCAAGCACAGTTGGGGGATAACCAAGGAAGGTCTAGTGTGGTCTGGTTTACAATTAAAGGGTTAGGCTTAAAAATAATTTCCTATCCTCCGTCATTTAGATATTATTTTTATCTTAATATTGTTATTATTATTATTATTTTATAGATTTGCATGACCAAAATGCGAGTTTGACGAAGATTTCCAGGCCTAGCTCAAAAAAATGATGCGGGTATTGGGATCCAACAGTTGATATGGATCCATTTGGTATTCTAAACCACCTTTATCTCTCCTTCATTCTCATTAAAAATAAAAAACCATAAAATACATAATCTACCCATAAAAAAACTCCAACCATCACATATTTAAATGAAACTCTTTGTGATCCGTTGCAATCTCAACAACAATATAAACCCCCTTGACCTCAACAACAGTCTAACAAAAAAATAAGGGAAATTTATTCGTACCCCAAAAATCGGCAATTAGCTCTCATTTTCAACAAACTTGAACACATCCCATTTTCTTTTATCATACCCCATTCCTATCCCAAAACTATCATTCCCTCTTACACCTCATTTTGAATACACCCCAATGGCCTGTCCCATCTTGATTATATGCAAATTAAACACCGACCCTCTTGAATATACCCCAATTATACGCCCTCTTGAACACACCCCACTCTTAAATACATCCGGCGAGAGTGCCTACTTCACTTCTTTTCCCATTGGGCGAGGGGTTAGATCTCCTATGAAAGAATCTGCACATGGGAATTGGGGGTTGGGTTCGTCGATTCCCGTTGCCATTGCTATTATCGATGACGATGATGTCATATCCATCACCACCGTTTCCTTCTCAAAAAGACATTCAAAGGGTTCTGTATTTAAGTTAGATTTTAGTTGGTATGTGGGGGTACAAGATAAGGGTATAATAGGTATTTTAAAAACTCTGAAAAAGTTATTGAGAAACGAATGGGTGATGGAGGGTAATTACAGATTTTTGGGGTATGAATAAAATTTTCCAAAAATAAACACCAAAAGATTTTTTTTACCTTGATCAGTGGACTAACAGCACCAAGAGCAGGTCCCAGATTGCTCGATGCGCAAATAGCCGGTCAGATGATCACCATGAGCTCCCCCAAGGTTAGGGTGAAGAAACCCTAATGCAGTTCTTCCCTTCTGCATGTCCCAACGATCGGTAGGAGAAAAGTATTGTGTGACTTTCCTTTTGCCTACAGTGGTTGGACTTCGTCATCAAAATAATGCTCCAGGAAAATGGTAAAAGAAAGAGTTATTGAGGAAACTATTTTCCTAGGTGAATATTAGACAAATTTGTAACTCAAAATAATACTCATGGACTTCTACATACTTTTTTAATAAATTGGTCGGGGGTTGCTAACACCCCCCTCCATACACACACATAGGGTTCGATGTCTCAACTTATGATCGTTTTCCCCTATTGGCCGCTGATGATTTGAGGAACGACAAGTCGCGATCCGAAAACCAACGACCACGATCTATGGCCATGGGATGAACCCAAGAGCCAAGGGGGGATGCCACCACCCCGGTCGTCGCTCACCACCTGCATCTGCCGCCTGTCACAATCCCCATCGACCGTCGTCACAAGTCATCACCGTCGCCGACCACAGGCCACCCGTCGCCACCCTGCTATCCACCACCGGCCACCGTTACTGGGAAAAGTGGCGACAGGTGGTGGCCGGCGAGGAGGCGGCTGGTGGCCGGTGCTCGGCAGAGGTGGTCAATGACTGCGGTCAGTGGCGATGGCGGTGGTGGTCGACGTTCGCCGGCGGTGGCAGCAGCCTATGGGGACAATGGCCGACGGTAGTGAGGAGGTACTGGCAGGTGGTTGGTGGGCCGGTGGCGGCATCCCCCTTGGAGGCTGTTGGTTTTTGGATCGTCACATGTCGCTCCCCGCCAAATCAGCAAACGATAGGGGAGATGATCATCAGTGGAGAAGACCCCCCCCCCCCCCCCCCCCCCTTCCACCACCACACACACACGCACACATCATACGCACACATGTGACACATCATGAGGGATTTAGAGTAAGGAGCAGGGGCCTTTGCTACTTTGAAGGGAAGTGGAATTTGTACGATTGGCTCTCGTTATGCTATCCTTGAGGAGTCTTCCCTTGGAGAGTATCTATGAGGAGCTCGCAAAAAAGACGGTCGTCGAAGACTACATTGATACTTTGACATATAGCTCTATGTACTCTGCTTCATCTGGAGCTAGAGGTGAAAATGCAACAAAAGATGGATTGCTTATGGAGCAACAGAGAGGTGATGTGAAAGACTTTGGAGCATTTAGACTTTTTGAGTTAGACCGTATTGGCCGGAGATTCGTTTTTAGACGTTTGGTGTCTTTTAAACATTATTTATTTTTTTTATTTTTTTTTAATTTAATAAACCGGTAATGGTTAAGGCCAAACCTCCTCTCATCTAGGGGTGGCAATGGGTCGGGTCAGGTTGAGACATAGGTATAGGGGTAAAACACCCAATCCGAACCCGACCCGTTTAATAAACGGATCAAAAACTTAAACCTAAACCCAACCCGCCTAATAAACGGGTTGACCCGACCCGACCCGTTTAACCCGTTTACTAAACAGGTCGGGTCAGGTTGGGTCAACAGAACACACGTAAATCAGTCGGGTTGGGTCAAGACGGGTCGGATTGGGTTGGGTTGGTTCAGGTTGGGTCGGGTCAGCTCGGGTCGGGTTGACACGACCCATTTGATAAACGGGTCAAGTCGGGTCAATCGGGTTATAGGTACAAACCTGAACCCGACCCATTAAATAAACGGGTCAATCGGGTCGACCCGTTTATGACCCGAACCCGTTTAGGCCAAACCCAAACCCGCTAACTTCGGATCGGGTCAAGGATTGCCACCCCTACTCTCATCCGCTAAGAGGAATTTTTTTTTTTTAAAAAAAGAACGACGTATATTCCCAACAATGCCCTCAAAAGATGGAATGGCAGATTTGTAAATTCCCGAACCGAAGGAGTGCAGACTGGAGAGCTGAGATGACAGGCACCAAAACGGAGACCCGACACATGTGGGCCCCATCTGAGGAGTCCGTACGTGCAACCCCATCAAATAAATAGCATGGTCTCTATCCATTATCCAACCGTGCCCTACGCCCCTTACTTTCCTCCTTTTCCCACCACCATCTTAAAAAAAACGAGTGCCATTTTGTTCACCCAGGGCTGGACATTACCTTGCCTCCCATTGGTCTAACCCCAGTCTGAGCTGTGGGGCCAGTCCAATGGGACCGAGGGTAATTCAAACCTCGGTGAACAGAATCGCTGCCCAAAAAATACCAATTTTAGTCCGCCAGATCCTTTTCCCGCCATGAGCGCAGAACGTGAGCCGCAGATCACCGTGCCGGACTATTCTAGTCCGCCAGATGACGCGGGAGAGGGGTTGACCGTCGTTTGAGCCGAGCGTAGTGAGAACGGGAGTGGTTAGTATGGTACGGAGAGGTCCACGCTTCCCCACTTCTGTGTCTGACAAAAAGGGTAATGTGGCTAAGGTCCCTCACAACAGAACCATTCTGCTCACAGGATTTTGGAGGCTTCATTTAACCTAAGGTCTCTGTCCTTTTATGATATATCCGAAACTAATCCTAGCTCTCTCCCGAACGGCGACGACGGCGGCAGCGAGAGCTCGACCTTCCAACCCTGGCGAGCTCGACCCCGGTGGCTGTATCGCACGTTCGACGGCTACATCGCACCTCGACGACCCCGAAAAGCTCGACCTTCCGATCCTGGTGAGCTCGACCTCCAATGGTAACGGGGATTCGATTAGGTCTAGGGCTAGGTCTAGGGTTCATCTCATGGCCTGTAGGTTAGGTCCGATCGGCCGGAGAGGGGGTTCAGTTAGGTCCGACGACGACAGAGGAAGGAGGGGGTGGAGGGGTTGACTGATTCTGGCTGGAACATGACAAAAAAAATTTGAAATACTATAGAATACATTTTCATCCGCATTTCAAAATCCTTTGGCTAAAATGATAAATCGGGACGGCTTACTGAGCCCCTCTAAAAAAAAAAAAAAAAAAATTTTGACTTTGTCTCCCAAATTTTGCTTTGAATTAGATTTTACCCCTCCTTTTATTAATTAGACTTTACGCTCCAAAACTAACTGTTCCGTCAGCTCACCGTCTAAGAGAAAGGGTGAGCTGACGGAAAAGAAATAAAGTTTTGGGGGGTAAAGTCTAATTAATAAAATGATGGGGGGTAAAGTTTAATTCAAGGCAAAATTTGGGGGACAAAGTCAAAATAACCCTAAAAAAAGAAGTGAAATTTTATTCATACCCCAAAAATCTGTAATTAGCCCCCGTATCCCTAGCGTTTCTCAATAACTTACTCAACAATCGTTTAATACCAACAATGCCCTTTTTTTTATACCCCAAACCCAAAGCCCCTGCTCAGCGTCTTTTGTACCCCAACCCAACCCAATGTTCGTTTAAACTTAGCCCACGCCCAACCCGTCGGGTTGTGCGGGGTGGGTTCGGGTTAACCCGCCCAAAGTCGGGTTGGGTTCGGGTTGGCCCGCCCAAGTTGCAGCTAGGGGTGGCAATGAGTCGTGTCGTGTCGGGTTCGTGTCGTGTCTAGTTTCGTGTCGTGTCCAAAACCCCTAGACCCGGACCCGACCCGTTTAACTAATCATGTCTAGATCCTAAACCCGTACCCGACTCGCTAATAAACAGGTAGACACGATAAGACCCGATAAGACCCGTTTACCACCCGGATCTATTCAGTTGACCCGATCCGACCCAATCCGACTTGACCCGACCTGACCCGAAAGACCCACTGGTTTTATATATTATAGTATCGGATTGCTGGTAGACCCGACCCGACCCGACATGACCTATTGAATACTAAACGGGTCTTCCTGGGTCTACCGTGTCCAGACCCTAAACCCGGACCCGACCCGTTTAATAAACGGGTCTATCGTGTCGACCCGTTTACGACCTGAACCCGTTTAGCCTTGACCCAGACCCGCTAACTTCGTGTCGGGTCCTGTCGGGTCGAGGAGAAATGATTCGGGTTAGGCTCGGATTAGCCCGCCCAAATTCGGGTTGGGTTCGGGTTGGACTCGGGTTGGGTTCAGGTTGCCCCGCCCAAGTTGCAGCTCTACTTGTGCCTTCAAGTACCAGCCAACTGCATGGGGTTTATTTAAGAGTGGGGTGTATTCAAGAGTGTATATAATTGGGGTATATTTAAGGGGGTATGTGTTTGATTGGGGTATAATCAAGTTGGGGCGGACCATTTAACTGGGGTGTATTGAAGGTGGGGTATAAGGGGGAAGGGTATTTTTGGAATAGGAATGGGGTATGAAAAAAAAAACTGGGGTGTATTCAAGTTTCTTGGAAATGGGGGCTAATTACAGATTTATGGGGTATGAATAATATTTCCCAAAAAGAAATCAATTTGAAATTTGAAATGGACATCACGTGCAAGGACATGCACAATTAAAATAAAAAAACACTCCCAATTGGTGAAAGGGACAAAGGCTCACCTACCAGCAGGAAAAGATCAGCTCAAGAATTAAAGGTCGGTGGGCTCCATTTGGAATGAGTAATGCTCTATTTGAGCAAACTGAAAGGACAATCCGAGGTGGCAATCTACTACCACTCCATGTGAAAGTGGGAAGCTGGCATCTCCTGATTGGCGGCCGGAACTATAGGCCATGAGATGAACCCTAGGGAGATGCCACGCGTGTGGGTGGTGGCTGTCGGCGACAGAGGAGGCGGTGGACGGTATCGGTGATGGTCGGAGTGGGGATGGTGGATGGTCGTTGACAAGAGATGGCGGCCGATGGTACGGCGACGGCCGGTTGTTGTGGCATCCCCTAGGGTTCATCCCATGGCCCATAGTCCCATCGATCTACAGATGCCAGCACTCATCTTCACATGGAGTTCAGCAGGTTGTTCCTTGGTTTGTTCAAATAGCATTACTCATTTGGATTAGGAAACTGCTATTTGAACACACTGCGGGGTATATGAACTCTCGGTTTGGGCTTGGCGTGTGAATGCCGATACGGTAAGCACTAGCATGATGCCCCAACACGACAATGATACGCCCACGTGTATTATGGTCTGGATGAACCCAAGGCACACGGATAAATTCTAAATTTGGATAATCACAAGCAACAATATTTAAAAGTTTAGATGATCATGCGTAATTTTTTTTTACCAAATTTAAATATAAACAAACTTGATCAGTCGCAGGACCAACCCGAGGTTATGCTTCTGAGATTTGTTCAGTGAAATATAAATTAGAATAGGATGTTTCACTTTTACTCATTTCCTAATCGAAGTAACCACTCATCTAGAGGCTGGGTGTTTTTATTATTGGCAAGTATTGGTGCCTATTATTGAAGCCATGATGGTAGTCAAAGATTTATTTCAAAGCAATGCTATAATTCGTCGGCTTGAAAGATGTGGCAGTGTGCAACTGATGTTGTTAAAGATTTTAAAATCGCTAGTGGGTTTCAACCACCAGTTGCACACTACCACATCTTTTGGGTCGGCGAATTTGTGACAAACCATCAGGCTGAATTGCATTTCTCTTTATTTCAACTTTGTTAGCTTGGGGTTTCTCCCCTGCAGGGCTTCCACAGTTCCACCCTATGATGGCAAAATGTTCAAACTCTCACACCTTTTTTCTGTGATAATGAGTGGGCATGAGTCCAAAAACTTAATTATAAAGGAAAAAATATTTTAATTTTATTCACATTTTTTTTATGGCCTCACCGTCACATGTTATTGATCAGAGCACAAGATAGACCAAGGTTTGAAGCTTGTATTTTCTAATAATATTGTCACACTGGAGCACAGATAAACTCGCAATAAAGGTGAGAGATAAGCTTCCCACAAAGGTGAAGGATAAACTCGTCCTAAATATGGGAGAGAGCCCATGCAATTCGATCACATGACCTGTTGGATGGGGGGCATGTGCTTTGCCACTGGGATGCGATCTCAATCGTCAGCTTTAACAACATTATTATAGAGCACATGCGCACTTTTTTATGTCAATTTTGAAAAGATTGAATGAATACATTGAGAGTTTGTAATTGTGGCCGCATCTCAGTGGCAAAGCACCTGCTCCCAATCCGCCAAGTTATGTATCGTTCTTTCAATGCTTGCTTGGTTGTTTTGCATTTTGTGTTGTTTGCTCTCGGATTTCGTCTAAGAGGATTTCGAATTGAGTTCTGAGTTTTCGGGCGGACTCGTTGTTGGATCGTCTTCTCATTAGCCTCGTCACTACTCTGTGACATCTGTTGATCTGGTGTTTCCATTGTACGTACTAGTTTGTTGCTTCATCACCAACAGTTGCACCGTAGGATGTATTGTGGAGCCCATGTGGTGTTGTTCCCATGCTTTTGTCTCATTGTTTATTGGGCCAATGGGCCCTCTCATGCGCCGTAGTGGCGAGTATGATAATACCTCTGATGTGACGATATATATGCTATCGACCGGTGACCGAGCGAGTCATACTAAATAAATAAATAATAATAAATATAAAAAAGCAAAATTATGAAACATATAGGATCAAGTGGTTTAGAGTGCATGATGCTTGGTGAAGCCTAGAGATGTAGGAAATCAAATTAGTTGATTAAATGGTTTACAATATCTATTTAACTTATAGTCTAAATGTCTAATGGTTTGTAACAAGGGTGGGTCTATATACAGCCACGAAATACCAAAGTCAACTCTAGTTAACTTAATTAAATTTGAAAAAATAGCCAGCATGTCTCTGTTCCATCGATCCCTCCTCTTTTGCTATTGATAGCATTTGCCCGCTTTCATCGTCGTCGGCCATGTTCATGCCACCGCCCACCTCTGCCACTGGTAACCCACCATCGTCGTTTCCTCCTCTTCTTCCTCCTCCTACCCTTCTTCATCCTCCTCCTCTTTTCTTCTCCCTCCTCGTACCTGCCCATCCTCCTCCTTTTTCCACCCCTACTTCCTCTTCCTCCTTCTTTTTCCTCCCCTTATTAATTCTTACTCCTCTCCTTCATCTTCCTCCTCATCCTGGAAATGCAACACTTGTCCTTGCCAAGTGGCCAAATGCCCCCTTTTGTGCATTCTACCGAGGTGTTCGAATGCACGAAAGGTGCATATATTCATGCATCTTGGTGTGGCCAAGTGTTGCGATTTCCAGAGGAAGGAGGAGGAAGAATAAAAGAGGAGGAAGAAGGAGAGAAAAAAGGAGGAAGGATGAGGAATGAGTAGGAGGATGGATGAAGAAGAAGGGAATGAGGAGGAGGACACTAGCCAGCGGTGTGCGGCGGTATGCACGCACACAATAGAGGCGAAAGAGGGGATGGCTTTTAGATGGGGGTTGAATTTGGCAAACGAGGGGGTGACCTTTAGACATGGAATGCCTGAGGTATCTAGCCCCACCCAAAATTTGTATGAAAACCCATATCATATGGGTTTGAAAAAGAGGCACCATTTCAACCAAAAGGAATCCGATCAAAGAAGGGCTTAACATCATCAACCCATCACTCCCCATGCTAAGAAAAAATAGGACTTAGAAGCTCTCGACATGTCCAAATCACCGATATAAGCGAGTAGGGACTTTGCACCCAACACCTCATTTGACAGCGACGAGCCGATGGATAATGCTATTTCGAGAATGGTGTTGCTCTCCAACAAATTAAGCCGTAGGTTTTGCTCCTCATGATCATCCAGGGTTGATAACTAACTTCAAAGATTCTGAAGAATACGTGTTGATTCTGTACTTCTATTCTCTTGTGAGTCTGCCTCAATGTGAGCCTCATTCCCCTCTCCATAAATAAAGTAGATCTGGACCTGAGACAATAGGTTGGGTAGGGTGGATACAACCGGAAGGGTGGATAAAAGGATCCCCTTGGCTTCTTTCTATCTTTATTGCATCAAAAACCCCCCTCATGTGGGCTGGCAATTTCGGCCCCGACACGGCAGACCCGACACAAAGCTAGCGGGTCTGGGTCAAGGCTAAACGGGTTTGGGTCGTAAACGGGTCGACACGATAGATCCGTTTAATAAACGGGTCGGGTCTGGGTTTAGGGTCTGGACAAGGTAAACCCGGGAAGACCCGTTTAAAATTCAACGGGTCGTGTCAGGTCGGGTCTACCCGCAATCCGATACTGTAATATATAGTATCAGTGGGTCTATCGGGTTAGGTCGGGTCGAGTCGGATCGGGTCAATTGAATAAACCCGTGTAGTAAACTGGCCAAACGGGTCTTATTGGGTCTACCCGTTTATAAACAGGTCGGGTACAGGTTTAGGATCTAGACACGATTAGTTAAACGGGTCGGGTCTAGATCTAGAGGGGTTTTGGACACGACCCGAAACTAGACACGACACGAAACCGACCTGGCACGACCCATTGCCACCCCTACCCTCATGTGCTACCCTATGTATTGATTAAAAGTTGGAAGAAGTTTAGTTTATTTAAGTGGATAATGTTAAAGCGTAGGATAAATTGCATCCATTTTTAAGTTGGAAAATGTTAAAGTGCAATCTAGACGGTATTTATTTTGAAAAAATGTTTATTTAACGTAAAAAAATTTGACCAGAATTACGTGTCCCAATTAGTCATTTGTTGCACCCAGCTCCGATTGTTGCATGACCACAAATCCCGTACCCCCTCAAAACCGATCATGAGGACAAGAAGGCAACGGATACATGAAGACACACAAAACTCAGTCCAAGCCAATGTGGTACTAGCCGTTCAACACCCACCCGTACACAGAACGGTTTCAACGGGGATCTATTGGCACACAGAGACCTTTCAGTGGGAGAGAAAGAGGAGTGTTCTAGCTCTGATACTAAGTTATGAATAGTGTGCCTCCTCAAAATTGGCCATAAGAAAGAGGGAGCAACGGAAATATGACCGACCGGTAGGCAATGGGACGGATATATGCCGCATCATTTTGGTTGAACATTCGGGTTAAACGTTTCGGAATGAATAGCTCCCTGGTGCGCATCATAGTCGCACACGGTCAGCTGGAGTGTGAACTGTGTGATCCACTTTTCGATGGGACTGGCAATGGGTCGGATCCGGCCCAGGCCCGATTGTGCCCGGTCTATTTTGAACCGGTTTGGGTCTATATTTCAAACATTATATATGGGTTCGGTCTTATAGTTTGGGTCTGTACCCCAAATGGGCCGGGCTTGGGTTTGTATAGGTCCGGCACGAACCTAGCCCACTTTTATAGTTGGGGTCGGGTCTACTCAATGTATCTAGGAATGAATTTTTTTTTCTTCTGTTCGATTGGGTAACAAAGATATGTTAGAGAAAATCTTTGTTGTTTCAAGGTACAACACAATTTATAAAATAAGACATGTATTTTTGTAATATAAAAAAATTATGCTAACACCGATTGTTTTTATTGCCAAATAAGCTCACCGAAGAAGGACCTGACCTAGGTCGGAATATCTGATACGGGCTTGGGTTTTGGCCTTGTCTTTAAATCCCAAAACAAAACGAGCCGGGCTTGGACTGAATAAAAAAATATGGGCCGGGCCCAGACTTGGTTGAGTCTGGCCCAGGCCTGGCCCATTGCTAGCCCTAATTTTGAATCGCCAGCCATTGTGTGGGTGTGATACGTGCCGGGCCCACTGACAGGGACGACCGACTTAAGGAGATTTGAACTCGCGCTCGGTGTTGTTTGGTGCAAATCCTGAGAACCCAAATCGTTTGCCCCCTTTCTCTACCTATCGTCTACACAGACTGCACCCCACGACCAGTCGTATTTTGCATCCATACCCGTCTGATGCATCGCACTCAGCCCCAACTGGCTAGAACCCAAATCATTCACCCCCATTTCTTTGCCCCTCTTTTGCACAGATTGCACCCACAACCAGTTATCCGTTGCATCCATACCCGATGGGTGCATCGCACTCAGCCCCAACCGGCAGGCAACATGACGACAGTGATTAGGTGCCAAGCTAGTTGGAGCCAATGTAGTTGGGACAATCACAGATGTTCCGTTGCCTGCCAGTTAGGGCTGAGTATAATGCACTGGTCGGATATGGGTGCAACGGACGACTGTGATCATGAGGTATAGATGATAGGACAGAGAAAGGCTGCAGACGATTTGGATTCAAATCCCAATGCATTGAGCGCTGGCCGATGCCCCCACACAACAGCAAGTTGTCCTGCTTTAGATTTACATCCACCTTCTCCTGAAAATCTTAAAGCTCAGGCTCTGTTACGAATACCCAACAGAGTTTACTGAATTTCATGAACTATGAATGATCAACCCGAATGACGTGGCATACAATCGCAGGGTCCTTTTGCCTGTTGGTGGGGGCTGATTGTGTTTCAAAAGTAGGAACTGAGTGTAACGGACGGCTGTGATCCAGACATGTCATTCTGGTTGACCATTCTGGATAGGTGCTTCGGTCGTATATGATCCACTCTTCTTTTTTTTTTTGGTTCTATAAGAGATCGACTCTTCAACTAAGGGTGCAACTCGGGTCGGGTTGGTTCGGGTTTGAGCTAACCCGAAATCGAATCGAACTAGTTCGGTTCTACCATATCGAAACCCAAACCAACCCGACTTGGGCATAGACCCAAACCAACCCAACCCACACTAATGTCGGGTTGGTTCGGGTCAGTTCTCATGTTGGTAGTTGGTCAAAAAAAATAATGGCCATTAGCAAGGCAAAGTTCCACATTGGGCTTTTGGCTTTAGCCACCCATTGAGCTATCTTGGTAGTTAGTTCAATGCTAGCAAACAACTAATGTTTACTCGGGTGCTAGTATGATGTAGCCCAAAAATCCAACCCGTGACATATATATGTGGTCTAATATATATGAGTTCGGTTCTCGGGTTGGGTCGGGTCTACCCAAGTCCTAACCCAGAACCGACCCATATTTAGTCGGATCCACAAAACTTAGAACCGAACCAACCCGTTTAGTCAAAATACCAAACCAACCCGACCCATTTAGGTCGGGTTGGGTCGGTTCTCGGTTTTACCCGACCCAAGTTGCACCCCTATCTTCAACACACCACTACTGTCTGCATCTTGGGAGACAGATTAAAGGTTTTCGGTGTGAAGGTGATGAAGTCATTAATAATTCATAACTTCAACATGCAAGGTTGTGCTCGGACAAGCCTCGGCTCATTCAATGGCGTACCTACTCATCAATATAGCCTCGATCAACATCACATGCATGATCAGTCTGATTCTTCGATTATATGTCAGTACATTCATGTCATGATTAATGCTCAGAGCACAAGATAGACCGATGTTCGAACCTTATCTTTGCCTGTAATATTGAAACAGAGGAGCACAGATAAACCCACCATAGAGGAGAGGGATAATCCCTCCACAAAGGCCAGAGATAAATCCGCCACACAAATCGAAGGTAGCCCACGAGATTCGATCACACGACCTGCCCGATGGGATTACATGCTGCCCACAAGGAACATATATAGAAGTATATGACGACGTAAATGACCTATAAATGTTTCAACACAAAAATTGAAATCTTTTTAAGAATCCTAATTTGGTTGCATCAGAAATTTTTGATAAAACAAAGCCTACATCGAAGATTGTATGGAAGGAAGTAATACGCTTAATGAAAGCATGAAATAAGTGTCGGTCTCATGCAATGGGATCTCCCAACTTTCTTGCCTGCTTCTAGAATATCCTTGCAGGGATTCTTTAAGGAGCCCATCGCCTCCTTGTTATTCTCTTAAATGCATCCGGGGCCCCCGTCCCTCGCTGCAGTATCTCGAGAGCAATGTACGGCGCCCAGTATGGTCAGGTTTTGGTTCAGATCCTACACACTGAAACATAGACTAGTGAGAATTCTTTCAGTTTCATTTAGGATTTTGCTTCTTGGATGAAAAAGTGGCCAACATTTTATGAAATAAATATGTAAATTGGAAATCTCTAGAGAGATGAATGCAGAAACGAGAACGATTTTGATTTGGGTTTTCTTGAACGAATCTCATGATCTTTCGATTCTTCCTCATTTTCTCCCTCCAGCTCCTCCAAATCATCGCTCAATTTATGACCATTCACCATCCGTGAAGGAGGATGACCATCACCGTCCTCCGCATTGGTCCATTACAAGGGCTTTTGGTCATTTCACTATGGTGCATAAACCGCCCTCCTTCAAGGACGGTGAACAAATTCGTTCTCGTGCAGAAACACAAAGTATCTTACACCATGACTTCCAATCAAAGCGCGCATAAGCATCGAGAATTTAATTAACCACATGATGTCGGACAAGTCATTCGTTGCAATCGATCAAAACATAATCAATGTACCATATACTAAATATCCATACATCAACGGGCAAGAACTGGCTGGGTTTGCGATGGGTGGGTTACTTGCGATCCATGAGTCCATTCTTTTGAGTATAATGAGCCGCAAACCAAACTATATAAGAGATTAAGTTGTGTAGAAGGAACTGGAGCAAAAGCAATCATATGATAGAAAAGGCGACCATTTAAGTAGCGGGGTTGCTGCCTTTCAATGGGACATAAGTGGCCTGACTTCACTTGAATAAGCTAAGGCGCTCGAAGTCCATGGAGCAAATCCAGCCTTGAAGAACTTTCGCATAAAATCGTTTTTTATTTAACAGGGAGAAGAATAACATTGTTATTTCACCAATTGTTATGAAGTGATCAGGTTTTGTGGTACGAGTGTGGTTTCTGTCTTTAAAATTGGCAAAGTCGTGGTGATATGTGTTGGAAGTGTTGAGAATAGTCCCACACCGGTAAAGGAGTGGGAGTTCCACGTCTTTATATATTGTTGCCCCCTCCCTCATCACTGGTTTTGAGGGGGCATGAGAATTGTAACATGGTATCAGAGCTAGGCCCCACCCCATCTCCCCTCCACAGTGGCAAGGATCCTCTCATGCGGAGCACACGTGGCAAGGATCCTCTCACGCGGAGCATGCGTGGAAAGCACGATTGATGGAGAGCACCCGGAGCAGGAGACAGGCCAGCTCTGATACCATGTTAGATATCCTCACGCCTCAAAACCCGGGTTGTAAGGGGAGGTCCACAGCGGGTATCTTAAGCGGGTGATGAGTGCCATCCTCATCGATGTGGGACTATTCGTCAACACTCTCCCTCACGTAGAGCACGCGTGACAAGGATCCTCCCACACAGAGTACACGTGACAAGGCACAATCGGTGGGGAGCACCCAGAGCAGGAGCGAGAGCAAGAGATGGTGAACCCACCTCTGATACCATGTTAGATGCCCTCACGCCCCAAGACCCAAGTTTTGGGGCGTGAGGGTATCTAATAGGAAGTATTGGACCAAGTAGTAATATTGGACCAAATATGGGCCCAGACCCACCCTAATGTAATGATGTATAAAAGGAGGGTTGTGCCTCATATGATGTAAATAAAAAATAATGCTTTGAGAGGTCTTTGATAGTGGACATAAGCGAGAGGCTGAACCACCTCACTTTTTGTATCCTCTCTGTGATATTTGTGTTTCTATGTGAATGGTGCATCTCTTGTAACCTGGTATCAGAGCCATTGGTTTGTGCTCAAAGGGTGTAAAGGCGTACGTAGTTCTCTGACCTCGTCGAGCTGATCGAAGTGGAGGGCATCGTGAATGCCAGTGAGTTCAAGGTGTGGTGGTCACCAGGAGGAAGTCCCCAGTGGCTATCATTAGGGCCGGAGAAGGAGCAACCGTAGTACCCGTTCCCCATCATCGAAGTTGGGGAACTCCTTGCAGCCGTCGACATCAACATCGGCACGGGGGGGGGGGGGGGGGGGGGGGGGTTCCAAGGATCGGTGAACAAGTACGACGGTAGAGGATTGGCAAACCATAGGTTGAGGCCCCGGATCACATACGGGGTGTGAGATTCACGCGATCTCAAAAATCACGCATCGTGTTGAAATTTGGCTCATTGAAACCCTGGCCCAAATTAACAATTTGCAGAAATTTTGCCAGGGCAAAATTCAGGCTTGCTAGGGTGAATACCGTAGCAATTTTGCAAGCAGAACGTGCAGGAATTTCGCCCAAGCCTGAATTTGCCCAAGCGAATCGGGTTCAGGCAACGCAAACTTGGCGCATGTTTGGAATGCGTTTGCCGCCTTATATAGGGGGGGCATAAAAGCTCTAGGATTAGCCTAATGAACATTGTGAGATCGTATATCGTGCCTCGTGAGAGATTTCTTCGAGAGAGATTGTGAGCCGCCACCGCTTGTGCCTTGAGAGAGATTGGTTTGGGATTGAAAATTCTTGATCAAAGAAAATTGAAGAAGAACGACGGATTCGGTGGAGGCCCTCGGCCTCGGTTCTTTTGGTATGGGTTCTTGGTGAATCTTCTCATCATTTTTGGTTCTTTGTGGAAGCTTTGTAATCCATGTAATCATGTTCCTATTTGATGTTAATAAAAGAGATCCTCTACTCCCCCATTTGTGGATTAGCCATGATTAGAGTGAACCACGTTAAATATGTGTGATCGGTGTTCTCTTCTTCTCGTTTGTTTATTTATGTTGATTTGATATTAGTTCTGTGACGTGATGGATCTTCTGCTCTAATCTCCAGTTCGAGATCCGCTTCCGGAGAACCTCCAAATTCCAAACAAATTTGTATCAGATCCATTAGGGTTATACAGGAAGATGGTGTCATTGAACATGTCTTCCAAGTACTTGGTGGATCTCTTCGACAGAAAGAAAATTTTTGGCCTTTGGCAGAGAAGGGTGACAACAATGCTAGTTCAACCAGGGCTGCACAAGGCTCTGCATGGAAAGACCAAGAAACCAAAGAAGATGATAGAGAAAGAATGGGAAGAGATGGATATGAAAGTGCTGAACACGATCTTGATGTTTATCGGCGATGAGGCGATGCATGAGGTCATGAACGAGACGGCCATTGGTCTTCGGGCAAAGATGTAATCGATTTACATGACGAAGAACCTGACCAACAAGCTATATCTGACGCAGAAGCTGTACGGGTTATGTATGACTGAGGGGACATCAATACTGAAGCACTTGAATGAGTTCAACAAGATCATGGTGGATCTGACGAACATCATGAGTGATGATGAGAGGCTATGTGAAGAGGACAAAGCACTGATTCTTAATTAATTTTCGCCATCCTATGCTCATGAAGTGAAGACGATCACATATGGGAAGGAGATTCTCAAGTTGAAGGATGTGAAGTCTACACTCCTAGCTAGCGAGCAAAGGAAGAAGTCACAAACTTCTGTCGAAGATTCGATTGCCCTGGTTGCAAGGGGCATTGATAGTTGTGTACAGCAGAGGAGTTATGATGAAAGTGGAGGTAGTGCTAGAAAGTTCAAGTATAAGCCAAGGTGTTGGCGTTGTGATGAGGTGAGCCATGTGAGAAGAGACTTCCCAAAGTGAACGCAGGAACGGAACTGTGGAGAATCTTCTGGTACAACGACGATAATCTTTGATGAGATCAAGTCTGATGATGTCTTGACTATAGTAGATGGTAGCTGTCGTTTTGATGGTGGATGAGTCCTAGATTTGGGGGCGTATTCCATATCTTTTCAAGGCACGAGTGGTTCAACACCTTTAAAGAGAAAGGTGGGACAGTTAAGTTCAGTGGCGGCTTTGTACCTAAAATCATCGGTGGGGGAACTTTGAAGATCTGGACTCACGCAGGAACGATGAGGATGTTAAGAAGAGTACGGTCTGTACCTAGGATGCGCATGAATTCGATCTCGCTGGGTGTGCTTGACTCCGAGGGCTATGGGTATTCAGCTCAAGGTGGAGATATGAATGTTACATTGAGCAGCAAGGTTTTGCTGAAGAGTCAGAATCACGATTGTGTATCGACTGATAGGAATTACTTGTCTTAGTGGAGTTCCTATGGATTTTGCGATAAGGTGGAGGCCTAAGTGAAGACCTCAAACTGTAGCTGTGGAAGATCGGAGGTGTAGACTCGAGCATGGCTTGAGCCCGCATATATAGTATATGAGAAATAGGGTAATTCTCTAGAGTATTCCTGACCTTAATGCACCATACTGAGATGATCTAAATATGTAGCCTAGTATAATATGCTTGATAAAACTGGCACATCAATGTTCCAAGTTCGAGGTTTACTTCATTCTAGACATGTGTGAGTGGAGTCTTGTCGATGTTATAGTTCAAACCGTGGAACCTAGTACTGAAAACTATGGAAACTTATCAGACCACAGAAGAACCTTCTATTGAAAAAAAAAAAGGCTCATGTTGTTGATCAATTTTATTTTATCCAACAATTGTAAAACACTCCTGCAATTTTGGAATCATTATTTTCTTAGTTTCGGTGACATGAGACAACCCACATGCACTCTCTCTCTCTCTGTCTCTCTCTCTCTCTCTCTTTCTCTCTCTCTCTCTCTCTCTCTCTCTCTCTATATATATATATATATATATATATATATATATATATATATATATATATATATATATATATACAAGGTTCGAAATCTCCATTTCGGTGGAAATTTCGACCTTCTGGATATGGAAATATTTCGTGGAAATATTTCGACAGTGTGGAAATATTGCAATTTTGTAGAAATGGTGGAAATATTGATTTTTTGATGGAATTTTTTAGTGAAACTCCGGATAGTCATAAACCAAGTATAGATACACACTTTGGAACACTCAAATAATATGTGTACCCTATCTAGGGGTGTAGAGCTTCACATAACATGTATTCAATGTATTGAGTCAGTGAGTCTTGTGCAATCTTATTTAGTTCGATTTTGCTATATATTTTTCAAATGATTTTTAATCTTTTTTTTTTGATAAATTTTTTTTTGAAATAAAGATTAGTTGATTGTTAAAATAATGTTTCAAACGATTTTGAAAGCGGACTTAAAACAAAAAAGTTATGCAAAGTTGAAATTGTGCAAAAATTATGCTGAAATGTAAAATACTGTTTTTTTACTAAGTCTGAAAAAAAGAGTTTTTATATAGAAAAGTTTTTATACATTCAAAATTTCCTAAGACGGGCCATGGTTTTCTAGATGTACTCGTACTTCTACATCTTGTGGAATTTTTTGAGCTAAAAAGGAGTTGATTTAATCACTTTTCTCACCATGTAGATTTTATAAAAATCCATAAAAACTGTTTTCTCCTACTAAAATTGAAAGTTTACTTTTTGATTCCTTTGTTTTTTGATTTTTTTGATATTTATTGAAATCAAATGGGGGGGTATTTGCTTATTTACATATAATAACTTAAAGTAAATGGAGAAAATAAAAATTAAGTAAAACGACATTTACTTAAATGTTATTATATGTAAATAAGCTGCTGAGAACCAGGCCCCCCAGTCCCCTTTTATAACCAGTCAGTCACAGAATTTCGGATAAATTTTGCAAAATTTTCCGAAATTTTTGCAAAATTTCGACAAAATCTCGCGATATTTCGTGGAGATGGAAATATTTCGTGGAAATATCGCGATATTTCGCGAAATCACTCGATTTTTTGACATTTTCTGTTCTGCTCGAGAGTGCAGGTGGTATTTCGTTTCGGGTTTTCATTTTTTCGATATTTTTCGCGATATTTCGCGAAATATATCGATTTTTTGTTCCTTGTATATATATATATATATATATATATATATAGAGAGAGAGAGAGAGAGAGAGAGAGTCCCCCTCTAGTACGATCAATTGGTACGACCTTGTTAATATATAGAGATGGATCGGGTTATATGTACAGTCGTGTCGGGTTGTGTGTGTATACATGTACATATACATTGGACTTCAGTCCCTCAATGAGATGCAGTCCATTCTCTTCAAACCCTAGCCGTTATCTCCTAACATGGTATTAGAGCTTTAGGGTTTCTCCGCGGTGAAGGCGACTCCTCCAGCACCTCTTCCGCCGGCACCTGCCTCCTCCTTCGGCCTTCCCCTCCGGCAACCCACCCGACCACCACCGGCCTCCCCTCTCCCTTCTGCACCCCACCCGACCTACACCTCTTCCTCCTCCGGCCTTCCGGCAACCCCCCAGCAGCTCCTCCCGCACCGGCAACCCGTCTAACACTCCGGCAGCCTTTCCAGCACCCCCTGCACCCGATTCCCCCCTCCGGCAGCACCTCCAGCCCCCTCCTGCACCCGATTCCCCCCTCCGGCAGCCCCTCCAGCACCTGATTCCCCATCTGGGAGCAACTCCAGCACCCCTTGCACCCGATTCCCTCCTCTGGCAGCCCCTCCAGCACCCTCTGCACCCGATTCCCCCCTCCGGCAGCCCCTCCAGCACTCTGACAACACCTCCAGCCCCCTCCTGCACCCGATTCCCCCATCCGGCAGCCCCTTCAGCACCTGATTCCTCCTCTGGGAGCCCCTCCAGCCCCTTCCCGCACCGGAAGCCCCCGTCGCCCTTCCTGCACCTCCTGAAGCAACCACCGTCCCCTCCTGCACCCCCTGAAGCCCCGCCCCCCCCCCTTATGTACCTTCTACAGCACGCGTCGCCCCCTCCCGCCCCCCTGCAGCCCACACCACCCCCTCGTGCACCCCCTGCCGCCCCCCTGCAGTCCACACCACCCCCTCCTGCACCCCTTGCCGCCCCCCACTGCTCCTCCCCTGGCCCTCCTCCTCTAGCCCGTCTCCTTTGTACCGGACTGCCCGAGACATCCCTTGTGCCGGCTCGCCCTCGTACTTTAGGGGTATGACTTCCTACAGTATCTCTCGGTTCTAGGGGTGTGCAGGATCCAAACCAAACCGACCGAACCAAACCAAACCGATCGAATTTGATCGGTTTCGACACACTCAACGGATCGGATTGGATCAGGATTTCTCAAAACCGATATGATTGGATCGGTTATCGGATTTATCAATTAAAAACCAACCTAAACCGAACCGAACCGAACCGGACTCCGGTTTATAATTTACTAATTTAGTGGTAACTGCTGTGAACTTTTGTTTAATTGTTAAAACTGTACTTTGTAGTTTTTAATATTTAATGGATATGAATATTGTGGACATAATGGTATTGTTGTTGATAACTTGGTATTTTAGTAAGTAATGTAGTATCATTTTATAATTTTTGAAATAATCATTTTAAAGTTGAATCTATGTCCAAATAAATAAAAAAAAAACTAGTAAGTATATGGGCCAAAGCCCAAACCGACCATCCAATCCAATCCAAACCGACTTTCATTGGATTGGATTGGATTCCAGTCTCAATCGGTTTGGATCGGATTGCAAATTCTCAAAACCGACCTAGGTTGGATCGGTTTGGGTTTTGCCTAAATAGGTCGGTTTCGAACCGATGCACACCCCTACTCAGTTCCCATACTGCCTGCACACAGTAGCTGATCGTTGAGTTCCTCCGTCTCCTCGTTTTGATGGTATTCTCGGGCCACGTCCCTCCACCACGTCAGTCGACTGTGGACGTCGTCAGAGTCCCCTCTGTCATGATGGCGGGACTGCTGCTGCCACTGATCTCCCTACTCCAACACTGCCTGCCACCACTCCTACTCCATCTCGGTCTTACTCCGACTGCCTCCAGTGCTTTGAGGAGTTATTGTTTCGATACCTCGCCTCCTCCAGCTTTTCGACAGATCACAGTCTCTCTGCCACTCCGGATACTTCTGCTCAGTCTCGGTCTTACTCCGACCGCCTCCAGCGCTTTGAGGAGTTACTGTTTCGATACCTCGCCTCCACCAGCTCTTCGACAGATTACAGTCTCTCTACCACTCCGGGTACTACTGCTCCATGGATCTTCGACTCGGGTGCTTCCTGCCACCTTACCTCTGATCCTTCTGTATTCACGGACTGTAGCCCTGCTCCCACCCACTTGGGGATCCACACTGCTAACGGGACTCGTGTACCCATTTCGCAGTGTGGATCCATCACCCCTGCCTTCGATCCTACTGGTCGCCTAACCTTACCTTGTGTTCACCTTGCTCATCGCTTAAACATTAACTTAATATCTGTTAGTTCTCTTTGTGACTCGGGTCTGATCGTTACATTTACTTTTTATTCTTGTTCTGTGCAGGATCCGCGGATAGGTCGGAGAGTTGGGCTGGGTCGTAGAGCAAGGGGACTCTATCAGTTGGATCACCTTCAGGTTCCCACTTCCACTCAAGAATTTCGCAGGATCCGCGAAATTCGCCCAAACAAGCTGATCACCTTCAGTTGGATCACCAAATAAGCCTCACAGAAGTCCTGCGAAATTCGTTACATTTACTTTTTATTCTTGTTCTGTGCAGGATCCGCGGATAGGTCGGAGAGTTGAGCTGGGTCGTAGAGCAAGTCTCGAAACGTGTGCTCGTCGAATCTGCTCCCGCATCACAAGCCCTTCGTACTAAGGAATTTTGCCCAAGCGATATCCCTCCAATCGCCCAGAGACAGTACATCGGGAAATTTCACCCGGAGAGCCCTTTGTACTGGGCCGTTTTGCCCGGGTAAAATCACGCCTGGATGCGTTGTTAGCCTATTTCGCTTGATCGATTTTGAAATCATTTTAGCTGTTGGATGGGGATTTCGGGAGAGTATTCTTGTGGGATTCTTTTAACCTATTCCTACTTATTTAAGGGTAGGTCTAGGGTTTCGGGATAGATTGATGAAACCCTAATTTCTTGAGAGGGAATCTTGGTGATGAGTCTTGGAGGAGAAGATGTTCTCGGTGAAGAGAGTTCATCTCGTTAGAGTTGAGCGTTGCTTGTAACTCCTTTGGCTCTTCATTATAGGGAATCATCCAATCATCTTTACCCGTGATTTTTCCCACAAGGGTTTCCACGTAAATCTCTCCTTGTGATTTTCTTTGTGGGTGTTTTGTCTTTTATTGTCTCTATTTGTCGATTGGTTGTTTTGTTCCACATCGATCTATCGGAGGATCGCTTGTGTGATTGATCTTTGTGGACCCATCGTGGTCGGAAAGAATCTGTGGATTGCTCAATCCAGTATCATTGTCGGAGATCACAACACAAGAGTGGTGCCTTCACTAGCTATCCTGTAGTTTTAGTTTATTTACCTTGTTTTTCTATTTCCGTTTGACACTTCATTATCAGAGGATCGACAACCATTATCCCACATCCATCTTCGGCCTAATTCCTAGACTTACAGCCGGCCTACAACCTTGCTGTCCAGAAATTCTTTCATGAATTTCAGAACAAGAAGCGACTATTTTAGAGATTTGATCCGGATAATCGGATAGTGAGTCCTTCAGCCATGTATTTCCATCCACAATCCATTGTATCCCTACCAAATTTTATGCAATTCTGCCATCCTATGATATTTAACTTGAAGAGACCTTCAAATCAGCATATTCTGATTCCATAATTGAAAATCCTCACAATTTTTTTATAAACCTACATTGCCCAAAACCGAGTCTCATGCTCCAATTTTGGTATCCGAGTATTCCCTCCATGCTTCTCATGCACAGTGTTTTAAAAAACTCGCCCCAAGGTACGCCCGGGGCTCGCCCCGGGGCGGGGCGGTCCTAAAACGCTCGGGGCGACTCCAGCTGGGGCTTTTTTCCCATGGGGCTTACGCCCAAACCACTGGGGCGTACGCCCCGAACGCCCAGGCACGCCTTTTACGCCCTAATGGCCTGGGCTTACGCTCCATTGGAATTTGTTTGCATAGTTGAAAAAAAAATAATTTGATTACTACCGTATGATCTTTTATATGTGTCTTAATCTCTTGGATGACGATTATGATATTTTGGGAACTAAAGTTGTTTTAAATTGGTTCTATATCATGTATGGAATGGTAGAATCTATGAAATATAAACATTGATAGTTTGAATTTTGGTTAGAAACTTATAATTAGATCTTAAATGATATTGAAAGACAATGACAAATTCGTTTTTATTATCATTTTTTATATATTTGTGATTTATCAACCATGTTTGTAGGCTTAAATGCTTTGTTTAATAACTTTGCTCATAGTTTTTTTTATTTTGTTTTTTTAATCTATTTTCACTTTTTTATATAATATTATTTATTTATATATATATTTTTTAATTAAAAAAATAAAAATTCATGGGGCTTACGCCCCACGCCCTGAGGCTTACGCCCCGCCCCACAGCAGGCAAAACGCCCCGCCATACGCCCCCGCCTCTAAAAACACTGCTCATGCTAGAGTTTGGTATTAGAGTTTTCTCCCATGCTTTCTTGAATCATCTTGATATCGCACCTTTAGGGCAGTCACTTTGTCTTATCATAGTGGCCGATCCTATTATTCTGAGTTCTTACCAGAAGATTATTCTCGCACCTCATATTATGATCATTACTCACCATCTCTTTCTTCGGTTCATACGTAATCATACTCTAGCTTTTATGCAATACACAAATTACGTCCATCTCTCCCTCATCAGCCAAGATCCCCAGAGGAGTCCTATTATTCAGCACTTATAAGAAATCAAGCATAAGACATGGAATATACCTGTAAATCTAGTTGTCTAGTGGAATTTATGCATAAGCCTAATCCTATCACTGAGGTACAGATTTGAGTACACTCATATCGTGGCATGAGCAACAAATAAGGGAAAAAGTATGTAAAGTCCTAGATGTAAACAAGGTTGCAGCCATGATGAGCAAGGATAGGATATGTGTTTCTTTCAAACCTTCAGCGGTGCTTGAACTTAAGAAGGTTGTCAAATATCAACACAATGACATTGCGCCTATCAAGTCTCACATGGAGCTATGGCAACTAGCAGAGCCTACAAAGGAAGATTATGTAGAAGTAGTTAACTTATATACAGAGATTCCAGCCTCTCTTAAAGGACAATTAGAACTAAAACTAGTGATTGTATCATAGATGTATCTGAGAACAACATGCCAAGAGAAGATAGTATACATCTGTCCATTGTTACTGACAATGTGGTTCAACACACTACACAGTGCCACTGATGAAGGTTGCATCGGTTCGTTGGGCTTCCACACACAATAAACTGGTATCAGAGTGCCCACTTTCTCAATCTAGACGATTTGTTTGGTGGATTTGATTGTACGGGAAGATGTGGGAGTTGTAACAAGTATTCTACGTCTATGAAGCGACAATATCAAACGCTAAAGAAGTAGAGAAATTTGATGGCACAAAATAACTTTGGCATGTAGCAATGCAAAGTTATGGATGTTTTGATTCAACAAGAGTTGGATGTTGCTTGGAAGAAAAAAACCCTAAAGAGATGTCGGACAAGGATTGTGATAGGACCACTCGTCAGGCGTGCGACACGATTCGGCTCTGTCTTGCGAAAGATCAGAAGTATTTTGTTATGAAGGAAACAAAGGCCTTAGAGTTGTGGAAGAAACTGAAGGAAAAGTTTATGTCAAAGCGTTGAAATCAGCTCTATTTGAAGAAGCAGCTTTTTCGTTTCTATTGCAAGGATGGGGCCTCCGTGGCAGAGCATTTGAATGATTATAACAAAATTCTTACAGATTTACGAAAATTGGATGTTAAAGTTATAGATGAGGACACAACATTGTTGTTGCTAAACTCTTTACCTGATGCATATAAGCATGACTACTACTTTGTTGTATGAGAAGAAGACATGATTAACTTTGATGAGAAGTCTAATGTTTTGACGAATAATGAAGTATTGAATGAAGGATAAGCAGGCTCACAACGATTCGCCATCGGAAGTCTTGACCATTAGGGGTAGATCAGCAAGCAAGAAACCTTCAAAGCAGGAGAAGTCTTGTTCTAAGTCGAGAGAAAATTTCCTCAAAGAATGAGTACATATTATGGCAAAAAAGGCTACTGGAAGAAGAATTGTCCGATGTTGTAGAACAAGGACAAGAAGGATTTCAAACCGAACAATGCTAGCAGTGGGGATGATGATTTAGATATTGCTATTACTGGTTTATATTTGATATGCTGCTTAGATAAGTAGATTTTGGATTTGGTTCTACTTATCATACGTGTCCCAAAAGGGAATATTTTCCAGCTTTGAAGAGTTGGATGGTAGAGTTGTTTTTATGGGCAATGATAATGCATGTAAAACAATAGGGATTGGTAAAGTCCTTGAAATTGCATGATGTAACAGTTAGAGAACTGACAAATGTACGGTATATACAGGAATTAAAAAATGATCTTATCTCGTTGGGTGTTTTGGATTTGAATGGCCTTAATATTACTCTTGAAAGTAGAGAAAGTAGAGACTTAAAGGCCGTTTCAGGCGCACATGTTCTCATGAAAGATATTCGGAGGAAGAATCTGTACTTCTTGCAGGAAGTCCAATTACTGGTATAGCAGCAATTGTGGATTCTGATACTACTAGAATTTAGCATATGCGGTTAGGGCATATAGATGAAAATGCATTGCAAAATTTGGCGAAGCAAGGTCTATTGAAAGGTGCCAAGACCTACAAACTTGAATTTTGTGAACATTGTGTTCTGGATAAGTAGACAAGAGTCAAATTTGTTATTGTGGTTCATCAGACTCAGGAGACTCTTGACATTGTTCACACGGATGTTTGGGGACCTACCAAAGTTGCATCTTTGAGAGGTTACGAAGGTAAGCATTGGTTTATCTTATTTATTGATGATTACTCTAGGAGAGTTTGGGTGTATACATTGAGATATAAAAATCAGGTTTGGAGATATTTCTCAAGTGAAAGAAAATGGAGACTCGAACTGGCAGAAAAATCAAAAGGCTCGGATTAGACAATGGTGGTGAGTACAGGTCATATTCATTCTTAAAAATATGTCAAGACAAGGGCATAATCAAACACTTCACAGTTAGAGAGACACTGCAACAAAATGAGGTGGTAGAAGGCATGAATAGTATTTTGCTTGAGAAGGTACGATGTTTGTTATCCAACGCTAGATTGGGAAAAGAGTTCTGGGCCGAAGTGGTGACTTATGTGTGCCATCTCATAAATAGATTACATACAACGATGAATGGAGGTAAAACTCTTATTCGTCAGTATTCTAAAAAGTGGTCCAGGCGGCCACTTAGGAGGCGTCTAGGCACTAAAAGGTCCCCCACCGCCTAGCCTAGCCCCGAGACGGTGCAGAAAAGTAGCCCAGATTCCTAGGAGGGGCAGACAGCCGCCTAGGCGGACTAGGCAGGCCCAGGCAGGTCTAGGAGGGCCCAGGCGGACTAAGCGGACCCAGGCAGGCTGGGCTTTCCTTTATTTTAACCTAGTGTATGGCCAATTAAATGCCAAGAACATCAATAAGAAGAAAAGGGAGAAAGAGCGATGAGTAGATGTATTACTAGCGACTAAAGCTAGTAAGGCTCAATGATGGATTGCTGATGGTGGTGATGATGAAGACAATGATGAAGAGGTCGACACCGGTTCGGTATTTGGTGAATCGTTGGAGAGGCGTTGGAGCGGATAGTGCTTGAGTGCCTAGGAGATATTCTAGAAACGTTGGTGGTAGCTCTTTATCCCGTGAAGTTAGAGAACTTTACGAAGAAGATTTTGTATCGGATGACGAGACAGACGAAAAGTGTGATGAGGTGGAGTTCAAGTCTAATGAGGAGAAAGTCTTGGAGGGATATGAAGAATATGAGTACTAGGAGTTTAGTGCTGTAACCTATAGGAGAAAAGATGTTGCATTTTACTATTGGTGACTTTTTGTTTTAGATTTACTAGAATCATGGATACTTTATTGTAATATCATGCTTCCTTTTGTTGTTAGTAATCTTGAATTTATGGTTTGGATTATACGAAAATCATGCATATTATGTCATAATATCATGCTTGTTTTTGCTCTTGTTAATCTTGAATTTATATTTATGTAAATGATACTTGTTCTTTAAAATAATGGTTGGGATAATCTTGAATTTATAGTAATTTTAAAACATATATATTATATATAATATCAAAATAATAATTAAAAATAGTCAAAACGCCTAGGCACCGCCTAGGCGGCCCCCCACTGCCGGACTAGCGTCTAGCGCTTTTTAGAACCTTGTTATTCGTATGGTAGAAAGTCATCATCAAACAGATCTGACGATGGAAAATCATCGGTGTTCTGGATCTGTTATAATCTCTCATATGTACTTTAATATGCGATCTCGGCATACTTATATCCTCGTCATACGCTTCCATTGTGTGGAACTCGACCTCGAGTTCTACAAGATAAAATTAGCAACTGAATCAACATATTGACTAGCATGCAAAAATTGATGGTGGAGATACAATGAGGAAAAGCGATCTGTGAAGTCGACTCCTGGATCCCATATATAGTATCTGTAGCGAGCACTCTGATAAAGTAAAAAACTCATGCTCATGCAAAAACTGCCAAAGAGAGACTCGACTGGCTCGAGTAGTATCCTCATATCTGAAGAGTAAGTCCATTGTTGGCAAGATGAGATCTTGAAGATTGTTGGTTGGGAGATAAGCACTAAGAGACCATCTGAAAGCTCAAAGCAAGTGACGTCAGTGTCGATAGGCAGCAGCTCCACTAAAAGCTCTGTCAAGGTCGAAGGCTCTACCAGAGGCACTACTGGAAGTGGAGGCTCAACTGAAGGCAGACTCTCCATGGGAGGTGGAAGGTCCATTGAAGGTGAAAGTACTATTGCAGGTGAAGAAGGCTCCACAGCCTCTATTAGAAGCAAAATCTCCACTAATGGGGCTACAGATGGTGGAAGCTCCACAAAAGGAGGCCCCACTAATCGCACTGCTAGAGGGGGTGTCGTCATTGTTTTTTTTTTTTGAGAAATCCCTCTCAGTGTATGAGGGGGGGTTCGGCCTAGACCCCTACCAGTTCATTAAAAACTAAAAACCAAGATACAAAAGCAGGAAAGAAAACACAATAAAAAAAGATTACAAATAATGTTATCTAGCTGCTGCAACTTCTTCCCCTGTAAGGCAACCTTCCACTGAATAAGTCTCCTCTTCGCCGAGTTCTTGACCACTTCTGAATCAGAACTTCTCTGTCTAAAAATTCTGCTATTACGCTCCATCCAAATACTCCAACACACAGCCATAACCACCATATCCCAGCTGTGACGAAGTCTCCGTTTAATGCGCTTCTCTCTCCAGACTGTCCACAAAGGAAACACTGACCCTGGCGCACCTCTAATCTTCAGCCCTTTCCTCAGAGGATCCCAAATCCCTTGAACGAAGGGACAATGCAGAAACAGGTGATTAACATCTTCACGGCCATGCCCGCATAGGACACAGTCTGCATCTGTAACCCGCTGGTTGCCCCGGCGAAGTAGGTTGGTTTTAGTCAACAGCTTCTTTTTAACCATCAACCACATGAAGATTCGAATTTTCAGTGGTACTCTGGACCTCCATAAGGCTCCAGCCACCGGGTAGATCACTCCTCCCTTGTTGATGAAATTATAGAAAGATTTCGTAGAGAAATTACCTGAGGACGTCAGTCGCCAAGTAGCCTCGTCCTCTGCATCATCTAGCGAAATGAGTTGAAGAAGGTCCATCAGTTCCCGCACTTGGAATTGGAGGAAAATCGGGATAGCTCGACGGAATTTCAAATCCCAAGTGGTGATATTATTCGAAACTAGGCATTGAGATCGAACCGACGCCTTTTTATCCCAAGCCAGCTCATAGAGGTCCGGATACCAGTCTTTAAGCTGACCCTCCACCAGCCATCTGTCTTCCCAGAAATTGGTAGACTTCCCGTTTCTCACTCTCAGATTAGTCCCACATTTGTAAATATGACCAATCTTCTGAATCCCTTTCCAAAAAGGCGAGACTTTTCCAGAAGTTCTGCTTCTAACCTGCAGCGGCTTGAATCTCTTGAAGTATCTTCCGCGAATCACCGAGCTCCAGTGATCCCCTTGATCATTCTGGAGTCTCCACCACCATTTACCCAGAAGGGCTTTATTGTGGTCCGCAAGATTAATAACTCCCAGCCCTCCTTCCTCCTTGGATTTACAGATCATACCCCACTTAGCCAAGTGGTATGACTTCAAGCTAGCATCTGCACCTTTCCACAAGAAGTTACTTCTGATCGAGTCTATCTTCAAGATGACCCACTTTGGCATGAGATAAAAGGAGAGATGGTAGGACGAGATCATCGTAAGAACTGCATTGACTAGAGTCAGCCGGCCTCCCAGAGAAAGGTTCTTGCCTTTCCACCCTGCCAGTCTGATATCCATCTTCTCAATCACCTTGTACCAGTCATTCTTCTTAATTCTATTGTCGTTCAGAGGTAGACCCAGATATTTCGTGGGGAGGGAATCTCTACGGCAATTCAGCACTGCAACAAGTGAAGTCGCAAGCTGATCATTGACTCCAATGTGGAAAAGAGAAGTCTTCGAGAAGTTCACCTTCAGCCCGGAAACAATCTCTAGCGAGTAGAGGAGGATCTTCAGCAGGCTGATTTGCTCCCTCTTCGCTGCACAAAAAATGATTGTATCATCCGCAAAATGAAGATTAGATGTTATCCAGCTAAGGTCACCGATGCCTGTTAACAGACCTCTGCTCTCCACTCTTCTTAACATGGCATCGAAGACGTCCATAGCAAGAATGAAAAGAAAAGGTGAAAGCGAACAGCCCTGCTTGACTCCTCTGCCTGTCTTAAACTGCTTACCTGGTTGACCATTCACTAAGCAGGCAATGGTGGAAGTGGAGAAGCAGTTCCAGATCCAACGGATCCAGTTGTCCGAGAAACCCTTAGCTCTGAGGGTATTCAGGATGAAGCTCCAGCTTAGTCGGTCAAACGCTTTCTCAAAGTCAATCTTCAAAATGATACCTTCCTCTTTGCGCTCCTTGATATGGTAGATCAGCTCTTGCGCCGTAGCTACGCTGTCTAAGATCAGCCTACCTTTGATGAAAGCCGGGGGGTGTCGTCATTGTTGGTGGAGACACTAGGGGCTCGCAGCATCTTGCATGCCTCTGGATCTGCTCTAGGCGTCGTCGCTCGATCTCGCTCAACTTTGTCTCAATGTCATCAATCAATCCAGAAAGTGATTGTGACAGCACCCGAGTGCTCCAAAATGCTGGCCTTTTAAAGGAAGGAGAGCACATAGGCCACCCCGCTCCCCTTATCGGTGTGGGACTAACCGTTCAACACCCGCCCGCACGCGGTATACGTTTCAATGTTAGCGGGTGAGACATGGCCACTAGGGAGACACTCCCGGAACCCAGCTTTGATACCATGTAACAACACCCAAGTACTCCAAAAGGCCGACCTCTTGAAGGGAGTAGAGCACAATGGATATATTAAAAGAGGCCACCCCGCTCACCTTACCGATGTAGGACTAACTGTTCAACCGTGATCATATTTTTCTACATTCGAATGACGGATAGAATGGCATAGAAGCCACCGAAGGAAAGACTGGGCACGTAAGTTGAGCAGATATGCCCGATCACTGATATGTAAGGACTCTCTTACAAGGAACTGGGTGAATTACATATATCAGTCATGTTTCACCAACTCGTAAAAGTCAGAATAGGCTTATGTTTTATAAGGTGCAAAGGTGCCATAATCCTCATCATAAGGTGGACGGCGGCCAAGGTGGAATTGAGAATATAGAAAACTTTGGAATAAAGGAAAAGAGCGAGAATAAGAATGGTCAACACGATAGGACATGTTGACTGAACCTAATGCTTTGATACCACTTATGATGTAGGACAAACTAAACTTCATACTTATTTAAACATTACTTTTAAAATAGGCCTCAAATTAATTCTGAAAATTAATTAAAAAAATCCAAAAATAGTTCAGTTTTGGAATCAGCACCAAGAATTTGCTCCAATAAGCATGCATGCATGGATCCGACTCTACACTATATGCTTCTTAGAATCCGACAATCCATACCATCTGAAAGGTGATCCAGCTCTTTCCGAAGATGGTCCAAGTATTATCCCACAAATCCAACGATCAAAATTCATCATCTAGCAAATCCAACGGTGAAAATTCATCGTGAAGATCTGACGATCAAAATACATGATCTAGATGATCAGACAGTAGAAAGTCATCGTCGAACAGATCCGACAATGGGAAATCATCATCAGTGTTTTGGATCTGCTCTGATCTCTCATATGTGCTCTAATCTACAATCCCGATATATTTTGATCCCCATCACATGTCCCGTAACAAATCAAATTGATTTTTCAATCAAGAGATAGACAATGTTATCCATACATGCCTCTATTGATTCATATGACAATCTTGATTGTCCTCACTCTGTTTGATCACCTGGACCTCAACGTTCTAATAGACTATAGGCCATTTTGCACACCCAATTGCATCCACGGCAAAGAAGCACTGACACTGGTACGGGGACACGGTTACAACACGACAAATCCTAAAAAAGGACACGAGTACGGCGGGGACACGGCAAAATAAATTAATATATTTTATGTGTGTTTATATTACTTACTTTATTTATATTTTATGTGTGTTTATAATTCATATATATTTCAATAACCGAAAAAAGTTCATAGAAAACAACTAAAATAAAAATTTAATGCATACTGGCAACCGTTAGTTACACCCAAGCCAATTGATGAATCACATATAGCCCTAAATAGCATGGAAAAGAACGACTGTGTTTTAGTTTTGGCTTCAACCTATCTGAAACCTCAGAGGATAAGATAGGTTAAAGCCAAAACTGAATCGTAACCGTCTGTTACAACTTACAACCAGCCTGACAAGTGAATTATACTCAGGCCCAAATAACATGCAAAAGAACGGTTGTGATTCAGTTTTGGCTTCAACCTATCTGATCCTCTGAGGTTTTCCAAAACTGAATCACAACAGCTTGTGACTCAACCCTATATCAAACAACCCGTCAACCCGCCGTGTCTGGTGCGTGTCCGGCAAGTGTCCGGCTCCCGGAAGCACGTGGGACACGACACATGCGTGTCCGGCGAGTGTCGGTGTCCGACAAGTGTCCGAGGGGCCTGGAAAAGTGTCCGTGCTTTCTAGATCCATGGTAATCCACCCTTCTCTAATAGTATGCTCAACGATGGATCTCACTATAAGCAATTCTTTTCAAGCAACCATTACATCTTCCCTTCTCTAAAACTAATAAAATGTTGATCGATGGATCTCATTATAAGCAATTCTTGCCCCCTATCACTTTCTTATATTATGAGCGGTTATCAACTTACTATGATTTTTCTATAGAATTGTGTCTATTCGAACCCGAATCTCTCTCGGGTAATTAAATATGCAGAGCGGTGTAAGGTGATGGCCGCCGAAATGCATTCCTTGGTGGAGAATAACACCTAGAGATTGATTCCGTTACAATCTCCAAAGAACTCATTAGGTGTAAATGGGTTTAGAAAATCAAGTATAATTCTGATCCCTTCATTGAACGATAAAAGGCACGTCTAATAGCCAAATGATTATAATTAGAAAGAGTTGTACTATCATGAAACTTTCGCTATAGTAGACAATGCATTTTTTTTTACTTGTTGCCATCAAGAATTGGCATCTACATCAATTTGACATTGACAAAGAATTTTTGCCTGGTGACCTTGATGAGGAAGTTTATATGATAACCCGCCTGAATTTATCTGTAACATGGGGAGACTAGACCCTGTTGTCTTAGTAAGTCCTTTCATTGCCTTGAACAAGTTTGTAGGAAGTGGTCTATGTAACATTCAATCGCCTTGTAGACGTTGCCTATAAACAATCTCAAGATAGGCAGATAGCATTTATTCACCTGCTCAAATGGATCCTCTTTCAAAGTTGCTCAAGTTTATCTGTTTATGTGAAAGATGTCATTGAAGCTGAAAAAGATTATGCCACTATTGTTGCCTTCAAGACAACTTTATGGCACAACAAATTTAAAAAAAGATTTTGGACTGCTAAAGTATTTATAGGAAATGAGCCAGCTCAATCTTGTTAGAGAATATATCTCCCACAGCATAAATATGCTCTCGAAATCCTTGATGACAGTGGTTTGCTACATGCTCGTCCAACCAAATTTCCTACAGAACAAATTTTTTCTGCCAATCCTTAAAGCGATCACCATCTCATTGAGATGCTAATTTACTTGAGAATCAAGGTTTGAGAACTCAGTTTCGGTTTCATTCGGACCCTCGAGGATCAGTTTCGGCCGAAGTTTCGGTGGTTTCGGTTTCAGATTTTTTAAATTTAAAAATAAAAAATTAATTAAAAATGTAATGATCCTTATTTTTATTAATATTATATGATTTGTTTCTATTTTTTTGTAATTTTCAATAACTTTTTATATTTTTTATAATTTTTTGTCATTGTTTTCTAATTTTTCTGTTTTTTTTTCTGGATTTTTTTTTCTTTTTTCTTTTTAAATTTTTTCTAATTTATATAATATTATATATATTATCGTATATAGGGTAAATTACACTTTGCCCCCCTGAACTTTAGCTCAAAAACACTTAACCCCCCTCTAGTTTATTTTGTTCCAACTTCCAAATCACTCCCTAAAGTTTGAAATGTTATCACAATACCCCATTTTGTCAACTACTTAATTTCCTCATTTGGTAATTTTTATCTGATCAAAATTGAGAAGGGGGTAAAATGTAGTTTTTAAACTATAGGGGGGTTAATTGTATTTTAGCTAAACTTCAGGGGGGGCAAAGTGTAATTTACCCTATTTTATATTATAAGTTATTAGTATAACTTATAAGTTATACTGTTGTATAACTTAAAAGTTATAAGTTATATAATTGTATAACTTATAAGTTATAAGTCATATAACTTATAGGTTATAAGTTCTATAACTTATAACCTAAAGATAAAGAAATTGGGAGTGAGTTGAGAGAGGGTTCAACTGATCGGGTTAGGGTTTGAGAGAGAGGGGAGAGTACCTGCTCCCCTGCGCAGCGACGACAGCAACGAGTGACGACGGCGGCGGTGGCAACAGGTGACAATGGCGGAAGCAACGGCGATGGGCGACCATCTCTTCATCTCCTCCTCCACCCCTTTTATTAATCTCTGGTTTCATCCGAAACCCTATGTTTCGCCCGATCCCCTCCGATCCAAATGAAATTGACGAAACCCGGGTGTTTCGGGACCGGAGCCAACCGAAACCGATCTGATCCGGCCGATCCGGATTGGTTTCGGATGAAACTTCGAACCTTGCTTAGAATTGCACAACCTATATTGTGTTACAAAAATTGGTTTTTAAGTGAGAATGAAAAAACCGATTTTCGATTAGTCCTATACTCACATAGCTTGGGGAGAAGACCTTAAATGCATATTTAATAGAGCTCCCTCTAGTGGGCTTTGTAGCTTCACTAGAGACTCACATAAGCCCACCACACACATATGCGCGCTGGGCCGGCCGATCGAGCACAAGCACGAGCCAGAGGCCGGGTTGAGGTTGCGGCTCACGAGGACGTGAATGGGCTTTGGGCCTTCTTTTGTATTGGGTTTTAATGGGTTTTAATTGGAGAGTTACACGTTATCCGAGACAGACTAGGTTCGTTGAACCTGAACCTTTACCCAGACGTATGTAACTGTTACACCCGACAGAGCAGTGAAGGAAACATTGCAGCATGCGATGGGCTGTGAGTGGGGGGAAGTTACGGCTAAGGACCCCTATATAAGAAAGGGTCTAGTGAATCCATAGACACACAACTCAAAGCCAAGAGCTCTCTCCACTCTCTTTCTCGTTCGTGTTGTTGTCTGGAGTACGCTGAGAAGTCCCAAAGGGGTTTTCTTCGATGCTAAAGAGGAGTCCAGTCATTGTACCTTGGGGAGCGTTCGTTGGAGACCTTCAAACATCTATTGAGACGACGAAAAAGTTTTTAGGACATTGTGCTAGCACAAGCCTCGAAACGATCATTCCCTCATTCCATCCCTTCCCTATTGTCAAATGTGTAGATGGCCTTAGGTTCCCTCCAAACCCTTGTTTGATGGTTGCGTTGGCTCTGCTAGCTAAAACCCTCAACCTTAGTAGAGTTATTGTTTCTTAACTAGACTGTGCAAGAATTACATCCTGAATTGCCTCATCCCAGAGTTGTATGATGTATACTTCACCTGCAAGTCCACTAAGGGGTTGTGACACACTTTAGTGAAGAAGTATGCCACGGAGAATGCAGGATCAAAGAAGTTCGTGGTGGGGAAGCTCCTGGAATACAAGATGGATGATGAGAAAACTGTAGTGACCCAGCTGGAGGAACTACAGATCATCAATCCACGAAGTCCTCGCGGAAGGCTATTCTATTTGCGAGGGGTTCCAGGTGACTTTGATTATTGAGAAGCTCCCTCCATAAAGGAGTACAAGAACACGCTTAAGCACAAATGTAAGGAGATGTCCCTGGAGGACCTGGTCGTCCAATCCGCATAGAGGAGGGCAATAGTGTAACATCCGCCCCAAACACACAAGATATTGTCCGCTTTGCCCGTACCCGCACGAGAACTTCCCAGGGGGTCACCCATCCTGGTACTACTCTCGCCTGAGCACGCTTAACTAGGGAGTTCTTACGAATTCCGTAGCGGAAACGGTTTTAAAACGCGTCTTCTATGTTTGGGAGGGGAAATTATATAAATAGCTCATGATCTTCTTCTCTCCAGGCGATGTGGGGCTAACTCATGGCCTTGTACACCTCACCTCACCTCATCCATCTTGGCATTCCCGCCTCAGGAGTCTTGGCTCTTGGCTATTGGCCTATTGGATCTTGGTCGTCACGATCCACCCCCCTTAGGGCTACACGTCCTCGTGTAGGGTTAGACCCCCCCATAGCGAGGAGAACCGGCTCTGATACCATTTTGTAACATCCGCCCCAAACACACAAGATATTGTCCGCTTTGCCCGTGCCCGCATGAGAACTTCCCAGGGGGTCACCCATCCTGGTACTACTCTCGCCCGAGCACACTTAACTACGGAGTTCTTACGAATTCCGTAGCGGAAACGGTTTTAAAACGCGACTTCTATGTTTGGGAGGGGAAATTATATAAGTAGCTCATCATGATCTCCTTCTCTCCAGGCGATGTGGGGCTAACTCATGGCCTTGTACACCTCAACTCACCTCATCCATCTTGGCATTCCTGCCTCAGGAGTCTTGGCTCTTGGCTATTGGCCTATTGGATCTTGGTCGTCACAAATAGGGTGTCAGAGGAAAGGGAGCAAGTCTCTAAAATGAAAGAGAAGGCAAACCTTGTCGAAGGTAAATCTTTCAAGAAGAAGGCTCGAAATCCCAAGCCCGTTGAGAAGAACAATAAGTCCAAGCCTATTTTCAAGAAGCCACCTTCTGGAAACTGTTACATATGTGGCAAGCCGAGCCATATTGCTAAGAACTATCACTTCAAGGTAACAGCCGGCTAGAAAATGGATGAGGCAAATGCTGTAGAGACTGGTTACTGTAATGAAAGTAAAACTTTTGTAACCGCTTTCAAAGTATTAATAAAATTTCCTAGTACTTTTTATCTGAGCTTGTGAATATCTAAAATGCTAAGACTAGGACACGCTAACTCTAAAATGACTTACTTAGGTTACCTAGGTGTTATCCATCCTCGAATGGAAAGTTCGGCTTTAGTGTATGCCAAAAAGTCTTACAAAAGTGTGTGTAGCCTAAAAACCCTAGATGTGATTTCCATAAGATAGAGAAGAGGATCAAGTCCTTAGGTCAGCCTGAATTAGATAAATGTGAGTCTGGAAGACTTCACTAGGTTTACTAAAGATAGTGGTGTAATTCACCTTATCTCAATCTAGCAGAGCAGCTAATTGACCATGAAGGACATGATCAATGCTATGATAATCAACTCAAACAGGTAGACCACTAACTTGTGGGGGGGAAACAGTGCTCTTTAGCGCACATGTCCTCATCTGGATCACTTTTAAGGAATCTAAGTAGATTCCTTTTGATATCCTAGGGAGTATAAATACTTTTCTACAGACACCTTAAATGTTGGGTGACTACGGATACTAAGTTCTTTGGAACCAGTTTCTCTTCAGAGAGGGGTCTGAGAGTCCTCGTCTATTTAGTATACACAAGAGGCCTGCTCCTAGGCATAGGGACTACTCTTCAAATTTGATTACAACCTTAATTCAGAGTAGTGAGGAGGCTTAGTGATTGAGGGACTACCTCTATCGCCTAAAGTCATTTATAGTTGTTCCTTTAGTGATAATAGACTACAGCTATCATAAGGAACACAAACTAGCAAGAGAGCTAGTTCTAAACACATCGAGGGGGAAGGGGCTAAGGCCTATAAAACCAAACGTCTCCGATAATAGAAACCCCACCTAAGTGACTGGAGATCTCAAGAACTAAGTTCAATGGGACAACAAGTTATCTGAAGGACGTGTGAGGTTCTACAAATTAATTGTACCCCTCCCTATGATGTAGTAGCACAATCTGTACTGTTGTGAGGTTGAGTTTGTGACTCTCGATACCGTCTATAGCTAGCTATCCAGTGGGGTTAATAAGTGCATAACACTCATGATAGATGGTACCTTTATGAGTGTAGAAGTGTGGCCGCTTCTATGAGAATTGAGGCCAATTCTCTAGAGCACTCATCAGTGTTATTAAAGGCGCGCCTAGGCTTAGGCTCAACTAGGCTCACCCCCTGCGCCTCAAAAAGCATAAGGTCAGGCTCTGTTAGAAAGGCGCGCGCCTAGGTCTAAGGCGCGCGCCTAGGTCTAAGGCGCGCGCCTAGGCTCCAGGCACAAAAAAGGCACGCCTAGTTGAACCATGTGCAATTATGTGCTTGTAATTGATATTTTTGGCAATATGATTAAGTTATTAAGTAGATTTGATTCATAATTACAGTATTCTGAATATTGGCACATTGATTGAATATTATTTACATTCAAAATTATTTGTTATAGTTCCTAGGTAAGACCATATGAGCAATTGTGGGTTAGATTTGATGACTTTGATATTATTTCAACTATTACAAGATTCAATGAGTTTTCTTTTCTTTCTCGATTTGCACATTTTATACTGATTTAGAAGCATGTGCACAAGCACACAGATGAAATAACACATTTAATCATCCACTATTTATTTTTTGTTTGCTATAATATCACATTTAATATCTTATACTGGTTATTAAATTTGAACTATATATATTTAAAGATTTAATATATTTTAAATGGCTTATTTAGAGTCGTAATTCAAACCTACAAGGCTGCAACATTTGTGTTGTTGCAACAACGATCTATCCAATTTATCTTTTGTCTTAAGATTCATTTTCTTAGTCTAGTTATGCATGTTTTGAATATATATATATATATATATATATATATATATATATATATATATATATATATATATATATATATATATATATATATATATATATATGTGCCTTACTTCAATTAGACATGCGCCTTTAGTTGCGCCTTGTGCCTAGGCTCTAGGAGACCTTTGCGCCTCATGTGCGCATTGAGCCTTTAAGAACACTGGCACTCATTTAAACTGGGGATTGCTCATGGCTGTTAAAAAGCACAACCGCATGGGACTATATGTTGATTTGAGGGTATGCGTGAGACTTGTCGACTAGATTTATGTCAAAGTTGAACAGCTCAAGACTTAGCTCACTGGTTAGCTTGTAAATCATGCAAATCTACACTAAGCAAGGGTTCAAGTCGAAAGACACCTTATGCCTATATATAGCTCTCTTAAGTACTCCAAACAACTTATTCTTATTTGATTTTCGATATTTTCATTCTTGTGGATGATTGTTACAAAAATTGGTTTTGAAGGGAGAATAAAAAACTCGGTTTTTGATTAGTCCATATTGCTTGGGGAGAAGACGAAATGCATATTTAATAGAGCTCCCTCTAGTGGGCTTTGTATCTTCACTAGACTCACCCAAGCCCACCACACATGTGTGCGCGACACGTGCGCACGGGCGCGCCAGGCCGGCCGGGCCAAGCACAAGCACGAGCATGAGCGAGGGCTCGGGCCGGGGTCGAGGTCACGGTTCGCGAGCCGTGTGGAAGCAAATGGGCTTCAGGCTTTGGGCCTCCTTTGTATTGAGTTTTAATGTTTTAATGGGTTTTAATTGGTTTGAGTTACACGTTACTCGAGACATACTAGGTTTGTTGAACCTGGACCTCTATCCGGACGCATGCAACCGTTACACTTGACAGAGCAGTGAATGCTCTTCAGTGCAGGAAACGTTGCTGCATACAATGGGATGTGATCGGGGGGACGTTACGGCTAAGGACCCCTATATAAGAGAGGGTTCAGTGAAGCCATAGACACACAACTCAAAGCCAAAAGTTCTCTCCACTTTCTCTTTCTCGTTCGTGTTGCTGTCTGGAGTAAGCTAAGAAGTCCCAAAGGGATTCTCTTCGGTGCTGAAGAGGAGTCCAGTCGTTATATCCTGGAGAGCATTCGACGAAAGCCTCAAGCACCTACCAAAGCGGCAAAATAGCTTTTAGGGCATTGTCCTAGCACAAGCCTCGACACTAATAAGTCATTATTCTCTCCTTCCATCCCTTACCTATTGCCATATTTGTAGATGGTCTTAGGTTTTCTCCAAACCCTTGTTTGATTGTTGTGCTAGCTCTGCTAACTAAACCCCTCAACCATACTACAATTATTGTTTCTTAACTAGATTGTTAGTCTCGTTATATCTCCTGATAGTCATTGATTGCTAGTTTGAATAAAGTAGAATCCCAATATATTGTTTATCTGGTCCAAATCCCTGGTCAATGTGTTTGCAAAAAAAAAAGTCTCTGGTCAATGTATAGGTAAGCCTCGCCATCTACACTTGTATTTTGCTGACAATATCATTCGTTGTCTGAAATAAACCCTGCGACAAGATATATTACCCTCCTCTTCTATGTGCTTTTGGTGATTCTGATGTTAGTTTAGACCCACATCGGCTAGAGGCTGGGCGGTGGTGTCTTCATATACCCTATGTGGACCTCCCCTTACGACCCGGGTTTTGAGGCGAAAGGGTATCCAACAATGGTATCAAAGCAAGGAAAAGCCCAACCAGGTTTAGTCGGGGGTGGCCTGATTTTACACGTGTGTCTTCCTCTGATGACGCACAAAGAGGGGGGGCTGGCGTGTGCTCAAGCCCTAGCCTCGTGTGGAGGGGATTGTTGGGTTTAGTCCCACAACGGCTAGGGGCTGGGAGGTGGTGTTTTCATATACCCTTTGAGGACCTCTCCTTACGACTCGGGTTTTGGGGAGAGAGGGTATCCAACATCTGATTGGTTGTCATTCCTTTCGAGTCATATACATATGCAACATCAATATAATCTTATTTAGGGGAAAAAATAAATAACAATTAATATATTAAATAAAAGAGTACAGCTAGAAATCCCCATACCCACAACCATCTAGCGTTATCCCGGCTATTTGGGGTAGGCTTTATGAATCATTCGTATCAAGAATTCATGTTAAGGGCTCTCTGTTGTCAGTGCAAACTCATCCACATCTTGTTTCTCAACCTATCAATGTTAACTTAGGTCTTCCCCTCTTTCTTGACATGTTAACAATAAAACAGTGTTGCCAGTTTGAGCAAAGCATGTATTATACAAATACATAATGGAATCTTATTCTATAATTGAGCAATGCCATGAAAATCTCCCATACCCACCCAAATACTCTATTAAGACCCCCTCTCCCACCATGACAGAGCCTACCAAGTTGTCTTGTAGTCTGGGTAGAAACCAGCACATGACCTTGAGGCAAGATGATATCAAATTCAAAGTGTTTATGACACACACACACACAGGAAAAGAAATCATAGCAAGCATAAGAAGAGCATACCAGGTCGACGATCGACGATGGTTCATTGTGATCCTTGTGGATGCCGGATGATCCTCTGCAACACCACGGTCCTCGCCCTCCTTATATCCCTGCTGCATCGATCCGCCTGCTCCCCAAGATCTTCGACGCTCTTCATGAACACCTCCAGCTTCTTCTTGATCTCCTCGACCCCAAACCTCACCGCCGCGTCCTCCCTGAGGGCGAAATCAGCACTCTGCAGCAGGGAGTCCATCTGAACCTCCAACCGGTCGACGAGAACCCGAATGCCGTCCAAGTCCTTGATCGCGACATAAGTGCCCACCTGCATCGAGCTGATCACCTCCTTCTGCCCCTTCAGCACCTCCTCGTAGCCCTTCAGCAGCGAGTCGAACCACTTCCCCATCGATCCCAGCGGGATCGAGCTCGCGGCGGCCAGAGCCGCCGCAACCGGCGGCGCGGCCACGGCGGCCGCCACCACCGAGCAGATAAGGACGGCGGCGAAGGCGGCCGCGAAGATTATGCACGAGACCTTCCTCCACGCCTTCACCGATCTCAGCTTCTTGTCGAGCTTGCTCTTCCGCAGCTGCAGCTTCTCGAGCATCGACAGCTGCTGCCCGTAGACCGATTGAAATATCTGGAAGAACTCCTCGGTGAACGGGTCACCCACGGCCTTAAACTGCCTCAGCTCTTCCACGGTCCTCTGGTACTTCTTCTTGCCGCCCACATCCCCGGCCTCCTCCGCCTCCGCCTCCCCCACCTCATCCTCCTCCTCCTCCTCGAAGCGCTGGAGGGCGACGTGGACGATGAGCTGGCTGTCGCGGGCTTTCTTGAGGCACCTTTCGAGGACGGTGCAGAAGTCCAGGGTCTGGAGGCTGTTCTCAAAGTACTCCTCGACGAGATCAAAGAGCTCCGGGTTCTTCCAGATGTCCTTCTTGCACTCCAGGATGACCTTCACGACCTCCTGGTTCATCTCGAGGAGGCACCCGGTGACCTCCTTGAGGGTGTCGAAGGAGAGGGCGCGGACCTCGACGCCGAGGGCGAGGGTGGAGAGGACGCGGCTCGTGCGCTGGTGAAGGACGGTGTCGAAGGACTCCAGCTCGGGGTCGCTGCGGCAGGCCGCCACGTAGGAGCTCAGCTCCGCCTGCATGTTGTTGCCGCTGCCGCCGGCCCCGCCGCCGCTGGTGCCGCCGCCGGCCCTCTTGCTGAATTGGCCACCCATGGGACGACCGAGATCGACCAAACCCACTTCGAAAAGGCCGATTTTGATTAATAATAACCCTTGAATCCGCGGAAAGATGGCAAATTTAACAGGAAAAACGAAGACCCAGATGGGGAAAGCGGGTGTTCTGTGCGATTAACAGGGAAAGATCGATGCTTTTTCTTCACCTTTCAAAAAAAAAGATCGATGCTTTTGTAGCTTTTTGGGCGGATCAAGTGAGGGGGGGGCGGCGCAGAAACAGAGCAATGCGGGATGTCGGGAGGTATTGGGAGGACGGGAGTCGATGGAGGCAGGAGGGGTTTAAAGGGAGGGGGAAGGGGAAGAGTGTGGGATTTGGGGATGACTTGTACGCATGAGGAATGAGAGAAGGGGGGGAGGTGGCGAGGTGGGCAATGGAAAACGCGGGAAGCAACCCCTCTCTCTCTCTCTCTCTCTCCGTGCTGTTTATACGCGGAAAGCAAGGAAAAGGAGAGAGAGAAGGGGTTTCGCAAGAGGAAGAGTGAGGGAGAGAAAAGTGAATAAAAGAAAACAGAGTAGAGAGAGAGAGAGAGAGAGAGAGAGAGAGAGAGAGAGACGCAGTGAGGAGTCACGATTCACGAAGGGATCAGGGGCGAGTGGTGACGGTAGGCGGAAGGAGAGTGGAAGCTTACGAGGCTTTTACGATATCCTCCACCAGAACGACGTGGCATCCTATCACAGCGTCCCTTTGCCAGCCTGCCCCGGCCGAGAGCGATTCACGGGAGCGGGCAAGTGGAATAGACGGCTATGATCTTAACACGACATTCTGTATAAAAGAATCATTAAGCGCTGAAAATAGTATTTTTCCGGAGCAGCACCGGATTTGAAGTCCATGTGTCTGAACTGCCCTTGATTCCTCTTTTGGGTCCGCCTCGCCCCAAAGGGACTCCCGTAGTCGTAGATGAAGAAACCCACATGCAATGATTTGGTGGGGCCCCACATGGTCTTTGGAGTTGAGGGTGAGGTCATGAAGCTTTTGTATGACGTGGGCGGCAATGAGTCCTTCAACTCATGGGAAAAAACTTCGGTGGGGAGACCCTATTAGGAGGGCGCCAGGCTTAGGATCGGCCGTTCCAACCAATGAACCCTATCGGGTCGTTGGGCCGATTTTCACTTGGATCCAACGGCATGAGATTGACGTCCCTAATAGGGACGGATCCACTAAAGTATTCCTTTCATGCAGGGTAGTTTACTTTTATACAATTTAAAACTGCCTCCATCCCTTATTATATTGTTGTTTGAGAGACCCTTCTATTATCTTTCAAAAAAAAAAACCTTTCTATTTTATTTTAGATTTTTATATAATGTCCCCTAAAAAACAATTATTTTATTTAAAATCCTTAATTTTAAAGTTTTGTTAATAATTCCTTAACAAACAAGGAGGGTTTGTTTGGTAGCTGTGTAAATAATGTGCATACATCTAATGGTGGCAATTAATCGGGTTTATCGGTTACCTAACCCTATTGGAATGGGTTTAGGATCCTTAAAAACGAATTTGGGACGGGTTTGGAATTTAAAGTTAAAATCCGATCGGGTTCGGGTTTTACTCCAACCCGTATATGAATAATTCCACATGAGTCAGCAACATTAATTTTGTAAAGCATTTATTTTTGGAATTATATATGATTCTCCAATTATTCATGAATTAATATTTACTGGATGATTTTTTCTAGAGCATGCATAGTCACAATACTTATTGAGCTCTAAATTACTCTCCAATTATTGATGAATTTGTATAAGTTGTTCTATAAACCCGACCCGACCCGCAAAGTTAAACGGGGCGAAGCGGAGCGGGTTGGGCACAAGTCTTCCCATTGTTAATTGGGACAGGTTTAGGAATTGCCCCCAAAACTCGACGCTGATTTGGAATGGGTATGGGGCAGGCTAAAATATAACTGGACGGGTTTGGGATAGGCCCGACCCGTCCCAAACCTAACCCGTTGACATCCCTACGTGTTGGAATTGGATCCGCTTATCAGAGTCGCAGCGGAAGCAAAAGATAGATCCGAAGATCATACGGTGTATGTTTCATTACAATTAATTCTACAAAATAATCTACATGTAAATCTATGATCTTAGCATATGTGCGGACACCCTAGAGGCATACTATGATCTACGGAAGACATGCATGCATCTAGTTAGGTGTTTAGAATCATCATACCTTATGGATCTATGATCCGGAGAGAACGGAATGATGATGAACTGCACATGAATCGCAAGGAAAACTGTCGGATAGCACATTGTCCTTTGCGAAGGTATGAATACTCGAAGTCCCGTCTCTGAGTGCAAGGACTACAAGCCGACGGAGGAATTCGTTGCGAAGACGATGGCTAGCCGCGAGATCTCCTCCTTCTCTTTCTCTCTTCTTCCTTCTCCTTCCTTTCTTCTTCTTCTTCTTCTTCCTTCTTCTTCCTCTTTCTTCCTTGGCCGAAACCTTAGAGAGGGAGAGAGGTTCGGATTTTTGGAGAAGAGGAGCATATAAGGTCGGCCCCTCCCCCTCCATTCTACATATAAGGTCGGTCTCCTAGTGCCATGCGCAAGTTAGGGCCGGCCCTAATGAGATTAGGATGAGGGGGGGTTGGTTTTAGGGTTTCCAAGTGTCTATCGTGAACTCTGGACGAAAACGCCCTTCACGAAAAGTGAAAAACTGAAAGAGAGATTGAGTGATGTGCGCTACTCGGAATCGAGTTTCGTCAGCGCCTATGAGCTTCTAGAATTATTCTGCTCATTCTAAGATCCATATTCAATGTGTTCTGAGCCATATTTCAGTATTTACCAAAATACCCCTATAGCCCCTAACATATGTGAATTAGGTTCTTAGGCTCTGGGCTTGCGCTCCATCGCACTACTTTGTATCCAACGTATCCAACCAGGTCGGGGAACAATTCATATACGTAACGTCAGGATAGAACCTTCAGGGTTCGGGATCTCTAGCTCCAACCGGATCCCTTATTAACTGTTCCGGTGACATACTGAAAGTTTCGTTAATCAACCCTAATCCGATTAACCCGCGTAGCCACCCAGAGTGCGACGCGAGTTGAACTCTAGTGATCCTAAACTTATGTTACTCCCTCGTAACCCTATTCTCTACTATACTCTGGTAATCCTTAGTCCCTCCTATTACTGATGCCATGATACGACTCGGGCGATGGGGAGCACTGTCAGATCCCGATCGATCATCTGACTAGGGTTTGATGACTTGTCATCTATAACACCACACACCTTCCGGTGCTATGCCTAGCATCCGGAACATCGTCAGTTATACTGACAACCACCAGGCCTGGGTTAATTGTGTGGATAGATTGACTCATCAAAACGCACACATCCAACACTGGACGTCGGATAACCTGTAGGGATTACATGTCACTCAAGCGCCAGCCGGATAACCCAACATACCATTGTATTGGACTATAGAAGGTCCGCACACGTTGGCACATCAAAGCACCACACAACTGGTTGGCCCAGTGAACATGGTCCCTTAGGCTTAAGGACAGATTATCTATAGTAGTAAGACAGTTTATGCACCAGTGTCTGAATCACTGAACTGTGCACCGTCTTGATTCATGTTCAACACGATCATCGTGCTTGGTCAGGTGAATGGGAATCCCACGTTCCCGTGGTGGAGACTTCACCACATCCTCTACCTACCAACAGCTTGTTCTCGGTGAAGCGATCGGCATTACCTAAGCTATGAACTAGTTCTAGGTCTACACATAACTGGTCCACTGGGTCTTCCAAGCATGGATCCACCATACGCCTTAGTGGCCTACTGTGTTCCCTAGGGTCCTTTATTATGTGAATTAACATATACCAAAGTAGTATTCTAATTAAAGCAATAACCAAAGTCATCTTTATTAATGTTAATACAGAAAATCCACGCTAAGGACATATGAGCTACAACAATATCCCACTTAGCTTAGCGGAGAACAACAGTCTTAACTCCCATGGCATCCACGTGCTTCTCAAAAGCCTTGGTCGGTAATGCCTTTGTGAAAGGATCCGCCATGTTATCTGCAGACGCCACCTGAGTCACTGCAACCTCCCATCGCTTCTGGAAGTCCCGGATAATGTAGCATTTCTGCTCGATATGCTTGCTCTTCTGATGATATCTTGGCTCCTTGGATTGTGCTACAGCTCCACTATTGTCACAGTAAAAGACAATAGGATCTTGAGCTCCCGGTACGCATCCTAAGTCCGTGAGGAACTTCTTGAGCCACACCGCCTCCTTAGCTGCTTCGTACACTGCAACGTACTCAGCCTCTGTCGTCAAGTCCGCGATACAATCCTGTTTCACACTCCTCCAACTGACAGCTCCTCCTCCTAATGAAAATACAAACCCTGACGTCGATCTCCTGGATTCCGGATCTGACGCAAAATCAGAATCCGTATATCCAATCGGCATCAGTTCTTGTGAAGAGTAAACTAATTCATAATCTCTCGTCCTACGGAGATACTTGAGTATACTTTTCACAGTAGTCCAGTGCCCTGGATCCGGATTTGACTGATACCTGCCCATCATGCCTACTGCATAGTATATATCTGATCTCGTGCACTACATAGCATATGCCAGACTCCCTACAACCGAAGCAGAAGGTATCTTCTGCATCTCTGCCCTCTCCTCAGGAGTCTTAGGACCCTGATCCTTGGACAATTTTATTCCATGTATGAATGGAACCAGTCCGTTCTTGGAGTTATGCATACTGAATCTGACCAAGATAGTATCTATGTAGGCTGACTATGACAACGAAAGAGTCTTATTCTGGCGATCTCGAGTTACCTTGATTTCCAGAACATAACTCGCTTCACCCAAGTCTTTCATGTCAAATTGAGAGGATAACCACACCTTCACTGTAGACAACGTTCCAACATCGTTTCCAATGAGCTGGATATCGTCTACGTAAAGCACTAGAAAAACTATTGTAGTCTTATCGCTCCTTTTATAAACACATGGTTCATCCACGTTCTACTCAAATCCATAAGACTGGATAGCCTGATCAAAACGCATGTTCCAACTTCTGGATACTTGCTTCAGTCCATAAATGAACCTTTGCAACTTGCACACTAGACTTTCCTGACCTTTTGCGACAAAGCCTGGAGGCTGAGACATATAGATGTCTTCTTCCAAATCCCCGTTGAGGAATGCGGTCTTGATGTCCATTTGCCAGATCTTCCAATCATAATGGGCTGCAATAGACAAGAGAATCTAGATAGACTTAAGCATAGCCACTGGCGAAAAGGTTTCATCATAGTCGATCCCTTCTCGCTGGGTATAACCCTTAGCGACTAGTCTAGCTTTGTAAGTCTCAACGGTACCATCCGGACCTCTTTTTCTTTTGTACACCCACTTACACCTAACAGGTTTAATATTGTGAGGCGGTGTTACAAGTGTCCAGACCGAGTTTTGGGACATCGATGTCAGTTTTGCCTCCATGGCTTCCTACCATGCTGCATGGTCAGTGGATTTCATCGCTTCGTCATAGTTTAGAGGATCATTCTCCTAAAACTCTGGATCTACCATGAAGGCTTCTCCAATGTATCTATCAGGAGCACTTGTGGTCCTCCCACTGCGACGAGCCTGTGGTGGTTCCATAGGAGTCGATTCTACAGTATCGTTTATCTTAGTGGTATCGGCTCCCACTATGTTTTCTGTCTACGTACTCCCATCAGTACCAAGCAATTCTTCAAGAACTACTTTACTGGTGGGCTTATGGTCTATTAAATAATCCTGCTCCAGAAATACGACATTCGTCGAGACGACAACCTTTCTATCCTCAGGATCATAAAATAAACCACCCTTTGTCTCTTTTGGATACCCAACGAACAGACTTACCTTAGTCTTTGACTCTATCATATCTTGCTTGTCCTTTCGCACATGTGCTGGACAACCCCAAATCCTAAAGTGCTGTAGGCTTGGCTTTCGCTTCAACCATAATTCCCAAGGAGTTAGAGGTACTGACTTTGATGGAACAAAGTTCAAAGTATATGCTGTCGTCTCTAGGGCATATCCCCAAAAACTAGGTGGCAATGTTGTATAACTCATCATAGTCCGAACCATGTCTAACAAAGTTCGGTTTCTTCTTTCAGATACACTATTTTGTTACGGTGTCCCTGGTGCAGTCAACTGGGATACGATCCCATGCTCACGCAGGTACCCAATAAATTCATCCGATAGGTATTCGCCTTCTCGATCCGATCGAAGAGACTTGATACTTTTACCCATCTGCTTTTCTGCTTCAGTTCTAAACTCCTTGAACTTATCAAAGGATTCAGACTTACGCCGCATTAGGTATATGTATCCAAACCTCGAGTGATCATCCGTGAAGGTGATGAAATACTCGAAGCCTCCTATGGCACGGACACTTATGGGCCCACATACATCAGTGTGTACCATCTCTAATACCTTCTGAGATCTGCTACCTTTGGTTTGGAAAGATCTTTTAGTCATCTTGCCTTCCAGGAAAGACTCACACGTCGGTAGGCATTCTTAAATATCTGGACTTAAAAGTCCTACCTTAACCAACCTGTGAATCCTGTATGAGGCTATGTGTCCAAGCCTTAGATGGCAAAGGGGTGTTGGATTATCTGAGGGATTTTTCCTTTTAGATGAATTAACCACACATCCTTCAGTTATGTTATCCTGCTTATGATTGAAGTTAATTACATAAAGACCATTCTGTGTCTTTCCCTTACAAATAAAGGAACCATTCAATTTAATTGACACACCAGAAGCATCAAATAAAACTGAAAAACCTTCATTATTCAATAAAGAAGCAGAAATTAAATTTCGTCTTAAGGACGGTACATAAAGTATGTCTTTAAGTAATAAACTTCTTTCATCAAGAAACTACAAGACGACATCTCCAACTGCTTCAGCATCTGTCATGGCCTCATTTTCCATGCTTAGGATTATCTCTCCATCACCCAGAACCCCTGCAAATTATTGCAAGTATGGTTAGTGGAACCAGAATCCGTAATCCATGAGACCGGAGAACAACTGGATGCTACAAGGGATTCCACTATGTGGATTTGAGATATACCTATCTCAGTCTTCTTGGGAGCCGTGCGACAGTCGCCCTTCCAGTGCCCCTTCTTGCCGCATCGAAAATATTTTTCTTTGGGCTTCGTCGGACCATTCTGCTTAGGAACCTGCGACTGCACCTGGCCCATCTTCACGGGCTTCTTAAACTTTCTTTTCTGAAACTTGCCTTTGGCTTTCAGAGAAGAATTCCGCTCTACGTTCAGGGATTGGGCTCCTGCCTTGATCCCATCCTCCGTCGCCTGGAGCGCCGCTAGGAGCTCTGCGTTAGACATCTCTAACCGGTTAAGGTTAAAGTTGATAACGAAGCCCTCAAACGCTCCTGACAGAGACGCGAGAAAAATGTCGGTCTGGATCTCTGCATCCAAGATGACATTGAAGGAACCAAGCTCATTCACATAACCAAACAATTTCAGCATATGATCCTGAACAAAAGTCCCCTCTGCCATCTTTGTGGACACCAATTTCTTGATGGTCAGGTAACGAGTTACCCGACTACGACCTTCGAACATTTCATTTAGATAGAGCATCATGTCTGAAGTGAAGGTCATGTCTTCGACTTGCTTTTGAAGGACGGTCTGCAAGGATGCCACTATGTAGCACTTGCACATCTCATCAGCATCTAGCTAGTCTTTCCATTCCTTCAACTAGGCCTCAGTAGCACTTGGTCCCAGCATGGCCGGTTGAGGGGTACTTAGGGTAATTGTGTGTTTGCCAACCCTTAGGACAAGCATCAGGTTACGCTTCCAGTCCTCATAGTTTGGTCCCGTAAGTTTGTTATCATTAAGGATGGAGGCAAGGGGGTCGAACTTGGCCATGATTTATGTAAACAATAGTTCAAAGCAAAAATTAGGGTCTACTATAATCTATTTTATGGAATTAAGAAATAGATAATGTTTACTCCAGCCGCTATGTCTTCACTACCTCAAGTGGAGACATCCAGGAATCTAAATTTCTTGGGCTGGAGTACTGAGACTATCGGCCTTGAATTGGAGATAGCATCTCGGTGAGAGCATGCAATCGCTTCTGCCAACGGGGTGTTTACGACCCAGTCTTCATCAAAATTACCTATGGCAAACTGAAAGACCTCCTAGTCTCCTTTTGGCCAGCTTTATGTGACCTGCGTGCGCAGCAACGATGGCTTCACACAAGCTTTCGGATGCTTCTCACAAATCTAGGTGGTGTCGGCAGGGGGGTTCATAGGCTCCCGCGGTGCAGAAAAAAACCGTCACCCACTGCCACCGGCATCCTCCATGTCCAGAAGGAAACCACTAGACGAACCAGCATGGAAGGAAACACAGCTCTCACCCAGTGGAAATATCGAACTGCGTACCTCCCACCCAGACCCTTAGCCGGTTGATTGTGGAGGCCAGGGGCTCCCCTTTAGAGGGAACCTCTTACACATCCCTTCTTTATAAGGTTTTATGCATATCTAGAAAGGTCATGACCTCCTAGACTTAGACCCTGGTCTACCGTGCTCCCACTAGGATTATAAACCTTCCCGCAAAGCATTAGTATCCTTGAAAAATATCATAGTCCCTACCTCGAATACTCAGCTTTCACCTTTCTTGCAAGGATCACATTACATAGATTCCAAGGATCCCGATACCTCACTAGTTTGCCTATAATCCTAAGATTTGGAGCATAGCCTAAGGTCAACGTGGAAAGGACTCCCACTAGAATGACGCCTCATTCATAATTTGATGCCTGACGTCATAGTAGACCTCATCTCATTATAGGTTTCGATGCTGGCCAAATAGAGGCATCCGACAACCTCTGCCGGACCTCAACCTAATGGTGTCATAACCAAATCGTGATAAGTTCATACTACCACCAAACGTCATCTAGAAATGGGTATCACAGAGTAAAATCCTTACATAACTTAGTCGCTAGGACCACACGGGGAAAGGGCAGCCCACTAGGGTTATCATACTTCTTATGGGGACATTAGTTATCTCTTAACAAATCTAACACTGCGTCTATCTCGGTGTACAATACTTAACTACTTGAACTACCATGAGGGTGGTTACCACCTTTTCTTTTAGCTAGCTACCAGATTCGCACGTGTTAGAACCATATAGAGACACCGATGAATCCATAAGCTTAGTACTAACCCTAAGCATGATCTAGAGACTAACTCACAAGCAAGATAGATAATTACAATTATCATCGGGGTTCTCTAAACACTAAGTAAAAAGGAACAACAAAAAAAACATCCAAACTGAATCAAGTCCAGGGTCCGACCCCTGAACCTGAATAACACATCCAAAATATCCTGTTCTTCCGTTCTGCACAATATCTAACGACGATCCCGATCATCACTAACGTGCACGCTTTCGCCAGGTCTTTACACGCCATGGTACCGCTTGCCCAAACCGTGGATGTAGCATCATCTCCTTCTTTCTGTGACTGAAAAACTAACACGCTCCGAGCAAGTGCTCGTTCGTGTACAATTTTGCTAGAAAGAAAAGGAAACAATCCTAGAAACATGGCTAGGGAACCGAGGGTGATCAATCTCCACCCCCGCCCATCTAGAGCCTTAAAATCCACAAGCACAATAATAATCAATGCAAAAAATAAATCCGGGGTCCGACCCCCAGAGGCATGCAATCACAGATTACTATTTAGCGCGGCACCTGCAAAAAGACGATGCATAGCACAATCCATATACATGATCTACGCCGAACCCCGACGAAAACATATGCCATCATATATTCACATGATGTTTTCACGAATTCATGCATGAAACATACACCAAAGCGTGCTCTAATACCAATTGTTGGAATTGGATCCGCTTATCAGAGTCGCAGCGGAAGCAAAAGATAGATCCGAAGATCATACGGTGTATGTTTTATTATAATTAATTCTACAAAACAATCTACATACAAATATATGATCTTAGCATATGTGCGGACACCCTAGAGGCATACTACGATCTACGTAAGACATGCATGCATCTAGTTAGGTGTTTAGAATCATCATACCTTATGGATCTATGATCCGGAGAGAACAAAATGATGATGAACTGCACATGAATCGCAAGGGAATTAAACTGTCGGATAGCACCTTGTCCTTTGCGAAGGTAGGAATACTCGAAGTCCCGTCTCTGAGTGCAAGGACTACGAGCCGACGGAGGAATTCATTGCGAAGACGATGGCTAGCCGCGAGATCTCCTCCTTCTCTTTCTCTATTCTTCCTTCTCCTTTCTTCCTTCTTCTTCCTTTTTCTTCCTTGGCCGAAACCTTAGAGAGGGAGAGAGGTTCGGATTTTTGGAGAGGGGGAGCACATAAGGTCGGCCCCTCCCCCTCCATTCTACATATAGGGCCGGTCTCCTAGTGCCATGCGTAAGTTAGGGCCGGTCTACTAGTGCCATGCGTAAGTTAGGGCCGTCCCTAATGAGATTAGGATGAGGGGGGGTCGGTTTTAGGGTTTCCAAGTGTATCGTGAACTCTGGACGAAAACACCCTTCACGAAAAGTGAAAAACTGAAAGAGAGATTGAGTGAGGTGCGCTACTCGGAATCGAGTTCCGTCAGTGCCTATGAGCTCCTGGAATTATTCCGCTCATTCTAAGATCCATATTCAATATGTTCTGAGCCATATTTCAGTATTTACCAAAATACCCCTACGACCCCTAACACATGTGAATTAGGTTCTTAGGCTCCGGGCTTGCGCTCCATCGCACTACTTCGTATCCAACGTATCCAACCAGGTCGGGGAACAATTCCTATACGCAATGACAAGGTGGAACCTTCAGGGTTCGGGATCTCTAGCTCCAATCGGATCCCTGATTAACTGTTCCGGTGACACACCGAAAGTTCCATTAATCAGCCCTAATCCGATTAACCAGCGTAGCCACCCAGAGTGCGACGCGAGTTGAACTCTAGTGATCCTAAACTTATGTTACTCCCTCGTAACCCTGTTCTCTACTATACTCTGATAATCCTTAGTCCCTCCTATTACTGGTGCCATGATACGACTCGGGCGGTGGGGAGCACCGTCAGATCCCGATCGATCATCTGACAGGGTTTGATGACTTGTCATCTATAACACCATACACCTTCCGGTGCTATGCCTAGCATCCGGAACGTTGTCAGTCATACTGACAACCACCAGGCCTGGGTTAATTGTGTGGACAGATTGACTCATCAAAACGCACCCATCCAACAGTGGACATCGGATAACCTGTAGGGATTACATGTCGCTCAAGCTCCAGCCGGGTAACCCAACATACCATGATATTGGACTATGGAAGGTCCGCACACGTTGGCACATCAAAGTACCACACAACTGGTTGGCCCAGTGAACATGGTCCCTCAGGGTTAAGGACAGATTATCTATAGTAGTAAGACGGTTTATACACCAGTGTCTGAATCACTGAACTGTGCACCGTCTTGGTTCCTGTTCAACACGATCATCGTGCTTGGTCAGGTGAATGGGAATCCCACGTTCCCGTGGTGGAGACTTCACCACATCCTCTATCTGCCAACAGCTTGTTCTCGATGAAGCGATCGGCAACACCTAAGCTGTGAACTAGTTCTAGGTCTACACATAACTGGTCCACTGGGTCTCCCAAGCATGGATCCACCATGCGCCTCAGTGGCCTACTGTGTTCCCTAGGGTCATTTATTATATGTGAATTAACATATACCAAAGTAGTATTCTAATTAAAGCAATAACCAAAGTCATCTTTATTAATGTTAATACAGAAAATCCACGCTAATGACACACGAGCTACAACACTACGTGCATCTGTTTGCACATGTGACATATACAATTAAAGTTTCATGTATATAGGTGAAACTTTATTTATAAAATTTTATGTGCACAAGCTATACAAATAGAGCAAGTGTGCGTCTGTTTACACACGTCAGAGCCAATTAGCGAAACAACCCTAAGTTGTTTGAACATATTCTTTCAAAATCACTGGCTAAAAACACAGCAACCAAACAAGCCCTTATTATCATAATGTAGCCATTCGGGGATTTTTGAGATTTTTATTAAATATCAGGATATGTTAGGGTGTTATTAACAAAACCTAAAAGAAATGATGTTTTATGTAATATCAATATTTGTTAGGGATGTGATTGCAAAAAAAAAAATTTGGGGGGAGTTAGCGGTCAGTCTCCTATAAGATATCATTTTTAGCGTGCAGGACACCCAAAAGTTTGTTTGAGTTGGGGTCCCTCCACAAAGAATGGGACACCGCCATCTATATTTAACCGCCAGATTATTTTAAGGACTCATTGATACTCTTCTAATTTTGCTCAAATTACAAACCTTGCCATCAATAGAAATCCGAACATATATAAGTATTGTGGCAACCGTTACTATTTATTTTTGAAATTTTATTATTTGCTACAATGAAATAACTGTATCAATTTTTTTTTTTTAAAAACTCGATTTTTTTTTTTTGCTACAGTGAAATTACTGTACCAAATGTTACTCTTTATACCGAAATATTACTCTTTATAAAGAGTAACATTTCGAATAATAAAGAATAACATTTGCTATAATGAAATCACTATAGCATTTTTTTCAACTAAATCTTATTTAAAATAGAAAAATTATATACATCGAAATCACTGTAGTAAATATTACTCTTCATTATCGAAATGCTATTTTTTATAAACAGTAACATTCGATAATGAAGAATAACATTTGCTACAGTGAAATCACTTTAGCAATTTTTTTTTTGATAAAGTTTGTTTAAAAATTATGAAAAAAACAACAGTGAATTACTGTTGCATTTTTTTTGAACGATGCATTTCATATGAAGAATGAAAGAATAAAAAATATTGTTTTAGTCTTTTTTCAAGAGTTTGCTACAAGTAACAAACTCTGATTAGCTGCAGATGCCTCACGTGCTTTTTGAAATAACTAAACGTTATTAAATTCATAATCATAGGGACCACAGCTACAACCAACAGTTTTGGTGTCCCTTTACTAAACCGATCTGTTTTACAAGGACCTAAGGCACATTACCCTTTTTTAAGGGGTTGTTTCACTTGTTTGAAAGACTTGTGAGTCCTTTTCTTGTAGATTTCGTCTATCAACCGTCTATCTTCTAAGCTTGCCCACTAATTGAAGTTGTTAGCAATGCCCATGTTAGAGCATCTCCAAGGGACACCTAGGGGTTAGAGCTACTCCTTATTCTAGAAAGCTAAATGGACTTTTCAATAAAATAAGAAACCACTTTTAGACACCCACTCCAAGACTACCTATTATTTTTCTATTTCTTATAAAAGATCAAACGCTCCTTTATCATCTGTCTAAATTACTGAATGACAAATGATTCCATCATACTTTTTAAAAATTATCAAGTATTGGGCTTGAATTAAACAGTACTAATATTCAGTAAAAACTACATATATATTATCAATGATGATTCAAAATTAAATAAAATTACTAATATTAGGGGAAAATTTTATTTTAAATATTAAATAAAAATTTATCAGGCTTGAATTCTAATAAGGCTTAGATTTTTAACAAATGACCGATTTTTTATTGTTATGCACATATTCCAAGGAGGCTCGGATAAAGTGATCTAATTTTGACCAACGGTCGGATTTTTGATCGGTGAGCTTGAATCAAGCAGGGTTCATATTTTCATCAACACCATGGGGACGATTTCCGAGGATGCTTGTGCTCTTTTTATATACATTGAGCCATTCCTCTCATTTTATCAAATCCTCTCTCTCTCTCTCTCTCTCTCTCTCTCTCTCTCTCTCTCTCTCTCTCTCTCTCTCTCTCTCTCTCTCTCTCTCTCTCTCTCTCTCTCTCTCTCTCTCTCTCTCTCTCTCTCTCTCTCTCTCTCTCATAAAAAAAAAACCCTCTATTGAATCTGTTTTTTCTTGTCTTCTCCAATGTTATGGTGCACATGGGCTTATATGATCCATATTATATCCAAAAGATAGATCATGTTGGAATCATAATTATGACTTTCCTAAAAAGATCGTTGGCACGATAAAGATGCTCACCTACGGAGTATTCGTAGATTACTATGTGCGGATATGAGAAAGTACTACGATTGAGCCTGCAAAGTTTGTTAGGGGCCTTAAGTCATTGGTTGCGATTTTCTCCGACGAGTATTGAGGCTACCGAACAATGTTGGTTGCAGATAATGAACTGGTCCATTGACAAATCTGGGAGATCAAAACAACATAAATTGTCAAACATAAACGCGAGACTTCTAAGTTTAAATCAATGATTAGTTAAAGCCAATGAATTTGGCGAACCATAGATTTGACGGTTAACATAAGATGATTGAATCAGCCATCAGACGGTGGAAGTAAGATGGTTGGGTTTGGTATCGGACCAACTATGATATATGTTATAGAACTGACTAAACATATCGAATTGGATCAGGGGTAGATCCATATTTGATCCGATTATATTTCGAATCGATTCGGATCGCTATTAATCGGATATCGGAATAAAAAAATAATGCTTAGGTGGGTAGTCCCTACTACATAATGTCATGGGAATACTTATCACCACGTGCCATACTGCAGGCCCCTTGCTACTGCCTTGAGGGGACCACCTCAATGCTCAATGTGGGGTGTAGTGATAGGCATCCCCAAGTTGCTATGCGGCTAGACCTCACCATCGAAGTTGCTCTCCACACGGGTAGCCGACAAATATTGTTCGAGGAGGAAAGGGAGGGTCTGTGGGGTGCTCGGTCCGAACGATGATCTTGGTAAGAAAGTAGCAACACCCTTTGAGAATGGGCTTAAGATTGGATTGAATTTTCAAAATCGTACTCAACGAGACCTAACCCCAATTTAGCTTGGGATGCGGCTGGATTGGGTTAGGTTTAGTTCGGGAAGTATTGATGTTAGATTGAGTCAATAGTATTGTAGGGTTCACCAATCCCACACGAGTCACTAATGTAACGGAAAATAATACTCAGCCAAACAGGTCGTCATAATTATTTTTGCCGCGGGGGATGGTTTGTGAGAAAATCATGGTTTATCCTTTATCCCAATCCACTCGGTTTGTGACTTCGTGACGAAGCATGTATATATCTCAATTCAGGGTGCCTGCCCGACTGTGATGCACACTGGGGCCCACCCAGTGGACCGAGGGAAAGGACGAATGTCGATCGGTGAATCTCACTCAGCCCAGACCAGTAGGCAAATAGACGACTGTGATCTGATTCCACGTCAATTTCTAGAAGGGACCTTAGAGCATCTCCAACCGCCCTCCAAATCTGTATTTTTGGAGGGCGGATTGCTCCAACCACTCTCCATTTTGGTCTGCATATTTGGATTTTGGCTTCCAAATTTGAAGATTTGGAGATGGTTTTGGAGACCACCTCTAAATACCGTTTATCTTTTTAAATATCAAAAATACCCTCCATACAATATTGAACAGATTTATAATAATTATTATATCCTTTTTTATTTTACACACTACTTACTTTAATGTTGTGCATACTTAGATCCGTTAATCCGTTTTTTACAAAAATGGTATCGTTGGAAAGGTCTCGTCAAGATCTTCAAAATGAGACAACCGCTAATCCAGGGTTGAAGGGTTGGTCATTCAGTGACCAACCCGACTACTTACTTTAACGTTGTTGGATAACCTGTAGAGGTTGCATGTCACTCCAATGTCAGTCGGGTAACCCAACGTACTGTGGTAGTAAACTATGAAAAGTCCGTTGGCACATCAAAGCACCACACAGCCGGTTGTGCATACTTACTATGCATGGTCCCTCAGGGTTGAGGACATACTATCTATAGCAGTAAGAAGGCTTTTTGCATCAGTCTTTGATACAATAATTTGTGCACCATCTTAGTTCCTGTTCAACATGATCATTGTTCTTGGTCAGGTGAATGAGAATCCAACATTTCCGTGATGGAGACATCACCTTGTGTACCCCTACGCGACACCCATCGCATCATGACCCCTTGCATCGTCATCCAATACGCCATGCACTCGAGAGCTAGAGGACTCAACTCACTATTAATCCCTTTCCCAAGTACCAAAGCCTCTCTCGCTACCAAAGCATCAGTGAGGCTCACCGCATTCCGCAAACGCCTCTTTCAAGGCCCACATCTCTGCCTGAATAGCAGACCCCACCCTACACATGTATGCCGCCGCCATTCGAACACATGTACCCCGACAAAGAGGCAAGCGGCCAACTAGTCATCTCGGCCGATGCGCTGAACGACCCATTCGTCCACATCAGCTCCAGTCCTCCCTTCCCCTCCCCCTCACTAGGGTTTGGACGACCACTTCGCCTTTCGCCCCTAGTAGTCTAGTACCCAGCCGTAACAATTCAATAGTGTTGTCCTGAAACCTGGTACAGCATCGATCATCTATACTATAATATAAGGCAGAGGGGGAGAGAGAATGTTGCCTACGTGGCGCCTCCCACCGTGCCCATCGGAGGACTGAGTGGAGCCTGGGCCTCGCCGGGGGTCGGACAAGTATATTACGTACAAAACCCAAGTCCCAGAATTGTACAACAAAGGTTCATCTCATCAGGTGTTATTTAGTGACAATAACAGCAATCAGAATCCAAACAGACAAAAGCCATAGATAGATAGATTGCTAAACTGTATTGGTTCCACGTCTTCACAACCAGAAAACTTTGCTGACATGTGACCCCAATCAAAAAAAAAAAAAAAATCAAAAAATCCTCAGGGCTTTTTCTTCTCGAGCCCGCCGACTATAGCATTTTTGCTACGATTTACAAGAGTGTGTTGGATGCCTCCACGTCCGAAAAATCAGCTAGCTCAACGTATTCGTCCCCTGAGACGTCATCGGCTGCTTCATACTCCCACCTCTCCTCTTGCGCCGCAAGGCCCCGCAACATGGATTCCCGGTACTCACCATCGGAATCTTCGTCTGCAGCCACGGGATCATGCACTTCCTCGCAATTTGTGCTGTCATCATCATCATCACCGTTTCGCAAGAAGACTCTACACAAACTGTTGTGGTCCTGTAGTAAAATAATGCGGCACATGTCGGTCAGAAGGTATGGAATGGACCGGTTCAAGAGACTAAACATGTCGGCTCAGAACAAGGGATGGGTTCTTGGGAAAGTCCTGGGGATCATACCTGTGCTTTATTCACCCCACCATGGCAGGACGTCTCGTCTGCTTGGAATTCATGCATCGACCACCTGGTTCGGTCACCAAAGGGTGCTTGGCCGAGATAAAACTCCCAAGTAGTTTTCCTACCCGCAACAGGGGGGAAACTTGCGAGTATTTGGAGCTCTTCAACGGATCGCCAGTACCCAATTTTCTCCACTTCGATGTAGGGCTCTCCATTGTGAGACTTTACATCCTCAGAATTGTACAGACACCACATATACTCTGCACCAGACAATTCTACCTCAAGTTAGATTGTTCCGCAGTTTAGTGACCGTAAACCACACAGCAGAGAAAAATAAAAATAATAATAAATAAATATGCTTAGCCTATCACAAAGTTGTAACATGGTGGAAAGGTTCTGATGCAGTTTTGCAAGATTAGAACCCCTCCTTTTGGGGCCCATTAGGCCCTGTTTGTAATTTACAGCAGTAAAATAAAGTAAATTTCAGTGAAAATGAAATAAAATATCTTCCTCTTTTTTTTTTTTTTTGAAAGGTAAAATATCTTTCACTTGACGGTGTGAAGACTCCACTAACATCGACATTTCTCACTCTATTTATTGCTGACTACTCTAACTTGCACAGTTTAATTACATTTCTTCGTATCATGTGTTCATACTTCATACTTCAAACCAATATATACATATGGTGGTGTGGATTAGCAAAGGTAAGCCTGTGGGGAGTTGAACCTATGCCAACCCCTAATTACCTTGGTTTCTCACCACTACTACACCACAAATTCAGATCAAAGCCCAATCTTCTGATAATACCTCATCATTCAATGTGAGGGCAACAACCAAAATATATACTCTTTAATTATAAATCCTTGATTTTTTTTAGCCTAATCTTAAATACAAGCTTTTCAGAAGCTACCGTAAGACCTTACCACCCTTTTATATCCATAATCCTGCATAAATTCTGATGTCAGATACTAACGTTACTCTTGAATATAGCCCCACACCGAGACAGGAACTTTGGTGCAGAGATGCATATTGGGGGCAAGTTGAATTGTTTTTTGCAAAATGCTCATGGAGTTTGGCAATTCCAACGAACAGGTCCACAATTTTGCGGACAGACAATATAGTTCACATGAGAAAGAAGAGCTTTCCTATTTATCTTAGGATTCAAACTTCGATTACTAATAAAAAAGGGTCAATTTCATTTACCCCCCTGTGGTAATATGCCAATTAGACTTACCCCCTTAAAATGATTTCAATTAGAGTTGCCCCAAAAAAACTGGAATTAACCCCCAAAAAAATTGACTTACCCCCCAATGCCTATATGGTATTTTGAGATACCCCAAATTCTGTCAAATTATCACATAGAAATTTTGCGGGGTTAAGTCAAAGTTGGGGGTACCTCTAATTGAAATCAATTTAGGGGGGTAAGTCTAATTGGCCGATTAACACGGGGGAGGGGGGGGGGGGGGGGGGGGGGTAAGTCAAATGACCCTAAAAAAATCCTAGTTTTGGTTTCTTATTTTATTTGTAAATTTCAAAGTGAGTTTTGGAGTAACGCTTTAGTACGAAAGAGTTTAAAAGAGTCCTAGTTAATTCGTATTATTGGGTTCGGGAAGTTTTAAGCCAGTTAGAAGTGAATTTTGGCTTTGAATTGGTTTCAGAGTCCATATACAGAGACATGGAAAGGAGTCATAAAACTTTTTGGTGCTTGTAATTCATAGGAATCCTAACCCCTTTAAAGATGAGAATATTAATCTTAGATTAAATCTCTTGCAACCTGTAAAATGTAAATAGGGGTAAAGCCCCAGAGTACTCAAAATGAAATTTGCGTTGAATTCTTATCAATTGCTGCTGCAATTCAATGTTGGTGCGACGCCTTGGTCCCACCCATGGTGAGACTAAATGGAACCACTTGGCGTGACGCCTTGGTCCCTCCCACATGAGACTTCATGGAATTGGCATGATATCATGCGGATGATGTAAAGTGTGATGTCTTCACTAGTTATCGCTCTTACTTTAGTGTTTACTTTCTATTTTTGTAATCCTAGTCCCTAGATTCCATCCCGCATCATCCTAGCCCCTCTATTTCAATCCAACATCAATTTCAAGTGCAAATCAAACTTAATAGCCGATGTGATCATGAATTCTCATTACATAAGTTCCAGACAGCATGTGGCTGGTTTGGTCATTTGATCCCCGAATTTTCTTCTGTTTGCAAATTTTTTTGAGGTGCAAATAGTCATATATAACCTCTTGAACCCCTCCTATTTTTTGGTGATTCTGCATGCTTTAACTACATAACTTTTGAGAAAATGTAGACCTGCAACTCTTTAAGAACAAAGAATCCCTAAACTATAGATTCTCAAGGCACTAGAGTTTTGTTCCTTTGAGCCTTCCTGCATCTATTGGTAGCCCTAAACCCTTTCCAAAAGCCCTAGGTCTCCTTATCCATAGTGTACCAGAGCAGCTTTGTTCCTTTGGGTCTTCCTGCATCAATTGACAGCTTCTATTCATTTTTTTTCCTGAGCGGCTTTATGGAATTTGCAATTTATACATCTAGGACTGTTGGATCATGGTATTATTAGCATGACAGTTATACCCATACCTCTCTTGTTTCAATAGGAATGTAAAGAATTCAAATCCCCAAACAGCTGATCAATCTACAAAGTATATAGGGTAATGACCAAATGTCAAGGTGTGTAACAAAGAACATGAAAACATGAACAACCCACAACACTGCTGTACAACTTTATCGAGGTTGCAAACCATCACCAATGCATCAACCATCAAGCAACCAATCTAACAATGATCTTTTCTTACAAACATCCAATGCACGTATGAGCAAGACGACACGAAGGGCTTGATTCAGATTGAAGTGGCAAAAGTTGGTCGTTAAATATGATTCCTATTTCATTTAAAGTTAGATAACTTAGATCTCATGATTTCTTTGCTTAAGTTACCACTGTAGAAGACTGTTTCAAGTGGTATAACATTGCAAACCTCACAAAATTGAACCTAAGGGGACAACCACTATGGCCCTTGAAACCTGAGAAGAAATGAGGTTGCATCTGAGAGAAAGTGTGCACAATTGGATTCCAAGACTCAATTACTAGTTCACAGATTGATAGGAAACAAAGACATGTCCTTCATGCTTAAAAGTAGGCCTTATATCACCCCTAAAAAAAAGTAGGCCTTATATCTGAAATTCGAGAGATAACCGCTTTGTGGCTATAAGGGGTTTGTCAAAGCCTATCAACAGGCTGGACACCAATACAAGTGTTAGAGTTTGTACAAGTATAATGAGCAAAAATTAATAACTTACAACATTCTTTGGCATGAGAAAAAAAAATGTATAGCACATACCCCACTGAAACTTGAGAAGCAAGTGCCGGGAGTGATTACAGTCTCATTAAAGCATAAACAATGTAACGAAGGGGACATTCTACTGCAGTCAAGCGGTTTAGGCAATGATAGTTTCCTTTATTTAACATCATGTTTGACACACATTTATAAAGAAAAACCAAAACATACAACAGATCGACATGATGATGAGTATCAGAGTATGTATCTGTTATAAATTTATAATATCAACCAGATATAACTAATACTCTCATGATCAACATTTATGTATACCAGTTCCTAAATAAGCCACATTTGCATGTAATCGTGCTATGGCGCACTCCTACATCCAATGCCACATAGGCATGTAACCGTGTTGTTGGGCGCTCCTACATCCAATGAATGTCAGCAAATACATTGCATAACTTATGAGCTAAGTCCTGCTATAAAATGCATAGATGTAAACGACTAAACATAAAGAGTGCATTCATGTCAAAAATTCATAAGATTCTAACGTTCAAAGCTAATATAATGTGCACTTTGATTGTCATGTAACCAAAGCTGCAAGGGTTGTAGACCCATAAAGGGACCAGGCCCAAGCAAAGGTAAGGGAGAGCGTTGCTCGAGGAAGGTAGATGAGATCATGAGAGACTCTTCATGAAGAAGATTGCAAAATTTCAGCACAAATTAGGTCATGTGGGTCACCTATTATTTCACTATGTAAGTATGTAATGATCACAAAAGGTTTGATTGTAACCAAGGTTCGAATTTCCATATTGACATTGGATATGGAAATATTCTCACGGTGTGAAAATATCGCAGTTTTATAGCAATGGTGGAAATATTGATTTTTATGAAATGCTGCATAGTCATAAATCAAGCATAGATATACACTTTGAAACACTTAAATTACATTTCTATACTCTCTTGGGGTGTTGAACTATACGTAACATGTAGCTCTATGTATGTTGTGCAGATGCATAACAGGTCTAAACATTGAAAATATGAAAATATTGTTTTATCAAAAATAAAATATAATCATATGAAGTTGTTGATCTGCAAATATCAACATAAGTGATTCAATAAACATTTTTTTCATCCCCAAATCTTTAAAAGGTAGATCCGATAAGGTTAGTGATGGATCTCCGAAACCGGTTTAAGAATACAAAATGTTGATAGATTTGATATTCGGACACCATCGTGTTACCAATTAAACAACTCGAAATAAATTAATAGAAAAATTATAAGATTTACCATTTTGATTATTTTAAAGAAAAAAGAACGTCTTGATCCTAACAAACGATTTGATGAATTTTTTTTAATTTGATCTTCCCAGAATGGTATTAAATAGAGGATCTAACACCCCAAAAACAAATTCCAAAGAAAAATCAAGTCAAAGAAGTCAAACAAAGGAATATTAGGGGTTCTGGTGAATTTCTAGAAATTTCTCAAAATTTCCTGAATATTTTGGAAAATTTTGAGAATTTTTCTTAACATTTCAAGAAATTTCATGATATATCGCGAAATACTGCAAAATATCCTGCAGATTACAAGCAGGCCGAGATTGAGGGTGGTATTTTATTTCGGTACTCATGCAAAATATTTTGATTTTTTTAACCTTGATTGTAATCACTACATATAATGTTGATTGTAATCATTACATATAATTGGTAGTACAAATTTGTGTCTATAGGTAAGCTTTTAGGCAAGCTCAGGTCTCCCAATAGGGTGCCTAAAGTCCTAAACCCGACTAAATTAGAAGGTTTTGATGAATTGCTAGAAAATTCTCAAAATTTCCTGAATATTTCGGAACATTTTTAAAATTTTTCTTAACATTTCAAGAAATTTCATGATGCATCGCGAACTACTGCAACATATCCTGCAGATTCAATGCAGGCCGAGATTGAGGGTGGTATTTTTTTTCGGTACTCACACAAAATATTTTGATTTTTCATGAAATATTTTGATTTTTTTAACCTTGATTGTAATCACTACATATAATGCTGATTGTAATCATTACATATAATGGGTAGTACAAATTTGTGTCTATAGGTAAGCTTTTAGGCAAGCTCAGGTCTCCCAATAGGGTGCCTAAAGTCCTAAACCTGACTAAATTAGAAGGTGGGCCCCTTCAACAACTACCACCTAGTCGATCGGACCTTCCAAGTGTACCTAGGTTGTCACCTAAACTCCCAGGCATCATACGTGAGTTGTGATAGGAACTACTAAGGGGATAAAATCTAGAGCCACAAAAAGACATGTACGAGCTCACATAATAAGATAGAATACAATGTTTGTCAAGAGTGTAGCATAAACGATGGAAGATTCTACTATATTGATACTCTCCAACCACCCTCTCCCTTTTTGGTCCAAGCTACAATCGGATTTGGTACCAAGCATTTTCCATGAGAAGAAATGAGTAATGACAATATACAATAGATCATCCACTCCCGAAGAATAAGAGTGCAAAGACGTAATCCAATCAGGATAGAACGGGCAAAAGATTGCATAAGAATTGGACAAGGAGATTAATAAGTGAAGATGTCTAGGGTGCATAACCATGGGTTCACAAGCCCAAGGAAGAACAATGCAGCTACTAGAAACATAAAGGTGTGATAATAGTTACCAAGTCGGAAAATGGGAAAAAAACGGCAAGGGAAAAAATTGGAAAGATATGATGAAAACGGAAAAAACAGGAAAAAAAACGGGAAAACATCGGAAAAAACAAAAAAAAAATCTTAAAAATTATACCAAGTATGTATATATGTCATTTTCCAACATTAAGTAATCAAAAGTTCAAAACATATAGCATATACATTTATTAAGCACGAACAAAATAAAACCCGAACCCAATTTAAACCCGGACCAACCCGATGCGTTTTATACGCGTTTTTTATGTTTTAACTTTTAAATGCGTACATACGTTTTTTTCAAAAAAGCGAGTTTTTTTCATGTTTGCTACGACTTCGGATCGATACGTGTTTTATACGCGTTTTTTTCAAAAAAAACGCCCGATTTGGTAACTATGGGTGCGACAATGACAAGGCTCATCTAAAGGCAAGTAGAAAAGGCTAGGACAGATGTTACACTAAACATAATCAGGAAAAGGTACACATGGTAACGATAGGCAACTTCAGATGAGTAGCTAGTACTGCAATTATGAACAATCTCCAACGGAAGGAGCGACAGTATAAATGATCGCATGATACAGGGATAAACAATGTAAAAATGCACAACAATGGGCTAGTAGGTGAACTGACTGATGAAACTACATAGAACAAAGCACAATAACTACCAAAGTCAACTAACAACATACATGCTAGCAGTGGCATTGACAACCAATAATTCCAAAAGGCAACAAAGAAATAATGGAATATGAACCATCAACATATGCCAAGCCTGAAAAAGAATATAATAATCCATGAAGCATAGATCACAGAAGAAAACTAATCACAGCACAAGTACACAAACATTAAAAAAAAAAATGAAACATTGGTAATTCAAAGTTTAACCCAATTACAAGTGCAAAGGAAGAAGACGATCCAATAAGAACTCCACAGATAATTCAACCGATCGAATATGAAGGAAATGCTCACCACGAAAGTCCCAGGGCACAAAGCTAAAAGGGTCCATCACCGTGACCACATTCAACGGGACGGGGTCCCCGATCTTCCTCTCTCCCAGGAAAAGTATGAGCTCCTCGTCCGACAAGCAAGGATCAAGAAACCAAAGAGAGAAAGGCGCCCAAGGGCCCATTGCAACAGTAAAGCGAGAACCCCTTCCTTACCTGCAAGGAAAAAAGGAGAAATAGATTCAATTTCGCATAAAAATCCAAGCATCCATGAAAACTAGGGTTTGATCCGGGCACTCAAACCCTAGGGGGGGACGCAATCCGATTCATGGGTAAAAAATTCCATCGTTCCCCCGAACCACCATCGCAGAGCGACGGATTTGGTAGAGAAAAAGATCGAACCGAAGAACAGATTCGAGAAGAGAATCAAGCTAGAAACCCTAGTTGTTGCCTTACCTCCGATCAGCTAGGGTTTCAGGCGGCTATTGCTCTCTCTCTCGCTCGCTCTCCCTCTCCGTCCTCACCCGCGTCTTTTAACGGAAGAAAGAGGGAGACAAGCGTATCGGGTCCGATATTTATAGTCCACCACCGTACCGTCGTTAGTACCATAACGGCGCAACCCGTACGGTAACGGAGCTAGACGCGGCGCCCCGTTTGATGACCTGGCCTTGGATATACATTCCCTACCCCTCCTCTGCTGGTGACGTGTTCAGCAGCCGGTCGGCTGAACACGTCCTCACCTTCGCACCCGAATCATTCTTTTGGCACCCAACTCAGTTTGACATGCTGTTGACCCTCATCCCTAACCAGAACAATCTATTTGGGAACCGCGGTTTCGCGACTAATTAACTCGATTAGCGGTAAACTAGTTTTAACATGAGGACTTAGTGACAGGTCCCTGAGAAAAGTACCGACTTACGATAAATCCCCCTATAAGTTTTTATTGCATTTTGTGTGTGGACGTGCATGAAAAAGAGAGAGACAGAGTTGTGTGTGTGTGTGCGCACACGGGGAAGGGGGCTTGTATTGCAATAACATAATGAGGCATGTTGTTAGTTGTTACCTCCATTTTTAGGGTTTCTATTTATTTTGCCGATCAAAGTTTTAAACTACCCCCTAAAAGGCAAAATCCTAATTACTTTTTTGCATAAAAAATAGTTTATTGTCCCTAGGCATTAGTAGGAGACTAGTAAGAAACTCGGGCAATACCCAAATGTGCTTAATGCACGCCATTTGCAAAGACGACATCGCAATTGTTCGAAGAAGTGTGAAATCTGAAAAGAGTATGATTCACTAGTTAGAGAGAGAGATATTAACATCAAATGACCATTATATGCCATTGAATGAAAATTTATCATCTTTATGGTAGGTTTTTAAATAAAGTTAAAAGAGAGCCACGTTCACACACGAAAGAAGAATTCTAGCTCTTTAAAAGACGTCCACGTGTCACAACATAGGAGAGAGGCTTCCATTTTAGTATATACTAGTAAGAAACCCGGGCAATGCCCAGATAAGCTTGATGCACAGTCATTTGGCATAGATGACATCACAAATGTTCGAAGAAGTATGAAATCTAAAGTGAGTGTGATTCACTTGTTAGAGAGAGAGGGAGAGAGATTAACATCAAATGATAATTAAATGTCATTGAATGAGTGTTTTATTATCTTTATGGTAGGTTTTTAATAGGATTTAAAACTGAGCCGTGTTCACACATGGAAGAATGATTATGGTTCTTTAAAAGACGTCCACATGTCGGGAGAGAGGCTTCCATTTTAGTATATAGTATAGATTAGTGTATATATATATATATATATATATATATATATATATATATATATATATATATATATATATATATATATATATATATATATATATATATATATATATATATATATATAGGGAAAGGGTAGCCTACTCAATGGAGTAGGAAACTTACCTACTCCATAGGTTAAATGGATTTCGTGTTGCACTTTTTGATGGAAGTTAAGACTTGGTCAAATTAGGTTCACCCCTCCCAACAATTATCAAAATTTTTTTTTTGAGAAAAACATATGCCAAGTGGCATTTTTAGCATCCACAAAAAAAATGTTTTTACGATATACAGTTTACCGTTAAATTTGTTTCAACTTGATCGAGTTGGTTTAAGTTTTTTTCTTCGGATTTTTTTTCATAATCCTGATCTATCCATATTAGATTGACGATACATGAATAAAAAATTTGATTAAAAAGTGCCATGTGGCGTCTATATAACCCATGGAGTAGGTAAGTTTCCTACTCCATGGAGTAGGCTACCCTTTCCCATATATATATATATATATATATATATATATATATATATATATATATATATATATATATATATATATATATATATATATATATATATATATATATATATATATATATATATATATATATATATATATATATATATATATATATATATATATATATATATATATATGTCATTGTAACAAATTCAGCATTCGGGAATAATTCCACAAGAGAATAAATTTCAGAGAGTAAATGAAGAATCTGAAAAAATTGAAAAAAGTTTGGCAAAAGTTTTAAAAAATAAAACCACAAATACATTATATTATATAAGCTATTCTATATAGATATGTAATTAAAATAAAATAATTATCACAATAGGATAAATAAATGGGGTAATTAGGCACAGGTCCTTTAAAACAGTGTGTACTTACGATAGGCCTAGACAAAAGTTTCGGTTTACAAGAAGTCCATAAAATGTATTTGCATTGAGAGGAATAGGGCTAGCGATGGGTCAGGCTTGGGCATAGCAAATACTTTTTTTTTTAATAGGCCCAACCCAAAAGCTCGATCCGACATAGTATAAATGAGACCCGAAGTTGGGCCCATTGCCACCCCTAGAGGGGAATCATGTACACCGTTTTGTCCACAAAAGATGCCCATTTCAACCAATATTTTTTCATTTGTTATTTTAAAATTTGAAATATACCCTTGAGACACTCACCCACACACCAAATCCTATAGAATCAAGATGTTTTGTCACAAATCATTATAGCAATTGTTACTCTGGTACAGTAATTTCACTATAGTAAATTTTTAAAAATAGTGAGATCTCTCAAACAAAAATTACTACGGTGATTTCGGACTGCTATAATGATTTCAGTTAGGTTTAGAGTTAGGATTCATTGTTAGGGGTATAACTTAGGATTAGGGTTAGGGTTCACTTTTTAGGGTATAGAATTATTTTTAGGGTTAGGGTTTACTTTATAGGGTATAGAATTAGTTTTAGGGTTGGGATTAGGGTTAGGGTTCACTATTTAGGTTATAGAGTTTGGGTTCGGATTACAGTTCACTATTTAGGTTATAAAATTAGGGTTAGGGTTAGGATTTCACAACATAAAATAAACGGAAAAAATTATTTCAGAATTTCAAAACGTTTTTATCGTGTTGTGAAACCCGATTAACTAGATGGTTAGTGGAATGACATATGAGTCATTTTACTAGCCGTTGGATCTATCAATGATGGACTCTTGATTTTTCCTTAGGGGGCATAAATATTAAAAAGTAACCAGTGTCGCTACCTAGCTCGCAATTGGAGGCTTCGACTGGTGGCGTGACGGAGTCCCTACCCTTCCTTCGAGTCCAAGGAGTCCTTCGGATATTTAGGGCTATAATTAGCCGACTCGATCGGGATGCGCAGGTTGAGAATAACAGATCGGGTCCTTAGTTTTTTTTTTTTTGAAAAATTCTATACATACTCCAAAAACCTATAAACTGGTTCCGATTCCCACTCGATTCTCATTCACTTACCAAATCCTTTGTAAATGATAATTTACCCATTTTTTATACCCCACATCCAAGTCATGCCCTAATTAAAATAGGGTTGAAGTTGAATGACATGAAGCTTGGTTAAAAGTCGGGATGAGCTTCGAGCTTAGCAGGGCTTCACTATGATAGCGGCAAGAAAGTGAAGATACACCCAGACGACTTTTCTCCAACAACAAAAACTGAACTCACTATTTTTCTCCCTTGAAAATAGTTACTCTTTATTATCGAGATGTTACTCTTCATGTGATTTCCTTTATTACCGAGATGTTATTGTTCATATGATTTTCTTGAAAACCTTGCATGTAGGGGTAAAATGGATATCTTTCTAAACGGAAGGACCTACCGTTAAAGTATCTCTTAGCTATCTTTATCGCTAAAAAACAATATGTGAGAAGGATCTATCATAATTCACCCAACAAATTTTTCTTGTACAGTGAATAAGAGAAGAGAGACGTGAACCGGAGACGAATTCGACATTTCATATCTTATTCGTTTCTCATCAGAATTCAGCGATTTCAGATGCGTTGCGATCCTCATTTAATCCTTTATCCAGATCTGAGGAAAAAAATAATACCAACACCAATATACAAGCTTGGGATCTATTGTAATTAATCTTTGAACCATTGATCTCTCTATTAAAAGTTTGTAGGGACCTATAATTAATAGAATGTTATTAAATGGATCTAGTGCAAACTCCCCCTACATAAATTTATGAATTAGTAGTGAATATCTTAGGATTATTCGGACACATTCAGAGCCACCCTGCGATTACATCTACAAATTAGGAGGTGTTTGGCATCGATCCGGAACTGGCCGTTTCTATTTCCGATTCTGAATTTTAAAAATAATGACTAGTTTTTATTCCCGTGTGTAATGAAAGAGTTGGGAACATGATTTTATCATTCGTGCCATTCTCTACCAACCGGGTGTTGAACCATCAATTACTACTTAAAAATAACAATTGACAGAAATACCATCCGGATGAGGATTAAAGGGAACAGCTGTTCCACATGCCAAAACACCCCTTATTTGCTCAGTTTTGCAGACTGCTAGATTTCTGCTACTGGGTAAAAATCTTATAAAACGGAGTGTTGGTGCCGGTTATAGCGCCACGTGGCACTACAATATGCACGGCCACAGTGAGGGAAACCGGTTGTATCCAGTTTGAGCATGCCACGTGCGTTCCGTCTCTCACTCGCTAGCACCGAACCAACCGGTGCCGAAATCCACCTATAGGTCTCTCTTTCTCTCTCAAAAATTTTCGCACATCCTTCGTACGCGGCAACCGCAGGGCTCACTGCGATTCAAGAGACATGAGATAGCAGGCCTCAACACATTGAGTATGCATGCTGATAGGCTCTGGGCAAAGGTTGTAGCGTAAGAATGATATGCCAAAAATTTCCTCTTTGTATGTGTGTGTGTGTGAGAGAGAGAGAGAGACAGAATGCCTGCTGGGACCACAGTTAAGGTTGGGAAGATGATATTTGGCCACCGTCCCACCGAGATATGACCAGTAACCAATTGTACAAGAGTTCAGAACTCGTCCAGTCATCCGCCCGATCGGTGGGGCCGGCATACATCACAGCCGCATGGCCTGCACACAGTCAGCTGGAGTACAATTCACTTTTGGTTGCTCATGCTGTAATGCACACTGGGCCTACGGACCGAAAGAGATTTGAACTCATTGTACAAGTGACATGGCGTGCACCGGTCACGGAGCAGAGCGACTCTCCCCCCTTTTTTCCCTCTGGTTAGGGTTTGTGATTTCACCCTCTTGGCCTCTCTGGCCGTCGCCGTCGGTGCCGGGGAGGCCAGGGGATCTGGTCGAGTGGCTTCTCGGGAGATGGATCTGGCCCCTTATCCCTTCCCCTGTATATAGGGGGATCCCCCCCCCCCCCCCCATCGGCGCAGCAATTTTGTGGCGGATTTTCGGCAGCATGACTACCTCCTACCAGGATCGGCGCCGACGACGCTCGACTTGTGGGATCCCGGTCGGATGGCGGCCGAAATGGTGTCCTGGACCTGACCAGAGTATGCCATGGTTGTTCCAGACCCTCCTATACTCAATGTTGGTTCCTGGGGGTTCGAGGCAACAGTGGCCGAGTTTTGTGACAGATCGGGGAGGTGCAGTTCCTCTTCTTCTCCGTTGGAGCTGATGGTGGTGGTGGATCTGGTGATAGGTCCACTTTTACCTTTTTTTTGTTTTTGTTTTTTTTCTAGTGGCTTTGGGTGCGAATGTTTGCCCATTTTCTTCTGTTGTTGTCTCTCACCGTCGGAATCCGGAGACTGATGTGCTTGCTGGAGTGGCGTCGTAGGAGTATCCTGCCGATTGGCGGTCTGTTTGATCAGCGGATTGACAGTTTGTGGGTGTTTCTGCCGGTTGGGCAGGGTGTTGATTTTCGTCGGTGGACGGTCTGTGCTATGCCGACATGTGGTGCCTCCTAGAGGTCCTGTTGTGACCTCCCCCTTCGATGAACCAAAAAAAAAGACATGGCATGCACCAAATGGGATGGCAGCGGGTTCCGGATGTACGAATTTGATGACACCCGGAACCACATGAGATGGCGGTGGTGTTCGGCGGCGGCGGGCTTCAAGCACGATGTTGTTTTTGACTCTGACATTCAGAGAAAAGCAGAGGTGCGGTAGTGGATGACCAGTTCCACCTTGCTGTACACCCCTTCCTTGCCTTCATCACGCCTCCATTATGCTACCCGTTCTCTGTCACCTCCTCGTCTCCGGTGATCGGAACTAGCGTTGAGGTCGGAGCCGGCGGAGACTTAATTTCATCTTCGTTCCCGGCTAATAGGCTAATTACCAAAACCTCTCCCGAGTTTTTAGTAATTACAGAAACCGCCCTCATGTACACATGTGGAGGAGAACTACATGTATGCACGAACAAGATTGCAACTATTAACCAGTGAAGGAGGCTTTGATAATTACCTAATTAGTTGGGGGAGGAATTTGTAAATATCCCTTGCAGATATAACAAAAGAAGGCCCGAGAAAAGAAACCAATCAAGATCTCCATGAAGATTTGGTATTGATTAAACAGAATGAACCAAACCACACATGGCTTGCTAATGAGGAATCCTTCTTCGTTAGTCATTTCAGTTTAGGGCACAACTTCCATTAATGTTATTCTTGGTATTAACCTCCTACTTGGACCTTCCACAAAAATATAGAGCCACGCATTCAGCATTAAAAATAGAAAAAATTTATTCATATCCCAAAATCACTTCGCATACCTCGTTCCCTCCAAAAAACCAGTTTTCCATCTCATACCCCAGCCCCCTAAAAGTAGAGAGAGAGAGAGAGAGAGAGAGAGAGAGAGAGAGAGAGAGAGAGAGAGAGAGAGAGAGAGAGAGAGAGCAGGGGGACTTGGAGCCGCCTCCTCTTCCCCTCCTTCCCCATCACCGCCGAAGTCGTGGGCTAGAGGTGCTGGGGTAAGGTGGCGTGAGGTGGTGGGGTATGTGGAGGAGGTGGGGTAGTTTAGGAGGATTTCCTGTTTTGAGGGGGTGAAGGGGAAACCAAAGAGGAAGCAGGGTATGTTGTAATTTTGGGGTATGAATATAATTTTCCTAAAAATAGGGGGACTTTGTTACCGGTCCCTATAACAAGTTTCAACTTGCAATAAGGACGTGACTATGTCCCAATTCACATCGGGTCCCTGTACAAGGAAGATCCAAAAAGAGAAGTCCGACTGAACTTAAAAAGGGTATGGATGCGATGCATATGTCGTGATTGCATGTAAAAATATTCTTACATGCCCAATAAAGAACGGTCCAGAGGGACTTAACGCTAACCGCAAACTTTGGCCAACCTTAACTTCACACGAAACTTGTTATAGGGATTGATAACAAATTTCTCCTTACAAACATCCGGGCAAAATTAAGAAAATGCATGGTCAATATTTTACAGAACCCATTTCTGCTAAAGAAAAATTGCGAATAATCGGTGACTTGACCAATAACTCAAAATAGTGACCCGGTTAGCATTATTAGTGTTGGAAAAACCTGTTGTATTATTCACTAAACCCCCCTATATATAGGCATAATAGGAGGTTGGGATAGAGACGTGGTAAATCTCTAATCCCCTGAATCTAGGGGTTTTTATCTGGTGGGCATCCATATCCGATGCAACCACCGTTTCATAACACTCCCCCTTGGATGACCACCTTCATCAATGATTGCCTCATTAAAACTTTTGATGAAAAAACCCAGTGGGAAAAATCATATCAAAAGAAAAAGAGTACAACCTTTGTTCTTCAGGAACAAATTCTTCAGGAACTATGGTGGGTGCACATAATGTTGCCTCGTTAAAACCTTTGATGGGAAAACCCTATGGGAAAAACCCTACCAAAGGAAAAAGAGTACAGCGCGCATAAATTTGCAACTTCATGATGCCCTCCACCTGATAATTACATTACTATTTTTATATCTCTCCCCCTGATTATATATCCTCCTGATTACATTATTACATCTCTCCCCTTGATTATATCTTCTCCTTATTACATCAATTTGTTTGGTGATTGAGCCGTCGCAGTCCGATGCCGTACATCATCTTCTGGAAAGTAGACTTGGGCAAAGCTTTGATGAAGAGATCCGCAAGATTGTCGCTTGATCGTACTTGCTTGACTTCAATCTTCCTTTTCTTCTGAAACTCATGGGTGTAGAAAAACTTTGGTGAGATATGATTTGTCCGATCTCCCTTGATGAAGCCAGTTTGAATTTGAGCAATACATGCGGCATTATCTTCGTGGATAACTGTCGGCTTTTTGGTAACTGATGCCAACTGGCAACTGCTTCTGATGTACTGCACAAGTGACCTCAACCATACGCATTCTCTACTTGCTTCATGCAAGGCTAAGATTTCAGCATGGTTCAATAATATAGACACAAATGTTTGTTTGGTCGATCTCAAAGAAATAGCTGCATTGTTATTTAAGAATACATATCATGTTTGGGATCGACCCTTATGGGGGTCAGAGAGAAAACCTGAATCTGCATAACCAATCAAGTGAGGAGTACCACAAGAATAAAACAATCCCATATCAATGGTTCCTCGCAAATATCTAAATATTTATTTTATTTCATTCCAATGTCTAAGAGTTGGTTCTGAACTGTATCTAGCCAATAGATTAACAGAAAAACATATATCTGATCTAGTATATTAAGCTAAATACAATAAAGCACCAATAGATCTACTAGAATCCCACTAGAGCTACGCTCGATCTGCAGGCCGAGACAAAACTTAGTATCATCAAGTTCTTTCATTTCAAACTCTCTTTTTAGATAATCAGAAGTTTTCTTGAGCTCTTCAGGAGTCCCAATCAAGTTTATGTCATCCACATAAACTGCAATTATTATAAATCCATTTTCTGATTTTTTTTATAAAAACGCATGGGCATATGAGATTATTCTTATAACTTTCCCTAGACAAGTATTCACTAAGGCGATTGTACCACATCCTTCCGGATTGCTTTAGGCCGTACAATGACTGTCTTAGTTTTATCGAGTGTGCACTCTTTGATGTTGCTTCAGGCAACTTGAATTCTTCTGGGAATTTTGATGTTGTTTCAGGCAACTTGAATCCTTCTGGAAGTTTCATATCAATATCTGTGTCTAGGTTCCCGTATAGGTATGTCGTTTTGACATCCATTAGCCTCATCTCTAGTTTTTCAGAAACTATGAGACTAATGAGGTATCTAAACGTAACTATATCCATAATAGGGGAATAGGTCTCTTCATAATCAATCCCGGGTTTCTGCAGGAATCCCTGGGCTACAAGTCTTACCTTATATATAGCAATTTCATTATTTTCATTTTTTTTTCTTATAAACACTCATTTGAAACCTACAGGGTTTACATTATTTGGTGTTTGTACTATAGGTCCAAATACTCCACGTTTCTTGAGATATTCAAGTTCAGCTTGAATAGCTTCTCTCCATTTTGGTCAATCAGTTCTATGTCGACATTTATATATATTACGTGGTTCATTATCTTCATCATCGCTTTTTGTTATTTCAGTAGCTACTTTGTATACAAATATATCATCGATGACTATTTCCTTTCGGTCCCAAATTTCATTCTTCATATGGAATATTGAGCTCTCATTATTTGGTACTGGTACCTTATCCATAATCTCTGCAGGGACCTCTTCAGGAGTTTGAGGAAAATTTGGCCGTTGGAAAATATTTTCTTCTGGAAAAATATGGTCCATAATCTCTTCTGGAGCATTATGACCAAGTTCTTCTGGAACCTTAACTTCTTCTGGAGTTTTAGGTATGATTTCTCATTCAACTTCCTCTTCCGGGGAACTGAATCTTTGGAACCTATAGGTCTGTCACGTTTATGACGTGCAGCAGTTTCATTAGTGGGAGTTGGAATATTAATTCTTGCAGGTACATTCTTGGCTGGAACAAATAACTTAGTTACATTAGTTGCATCATTGAAGGCATCAGGTAATTGATTTGCAATATCTTGCAAATACAAAATCCTTTTTACTTCTACCTCGCATTGGGGGGATCTAGGATCTAGATGAGACATAGTGAAAATATTCCACGATAATTCACGTCGTTCTTCGGGAACATGTCGTTGTCTAGAAACTTCTTTATCTCCCCCTAACGGCGGGAAGACTGTCTCATCGAAATGACAATCTGCAAATCTAGCAGTAAATAGATCACCTATTAACGGTTCTAAGAATCTTATGATTGAAGGTGAGTCAAAACCTATATAAATCCTCAATCTACGTTGGGGACCTATCTTAGTTTTATTTGGAGGGGGAATAGGGACCTGCACAGCACATCCAAACTTTCTAAGATGAGATATATTGGGCTGTATACCTGACACAAGTTGTGCAGGAAAAAAATTATGGTATGAAGTAGGTCTGAGTCTAACAAGATTAGCAGCATGCAAGATAGCATGCCCCTATGCAGAAATTGGAAGTCTGAATTGTAAGAGTAATGATCTAGCTATTAATTGTAATCGCTTGATAAAAGCTTCAGCGAGACCATTCTGGGTATGAACATCGGGGACAGAATGTTCAACTTCTATTCCTATGGATGTACAAAAGTTATTGAAGATTTTAGAAGAGAATTCAGCTGCATTGTCCAATCGGATAAATTTAATTGGGTTATCAGGAAAACTAGTTCTGAGTTTGATTATTTGGGATAATAATCTGGCAAATGCTAAATTTTCAATGGAGATGAGACTCACATATGACCATCTAGCGGATGCATCTATTAGGACCATAAAATATCTAAATGGATCACTATGAGGGTGTATAGGACCACAGATATCACCTTGAACCCTCTGCGGGAAGGTAGATGATTCTGTCTCTATTTTCTGAAAAAAAAAAAAGATCTAGCGATTAACTTCCCTTGCGAACAAGGGTCACAAAGATGATCATTTGGAAAAATCAGACTTCGATTACTAAGAGAATGATCATAGGAATTGTAAATAATCTTTCTAAGCAAACCAGACCCTGGGTGACCTAATCTATCATGCCAAAGGACCAAATCTACAAGATTGGTGAACTTCTGGTTCAAGTGAGTGACATAGAACTCCATAACCCCAATGTGGGTAAAGTATAACCCTAAAGATAGGGTTGAGCATTTTTCTAGTATGGAAATTTGCTCTCCATCTTTAGATGTGATGCAGAGGTATTCTAGATTGCCTTCATTTATAGTTTCTAAATGATATCCATTTGCTCGGATGTTTTTGAAACTCAATAAATTTCTTCTGGAATTTTCTGAGTATAGAGCATCCTTAATTAGCAAATGAGTACTATTAGGTAAAAGAATATGGGCTCTTCCGGACCCTGTAACTATATCAGTAGGGCCAGCCACTGTAGTAACCATACGTGAATTATATTCAAGATTTGTAAAGAATTTTCTGTGTTTCAGTATGGTATGTGTTGTTGCACTATCTATCAGATAAATCTCTTTGCAGTTGGTCATCGTTCCTTGTAATGAGATGCAATGGATGTTGTCGGGGAGTGGGTTGCGATAGATGTCTCGCCGTGGAAGGTAACGACGAACTCAGTCTCTCTTCACTCTCTCCTGCGACGGGGATCTCTCTCTCTCTCTCGTCATGCCGGGCTCGGATGGCTTGTGCTCTCCGCTCATGCTGATAACGTGTTGGAAAAACATGTTGTATTATTCACTAAACCCCCTTAGGAGGTTGGGATAGAGACGGGGTAAATCTTTAATCCCTTGAATCTAGGGGTCTTTATCCGGTGGACATCCATATCTGATGCAACCACCGTTTCATAACAATTAGGGATTTTTTCATATAGTTCCCCACTGAAAACTCAGTGAATTGCATATTAACCTATCAAAACTTGATATTTACATATCAACCCATAAAACTAGAATATATGTGCAGATCGACCCCTAAGGTAAGCTAATGTCTATTTCGGGGAAATATTCCACGTATATTCTGGTTTAACGGTTACAAGGATGATTTTTAACGTTAGTTACTTGAAAAGGAAAAGTTAGGGCCGAACAATCACACAAAGAACCCTTAACTAGGCAAATGGAGAGTATAGGAGGGAGTTCTTTTATCCTAAATAATGGTTTTTTGTGTGATTCTCCGGACCTATTCCATCTTAAGGTAAACTAACGATAAAATCGTCCCAGTAACAGGTAAACCCTGAATATAGCTGGAATATTCCCCCAAATAGACGCTAGTTAACCTTATGGATCGATCTGCACAATTAATCTAGTTTTCAGTGGTCAAAATATAAATACAAAGTTTGTCAGAGGTTAATATGCAATCAACTTAGACTTCAGGGGGGCTATATGCAAAATTGGACATTTGGGGCAGGCACCTCAGCACCTTCATTGATGATTGGTAATTTAAACTTTAAGGTATTTTCCTTTTTTTCTTGGAGAAAGATCATGCTTACAAAGGATAATAATTCGTATATTATTTAAAGAGAAGATCATAGTAAATATTCATAAGATTGATATAACAGTGTGTCATACATGTAATGTTAGAAAACTGAAAGCTCAAAGCCATTGGAAAAGGCTAAATTTACATGAATCAGCCTTTCTGAATGCAATTGATGGTTTGGTGGAGAAAGACGTACCTGCCCTGGGAATCGGAACACCCACCACCCAAGCCTCGAAGAATCATCAATCACTTCTCGGAAGCTGCGTGGCTGGTGGAGCGAGATTGTACAGCACCAAACCGAGAACGAGGATCGCGGTGCCGACGACGAAATAAGCGTTTAAGCTTGCACCTTGTGGGATATAAGGTAATGGAAGCGAGAGAATGTAAATAGAGATGGGCACTGCGAAATACATAGAAACACTCATCAGTGAAAAAAAAAGGGTAAATAACACTTTGCCCCCCTGAAGTTTAGCTCAAAAACATTTAACCCCCCTATAGTTAAAAAACTACATTTTGCCCCCATTCAATTCACTTTTGATCAGATAAACATTACCAAATGAGAAAATCAAGTAGTTGACAAAAGGGGGTACTGTGCTAACATTTCTAACTTTAGAGAGCGATTTGGAACAAAATAAACTACAGGGAGTTAAGTGTTTTTGAGCTAAACTTCAAGGGGGCAAAGTGTAATTAACCCAAAAAAAAAAGGTTCTTGAAATATATCCAACCACAATTTTATAATATGCATAATGTGTAAATAATACCCTTGTCACAAAAGCCTATTTCAATGTGTAATATACTAATATGTTAAAAAATTGTTTGTGTAATAACTGCTCTTGAGCAAGAGAAATTTATTGCCTCCTTCGGTTTGTAATTATATCGGGAAAGATAACATACTTCTTGAATGGTAGAAGTCATATACAAACACAAACTAATATGAAGTCTCGTCGAGTACGTGAACCGAGCCCACAGCTGCATTCATACTTAAACACACCTAAAACTAGAAGTGCAGATGCCGCATGAGTGCACTTGCATGGCTCAGTCCAAGTGAGAGATTTAGAGAGGCAGGAGAACTTGCACTTTGCTTTTATTGCTAGAAACCAAGTATAGGGATGGACTAGCTTGTTGGCTAGTCGGGAGGACCATACTCCATATTCCATATATATATATATATATATATATATATATATATATATGGTCTGCGGTCCGCATCCGCAGCCGTTCGATGCACCACACCGTGCATCTGATGCATGCGGCAGGTGCATCGGACGGCTGTGGACGCGGACCGCAGACCGCATTTAAGCATTCCCCTATATATATATATATATGGGGAATAGGGAGCGTGGTCCTCCCTCCCACTGTACACGCTGGTCCTCCGCTCTTAAATTGTACCATGTTGCACCTTTCAACAAGAGTTAGACCTTGGCCAATTTGGTAAACCTCTCCCAACAATCATCAAGAAGAAAAAAAAAATCACATACCAAGTAGCATTTTTAGCATCCCAAAAAATGTATATTTACGAATAGCTTACAGTTGAATGTTTTTCAACTTGATCAAATTGTTTTACATTTTTTTCTTTTATTTCTTTTTAATAATCTTAATATTACTAGAGTGGATTGACCACACAGTTTTACAAAAAATAGGTTGAACGGTGCACATGGCACCCTTCTAGAGGGGAGAACAGGTATATACGGTGGAGGGGAGGACTATGTCATGCTTCCTATTCCCAAATATATATATATATGAAGAGAGAGAGAGAGAGAGAGAGAGAGAGAGAGAGAGAGAGAGAGAGAGAGAGAGAGAGAGAGAGAGAGAGAGAGAGAGAGAGAACCTGCCAATGTTGCTGCAAGTGAAGAAACTACAGCAGATGACATCTTCACCAAATTCAGCAAAGATATGTTGAAAGCCATGTTCATTACTATAAAAAGTAGGGGGACAAAAGGAGCTCCTTCGCAACCTGAAGAGTGGTATAGCAATATGATCAAGAAGTCTATTTAAAAACAGCACAAGGTTACATGTAAGAGATATATTCGCATTCCAAGGGTAATAGTTCTTCCATAGAAAAGATAATGCAATCTACCAACCAGTGAATGTGGTAGAACAAATGAGTAATCACAAGTAAAAGCTGTTTCAACAGAACCCGATATGGATTCTCAATTAGCAGTTGAACTTTTCAAAGGTTAAAGCTTCCAAGTTAGTGATTCTTAATTGCAGATCAGATCTTTAAGGCCCCAAATGTACACTTGTAGATACCCTCATGCCCGAAAACATCACCGCCCAGCCCCTAGTCGATGTGGGTCATAAGGGGAGGTTCATAGAGGGTATATAAAAACATCACCGCCCAACCCCTATCGATGTGGGACTAAACCCAACAATCCCCCCCCTCCTCACACGAGGGCTGAACACTCGCCATCCCCCCTCTCGTGTGGTGCGATCAAGGGAGGAGGCACTTGTCGGGTACAACCTAGCCACATTCTGGGCCAACTAGATCCGACTGGGTGAAACCTGATTCTGATACTACTGTTACAATTCGGATGCGATTCAAGCACTGGCAATCGCTCGTTGGGAGAATCCAAAGATAAGAACAAATACAAACACAAATACACGGAATAAAAATCACAAAAAAATATGACATGAGTATTTAAGTGGAAACTCTTGCGGGAAAAACCACTATGAGCAAATGCTTGGGAAGGCTTCACTATCAATGGCAGCAAGAACGAACGAGTACATCCGACTCCTCTTCCCCCAACAAGATCTACACCACTCCCATTTTGGATTCGACAAACAACACTGAGTTAAATTTCTACAGCATGCCCATATCATGACCAATGTTGGAAGTACCAACAAACCACCATCCATAGATGTGGGCTCTATTAGGAATTTAGCCCTAATTAGTAAGAGAATTCCTTATACAGCATCCTTAATTAGTAAGAGAATTCCTTCAATTTTTTTCTTGCAGATACATGTTTAGAATGGAATTGAATCCCTACAGGGCAAATAAACAATTGAAGTCACTTTAGAGCATTCACGATGGGATTTAATGAGGCATATCCTTATTCACACTAAAGAGCAGCAAATATCCTTTTTCCTTGCAGTTGTGAAGATATGAATCATTAGCTCCTCGGTGAGAGCCGAAGTTATTTTAGAGCATTTGGGATGTGTTATTTTATTACAAAGACAGGTCGTCCTTTTTGCGAAGTGTCAGAAGACTTAATAGACATGAAGGTTGCAGCTGAGTAACTCCAAGATGTGCAGATTGTGAAGTGTAGAGGGGAATCAATAGTTGCACACGAGATTTGAGATGCTCTTTACAGGAAGCGGGATTGGTGTATATTACATACTTGATGGAGATTAACTTCCTCCACCGAGGAAGTTATTAGCAAAAGTGATTATCAGACCTTTTCTTTGAAACTTAAGAATAGGACTTTATTCGAGAGAAGATTTGACACTGGTTGAACGATGTTACCCAGCATTGTTGAGGCTGGAAAGATCTCTCTCAGATTGTTAGCCCTTTTGAGGTTTCAAGATATTTTGATCCATGCACTACCCATAAGATCCTGTTGGAGGCAGCAGAATGCAAATCACTAGAAAAAGATCATGTTCCACACCTGGTTTATCTCTTTAAAATTTAAACACTGAAGAATTATTAATCAAGGTGTCCTTGTAGTTATCTAGGATAACAAGCATCTGATCTTCCTAAACCTCTTGCTGATACTAGGAAAGTACAACAGAGTGGGAAGACGATAGACAAGATTGTTTAAGGAGAGACAAAAGAAGGCAATGGCCATCTTCCTCTATTGGACCTTCTTCTTGGTCAGTTGGCTCTCTAGTGGTTCTCCTGCAATGTAGGGTGGTGTAGGAAAATCAAACAGATAAGGACTCGATACCTATGGGATAGAAAAGAGCCAACTAGATTTTGTGGAGGGTTATTTTACCGTACCTAGATTCTTGTTGTGGGTCTCGGGATGTTGTTACTTGACTCCTAGCACTACTAGATTTTTTGTGGGTGATTGGAACTAGTTTGATTGCTAGCCGCTAATAGGTCTCTTACTGATTTCTGTTCCTTTGATTCTAATGGTGCACCGATGTTCATCATTGACTGACCTAGATCAACGGTGCACATGCAGTAATGTGAACCACTAGGTTGTGTACCTTACTAAAGCCAATAAGGAGTGAATCATGAGGTTGCGATAACTGCTTGTGATCTGGGAGTGCTGCGAGTTGTATGATTCTTAAGGTGCAAGTTGGGCATGAGTGACCCATGGTTTAAGACTGAGCACCCTGTTGGTCATATGGGTTATTAATGTGCATGGAGGGGGTGAATACACAGATTAAATTGGTCTGAGGTGAGAATTAACTAGGGTCCACACTTCTCTTCTTGTTTTCTCTCTCTTGTGTTTAGCTAGTTATGGTGTAGTTTGGTTGTTCTTGCTTTACAAATTACTAGTTATGCTGCTTACGTTCTTGCTTATCTTATTGCTTACAAGTTGTTGCCTTTACTAGTTAGCTCTACCATGTTACTTGTAAATGCTCGTCCCCTGTCGGCACTCGGACGGTTACCTTCGGGGTGTGATTCACTTGTTAGAGAGAGAGAGAGAGAGAGAGAGAGAGTACTAATTAACCTTCCAAAAAAAGTACTAATTAATATCAAATTGCCATTGAATAGGAATTTATCATCTTTATAGTAGGTTTTTAATAGGATTTATGAGAGAGGCGTATTCACACATGGGAGAGAGATCTCCGTTTGCATTCTCTCTTTTCAGATCTTGATCGACTGTGAGATCTATCCTGTGCCTTTTTGTCTTAGTCAGCTTGTGAATAGCCATAGCATGTTATATAGATTACTGTAAGCTGCACTTCTACTTGTTTGCTTTCTTTCCTCACTTTCCATGTTGATATAGGTTAAATACTACATGTCTTAATTTTTTGTGGCTCATAATAACCCTGGTTGGTAGTTTGTGGTGCTCATTGAGTTTACTTTCGTAAACTTAACCCGTAGGTTTATAATTTTTCAAATGAGCATGTTGGAGATGGTGGCAAGGCTTAGTTTTTACTTCAACACTTTTTTTTTAAAAGGTACTTCAACACCTCACTTACTAGCAGCAGTTGCTTTAAAATTGTCTTTTATATCAAGAATGGTATAATGGAACTATTCATGGAACCTTGTTTTTTTAATAACATTTGGTTATTAAATTAGATTTTCTGAGTAATGCCAAGTGGAGGTTGCCAAACCCTCTCTCTCTCTCTCTCTCTCTCTCTCTCTCTCTCTCTCTCTCTCTCTCTCTCTCTCTCTCTCTCTCTCTCTCTCTCTCTGTGTGTGTGTGTGTGTGTGTGTGTGTGTGTGTGTGTGTGTGTGTGTGGAAGGGGGGGGGGGGGATTGTGCGCGAGTGTGTGTGCGTGCACGCGAGTATGTGATAAAAATAAAGAAAAAAACTATGGATGTATGATATGGATATCCTCTCCTCTCTTTTTCACCCAATTACCCTCGAATCTGGCCCTTCTCTGCCTTTGCTAGATTAAGGGCATGACACAAACGAGATTCAGTCTTTGGTCAACGACAACCTAAGAGGATGCTCACACATGGTTGGGCATAGTTACTAATATGAAAATAACGTGAATGCGCTGAATCTCATTAGCAGGTGCAGCCCCAAGTAAACAAACAAAGGAAATGTACCATGTTGGTGACGTTAGCAACAAAAGAAAGCCTACACATAATACAGTGCATATACACCACCAATAATTAGCGTGTGGACAATAAAAACTGAAATGAAAGATTTTTTATGCAATAGAATGCATGAAAGGAACGATTTTGGATCGGGATAAATATGCAATATGGAATGGGTAGGAATTTTCATGCGATAAATTTGATATTGTTAATTTATATAAAGATGGGTTGGGTTTTATGTACAATCGGGTCAGGTTCGTTGTGTATTGATGTACTTATATATTGGGCTTAGTCTCTTAATGAAGAGACATTTCATTCTCTCCAAACCCTAATCGTCATCTCCTAACATGGTATCAGAGCTCTCAAGGTTCTAGGGTTTCTCCCTCTGCGACGGCGAAGACGACAACCGGCTGCTCCTCTGTGCTCTGTTCACTCTCACCGGCGATCCCCTCCTTGCATCCTTCCCCGATTCCCGATCCCGCTGATCCCCTCCCCTTCCCGCAGTCCCTCTCCTCCTCTCCCCTCCCCGCAGCCTCTCCTCCGAGACCCACCTCCCCTCAGCTCCTTCCCCGATTCCCGTCGATCCCCTTCCCCGCAGCCCCTCTCCTCCCCACAGCCCCTCCTCTCTTATCCCCCTTCTCGCAGTCCCCCTCAGCCTCCCTCCTCCTCCCCGCAACCCCCCTCCCCGTGACCCCCCCCATCCCACCTCCCCTCCCTGTAGCCCTCCTCTGCTCCCGCTGCATCTCTCTGCGACCTCGCAAGCCTCCTCCGATTCTCGCAGCCCCTTTGATCCTCCCTGATGTCGTCAGTTGCCACGATCTCCCCACCCTTGAAAGTCATCATTTTTTAGCTATGCTCGGCGAGTGACTGCCCTGATTGGTCACTCACCATAGAAGCTGCCCTGTCCAGCCGTGATCTTTGGGGTCACATCACCGATGAGGACCCACTCCGAATGTCTCCTCCTCGATCACCAGTAACGCCACTGCTAGCATTGCATCGCCTGTTGATGCAGCTGCCACTACCGCACTAACGTGGCGTCGCCACAACCAGGCTATCCGGGAATATCTTCTAGATTTTGTTGCTCATCCACTCCTTGCACCCATCGGTCGTCTTCCTAAGGTGCGCGAGATGTGGGAGTATCTCCAGGGTCAGTTCCTCCTGTGCGGCGGTGCACGCCGGCATCAGCTGATTTGCGATTCCCAGTTTGTGCATCAGGGAAGCGTTCGATTCAGAACTTCTTCAGCCTGATGTGTGCCTATTGACATGAGCTGGACTCTCTAATCCCCGAACAATGTACTTGCTCACGCTCTAAGGACTTCCAGCGCTACCTCAATGAGAGCCACCTCCACCAGTTCTTGGCCGCGCTTTGGCCAGACTTTGCTCACATTGCTGCTCAGCTCCTTCACCGTGATCCACTACCTCGGCTAAAGGATATCTTGCTAGCCTTGATCGACGAGGAGACTTGTCCTCCTCTACCTGCTCCAGGACCGGACAGCGCCCTGGTCGTCAGCTCCTCTGAAGGACCTATTTTCTGTCACTATTGCAAGGAACCCAGTCACATGAAGCGTGAACGTCCTCTCCGCAACCCCCGCTGGGGACCTAACAAGCGGGACTCACGCTAAGCTCCTGCTACTCGACGATCGACACAGACATCGAGGGGGACAGGGTCGTGGACATGGTCAGACCCTCTTCTGCCAGTTTGGAGTTATTGCAGCTGGTGCTACAGCGACTCTGGCGTCTCTCGTCGCTACCATTGCACCGTCTCCGCCTGAGCCAGATCGTCTTTAGCATCTTGAGGAACTACGTCTTCGACACCTCTCCTCCGCCGGCTCCTCGACTGCTCACGGCCTGTCTGCTATCTCTGGTACTGTTGTCCCATGGATCTTCGATTCTGGTGCCTCCTGCAAACTCACTTATGATTCTACTGTTCTCATTGATTGCACTCTTGCTCCCACCCATCTGGAGGTTCACACTGTGGATGGGGCTCTCGTACCTATTCCAAAGTGTGGATCCATCACTACTACCTCGAATCCTATTGGCCTCCTGACCCTACCCTCTGTCCATAATGTCATCTCCTTCATATTAACGTGATTTCTGTTAGCTCTCTTTGCGACTCTTGACTTACTGTTATTTTTACCTCTTCAGCTTGTGTTATACAGGATCCGCGGACGGGTCAAAGGATTGGGCTGGGCCGTAGAGCAGGATGACTACCAGCTGGACCATCTTTATGTTTTCCCTTCTTCTGTTGCGTTCGCTATGTCAGTTACCTCTGACGCCGACCTGTGGCACAGAAGGTTAGGTCATCTGTCTAGTGATCGACTCAAAAGCGTTTTCCGTTCAAGCACTTTGGGTTGTGTGTCCTCCCCCCCTCTCTATCTGTACGGGTTGCAGATTGGCAAAACATCTAGCTTTTCTATTTTCTGCTAGTGTTTCTCGATTTGTCGCCCTCTTTGATTTAGTGCATTCTGATGTTTGGGGCTCTGCTCCTATTGCCTCTCTCTAGTTTTATGTACTATGTCAGCTTTATAGATGACTACTCCAAGTGCACCTAGGTTTATTTTATGCGTCACCGATCTGTGATCCCCCATATTTATCGGATATTCACCAATATGCTTCATACCTAATTCGGTCAGCGCATCAAGACTTTTAGGTCTGACTGTGCCAAGGAGTATCTTTTCTCTGAGATGAGTGAGATTCGTCAATCTCACGGCACTCTTCACCAACAGTCATGTCCCCACACTCATTTGCAGAACGGAGTCACCGAACGTAAGCATCGTCATGTCCTCGAGACAACATGAGTATTGCCTCTCTACTTCTGTTCCTCACTTCTATTGGGCAGAAGCTATTATGACTGTTGTTCACCTCATAAACATCACTCCATCCTCTGCTCTTTCTGGTGCTACTCCGTACAAGTATATCAACTCCAACCTCCCGATTACTCTCTTCTTCGTACCTTCGGGTGTACGTGCTTCGTCCTCCTACCTCCTCATGAGCATAACAAACTCTCTGCCAGGTCTGTCAAGTGTGTTCACTTGGGTCTCGGTCAAGAGCACAAAGGTTATCGATGCTATGATCCCGTGGCTCACCGGATTCGTGTCTCTCGCCATGTGTCTTTTGTTGAGGATGTTCCATTTTTCTCCACTGAATGGCAGGCTCTTTCACCACTCCTTACATCTCCATCTTCACCACCACCGCTTCTTTCCCTCCCATTAATTTCTCCGTCTTCCCCTACAAGGCCCTCTTCTTCGTCTCCCCCACCACCTCATCCACCTCCCCTACCTCCCCCAACCCCACCTACCATACCTCCTCTACCTCCACCACTACTACCTGTCACTCATGTCTATGGTCGTCACTCCACAGTTACTTCCACCAAGGATGCCTCCACTAATTCTCCCTCGTCTGTAGTTCCTCCTTCCTCACCAGTCGCGGCTCCTAGCTTTGTTCGGCACTACTTTGCACGTAAACATCACTCTCCATACATATATGACTACTCTCCGGACATGTTTGGTTACTCTGCTTTTACCTTTGACTCTCCTGCCACCTCTGGATACTCTGTTATTGCCTCCTACTCTTCGTCATACCAGGCCTTTCTTACTGCTCTCCACACCCACCGGGAGCCTAAATCGTACCGTGAGACAGTTTAGCACCCAGCGTGGCGACAAACCATGACAGAGAAGCTTGAGGCTTGTCAACGGACCCACACTTGGGATCTGGCTCCTTGTCCCTCAGGCTTGTACCTATCAGCTGCAAATGGATCATCGGGGTCAAAACTTGACCTGACGGCTCCATTGAGCGGCACAAGGCTCGTCTTGTTGCTCTTGGCTTCTCCTAGGGGTATGGGATTGACTATGATGAGACATTTGCTCTAGTTACTCGGATAACCACTGTGTGCACCCTCTTAGTTGTGGCAGCTGCTCGAGAGTGGCCTCTCCATCAGATGAACGTGACAAATGCTTGCCTTCATGATGATCTCTCCGAGGTGTATATGGCTCCTCCACCGAGCGTCTCTGCTTTTTCGGAGCACTCTGTCGTCTGCGTCGGGCAATCTATGGGCTCAAGCATGTCCCTCATGCCTAGTTTAAGCGATTTCGCAGTGTCGTTCTTGACGCCGAGTTTGTAGAGCGACACTCTGACTATGCCCAGTTCACCCGCTCCTTCAGTTAGGGTCTTACTGTTCTACTTCTATATGTGGATGATATGATCATCACCGGAGACGACAGTGCCACCATAGCATCCCTTCAGCGTCACCTCCAGAGTAGTTCGAGATGAAGGATCTGGATCCTCTTCGCTATTTCCTTGGACTTAAGATTGCTTGTTCGGCTCGTGGTTTGTTGGTCTCCCAGCATAGGTACATTTCCGATATCTTTGTCGATGTTGATCTCACTGACTCTACACTGCTGACACACCCATAGAAATCAACTTGAAGCTCCTCTCTCCAGATAGTGAGCATCCCCAGGACATCTCCAGATACCAGAGGTTGGTTGGGATACTTGTCTATCTTACTATGACTAGACCAGACATTGCCCATGTTATAGGCATTGTCAGTCAATTTGTTCAGGCTCCCCGCTCAGTTCATTATGCAGCGGTACTCAGGATCATCCGCTATCTCCGGGGCATCATCACTCGTTCGTTGCTTCTACCTTGCACCTCACCTCTGGTGCTGTGCGCCTACTCTGATACAGACTGGGCAGGAGATGTTATTACTCGCCGGTCTACCACCAGCTACTGTGTGTTCCTTGGTGACACCCTCATTTCATGGCACAGTAAGAAACTGGAGTCCGTTGCTCACTCCAGTACTGAAACCGAATACAGGGCTATGGCTTCCACCATCGCTGAGGTTGTCTAGTTTCGCCGCCTTCTACTAGACTGATGCAGACGAGCCCTACGTGCAGATTTTCACAGCTGATGGCGTATTTTTATTCCTTACGGAGATCCAGGAAGCCGATCGCCAATCCGTCTGCATCAGTGGAAAGCTCGTTCGATTATCTATGACTTTGGTTTTTATTTTCCGTCGATCCGACTGACGGATCTTGAGTTATTTATGTTTTTATTTCTGGTTTGGGTAGGTGCGAGCCATGTTCGCATCCGGTTCGAGCCACAGATGCCGAACTGACTCATTTCTATGTTTAGGTTTTAGCCGTAGGATCTTAAATCGGTTTAGATCTCAATGGATGAGATTCAAAGGGAGCCCAAAACCCTAAAACCCCTAACCGAACACCCCCTCACCCGGCCGGCCCTCCCTTCCCGCGGAAAGACCCGCGCGGGCACACCTCGGGAAGTGTGCCCGCGTCCCCCCTCTCTCTCTTCCCGCGTGGACGTCTCTCTCTCTTTCTTTCCTTTTTCGTTTCTTTGTTGTTTCATCCTCTATAAAGCCTACAAACCCTAAATTGAAGAGGATGATGAATTTGAACTGAAACCCTAGAACGGAGAAGTGGGATCGCTTGTTCGACGTCTCATCCGAAGAATCATCTTGCTTCCAGTCTTCTTCTTCCCTCCGCAAGCTTCTACCTTGTCACCACGCATTCGTCTACGACTTCGCGGGAGATCGACGCGGAGATCATCCATCCTCCAAAGATCAAATCGTCTCGGCTTCTTCATCCTTTTCTTCCGGACCACGCCTCCTCTTCCGCCCCTTCATCTGCAACAACGGAGCCTTTGATAGCGGCCGGCATTGACCAAAGCACGGTTTGAATCGTCCCTCGATATCTTTAATTGTTTTAATTTTATCCTTGGTGACACCCTCATTTCATGGCACAGTAAGAAATTGGAGTCCATTGCTCACTCCAGTATTGAAACCGAATACAGGGCTATGGCTTCCACCATCGCTGAGGTTGTCTGGTTTCGCCGCCTTCTACTAGACCTAGGAGTCCTGATATCTGAGCCCACATCTCTTTTTTGTGACAACTGGAGTGCTATTCAGATCGCTAGCAATCCGGTTTTTCACGAACGAACGAAATATATCAAGGTTGATAATCACTATGTTCGGCAGGAGTTTCTCACCCACACCATCTCATTGCCATTCAGTCACTCGACGGAGTAGCCTGTTGACTTCATCACGAAGCCTCTTACAATTGCTTGCTTTCGATATTTTATCAGCAAACTCTCGGTATATGATCCACCGTGAGTTTGAGAGGGAGTGTTAGTGTATATAGAGATGGGTCGGATTTTATGTACAATCAGGCCGGGTTCGTTGTGTATTGTTGTACTTGTATATTGGGTTTAGTCCCTTAATGAAGAGACATTTCATTCTCTCCAAACCCTAGCCGTCATCTCCTAACATATATTATCAATAACTACAAATTGGTTAATAATAGAGAGTCTAGTGTACCTCGAAACAAGTGAAGAAAGAAAAATGAGGCAGTGCTGCGTATAGCATCATTTCATCATTAGGAGTAAGAAACTTAACTGTCACGCCATCTCCAACATTCAAAAAACATGCAACGCCACTTCTAACGTATGCAGGTAGTTCAGCAAAAGGAATGCCTCTCAAGTTTGAAAGAACAGGAAGCAGAAGAAATACAAAAAGAGCCTGCATGTGCAAGTAGTAGTACCCTGATGTTAAGTTCAAAAGATTTGAGTGCAAAGAAAACACTAGCAAAAAACAAGAGCAAATTATAGCTGGATGAAAGCATATACATCACATTTGATGTTTTATTCACAAATAATAATTACTGAAAATCGAATAATAACTTAACCAATAGGGGGTCACCTGGAACCCAGACCCAAAAGAATTGACAACAAATATGTCAGGAGGCTTCCCCTGCACATAAAACAGTGAAATCCATTAATAATCCATAACTGACTAGGACACAGTATGCTATTTCACTTCATACTTGTAGATCACAAGGGCTCACAAAAAAACAATGACATTTTAACATGCCAACAGAAGTTTGAGCACAACAGACAGTAAATGAATAATACCTGAAGACGCTTTGCACCGTCAATGAAAACAAATTCCTGCATGTACAAGTTATGTTTTATACTTTCTTCAATTCAGACACCCACATAAAATATACCTAGAAATGGCATTTAACCTTGAGAATTGATGCACCGGCTTGAAATGCAGATGAAGCTACCATTAGTGCAGGCCACAGAAACTCCACATTAGATAGAAACTGACCCTTATTCGTCCCACTACAATGTTAACAGTGAAAGGACTGAGTATATAGATTCTGAATGGCAAGAAAAATCAAAACCCAAGAGGGGCTATTGAAAATATCTATTTTAGTATATAACCCAAGAGTCATGATACAGTGCTGAGTAAGGATCTCATGCCACCGCATCTCTCCAGAAATGCAGTTTTTGAATCTTAACAACAATGAAAATCATCATAGCTAACTTTGAAAATGTCCACATACAAATTTTAATTACAGTTCTGTCTGCAAGTGATCATTGGAAGCCACATTGGTGGTCTATACACTAGTAACCTATCCATTAATTAATACAGATTGATACGTAATTCAGTCAATAACAGCCACTTTCCAAGACAATGTAACTGATCCAAAAGCATTTACTGGTCGATGTGCTAGCAGTACCCCAGCGCTTCAAATTAACCCCATAAGAAATAACTTGTCTGATGACATATTTTTACCAAGACTGGTAACTAAACTTTACCAGCTTCAGTGGCTCAAAAGCTATGCTATCAAAGTCGGGACTAGTCGGCGACTAGTCCCCGACTAGTCCCTGGGCGGCATTTTGCCGACCGATTAATTTCGATTCCGTCATTGCTGGGCGGAATCCCGACTAGTCACCGACTAGACCCGACTAGCCCGACTAGTCCCCGACTAACGACTGCCGACTAGTCCCCAGGCAACATTCTGCAAGCAAATTTTTGTTTTGAAAGGAGTCTTTGCAAGCAATTTTGTTTGGATTTTTTTACATTGGCTCAAAGTCTTGTGTCGCAAGACTCACAACTATGGCTCTTCCCTGTAATCATCTGTTGAGCACCTGAGAATCTCAGATAAAAACATAGACAAATAATTAGTTTATTTGTTGATATTCATATAACCCTATAATCAAAATTGGGGTTGTTCACTGATTAAACATCAAACAAATATTGTGATGAATTCTTAGTTCTGAGTCTTTTGACTTGGGCATGAAGCCAATACAACTGTGTTCTGTTAGACTGTTACTTATGTATTTATACCCATGCTGTGAAGTGTGAAGGTATGTATTGTTATTAACCGACTAATATCATATACTTATTGACATTTATGCTAGTTCATATATCATATATGTTTAGGGAGGGGGGGGAGGGGTTAGAATAAGTTTTGGCCGACTAGTCCCGAATTAGTCCCGACTAGTCCTAGTCGGCCCTTGGCCGACTAGGGCCGACTACCGACTTTGATTGCATAGCTCAAAAGGTAAGTATTTAGAGAGGCAATCGTTGCAGCAGCATCTCCCGTGATGGTCATATCATTCAGGTAGAGAAGTAGGATCGTCGTAACAGATGTGAAGTGTGGAGGGAACAGAGAACGTAGTCGGACAATCTCTCCGTAAAATCCTCCTGAAGTATCGTATTCCAGAAGCGCTCAAACCAGTCACGTGGAGCCTGCTTGAGCTCATAGATGGCTCGGTGAAGTCGACATACATACTAAGGAGAAGATTGAAGACCAAGAGGTGGCTGCATGTAGACCTTCTTAGAGAGATCTTTGTGAAGAAAGACAATATTCACGTCCATCTGGCACAACGGCCAATGACGAACTACAGAAAAGGTCAAAAGAGTCTGAATAGATGTCATCTTCGCAACAGAAACAAAGGTCACCTCGTAGTCAATGTCGTACTCCCGGTTAAAGCCTCGAGCAATAAGACATGCCTTGTACTACTCAATAGACCCATCAGAGCAAGTCCTAACCCAGTAGACCCACCAACAGTTGATGGGATCCTTCCCTCAAAGAAGAGGAACGAGCTCCCAAGTGTCAGTTCGTTGAAGAGCCTGCAACTCCTTAGTTATGGCCTACTACCAATAAAGCACCTAAACTACCTCATGGTAAGTCTGCGGTTCCTGGATCGAGCGGATGGCTGTAAGACTGGCCTGAAAACATGAAGAGTACGAGGTAGTGTGAGATAACCATAGCGATCCGATGGATGTCGCTCATGCTCAGGATAGCGCAGCAGAGAAGCGAAAGCAAAGGACCTATCGTTAGGGTGGACTAGACCAGTAGCAAAGGTGGGCAATGTGGGTGAGTCTAGTGAAGCTAAAGGAGCACCTGGTGGGTGTCGCATGAGGAACAACTAGTGCAGGTGGGCACGCATATAGGTAGAAGTGGCCGGTATGCTCGAGAGCTCAAGTGTTGAAGCAGGAATAACAGAAGCGTCCGAAGGGACTTGTGAGTCAAAAGAGAGAAAAGGTATCCAGATCCCAAAAAAGGATGTTGGCGATGTGAAAACTCAGAAGGGTAAAGAAAATACAAGTAGGGAAACCCCCAAGTGGAAAGGAGTGTCCTCAAAGAAAGTCATGTCACAAGAGATACGTATACGACGAGCAAAATGGTCATAGCATTAGCAACGTAAACCCTTGTGCCAAGAAGAAACATCTAGCTAACCGAGGAGTGAGCCTCATCCGCTCACCAGGAGTAAATAAGATGAAGCAAGTGCAGCCGAAAATCTGCAAGACACGATAGTGAGGGACAATGGAGTACAGCATCTGAAAAGGTGACCAACCATAATGAAGTGAAAAGGGAGTGTCGTTAATGAGGACTGAGGTGAGGATAGCCTCAACCCAGAACCAACGAGGGACAGAAGTGGAGAACAAAAGGGAGTGAGATGTCTAGAGAATGTAACGATATTTTCCCTTGGCTACCCCATTATGAGTAAGTGTGTAAGGATATGAGTGTGGTGGTAGAGTAGCATAAGAGAAGAGTATGTCAAGAAACTCAAGAAATATACTCGTGAGCACCATCAGAGCGAAAATTTTTAATTTGTTTGCCAAAGTGTGTGTACTATGCTAGTAAAATATTGATAGGCCTGACAAACACCAAATCGATGACGTAAGAGGACCACCCAAGTGAAGCGGAAAAACCATAAACAAAACTAACATAATAAGATATACCAGAAAGAGATATAATGGGAGCAGGTTCCCAGATGTCTGAATGCACTAAATAAAAAATACAAGGTGACTTAGACTCATGAAAGGAAATGGATGACCAGGACGCTTGGCCAAACTACAACCGCCACATAGAGATGGTGGAATAAGGCAAGATTACCAAGGACTCCGGACTGAAAAATGTGCGGAGACGAGCAACTGAGGGATATCCCAAGCGACGATGCCAAAGATTTGAAATAGCATGGGTGGCAGCAGCGGCAGTGGCGGCAGTGAGAGGCACGTATAGGTGCTCCAAGTGGTAAAAACCACCCACCCAACGCCTAGTCCCAATATTCCGACCCATCTGAGGATTCTACGCAAGACAAGAAGAGGATGTGAAGGTTGTTGTAAAGCCCAAATCAGCAATTCGACTAATAGAGATCAAATTGATTGACAAGGTAGGAGCAAGAAGCATGTTAGGCAGAGAAAGGCAACCATTGGGATCCGAAGAGGTAGTAATGGCCCCTTGGCAAGAATTAGTAAGGGGGAACCATCAGCAGTGCGAAGCTGGAGCTCCAGGGGAACACTACCATGATCAGTAAGCCCGAAGGTGTCTGAAGTCAAGTGGTGTGAAAAACCCAAGTCCAAGATCTAGGCAACAAAGGCAGTTCCAGTAGAGGTCGAGTTCCATTGTAGGGCAAGAGCCAGCTGAAGCTGCTGAACCTGAGCAACAAGCTGAGAGAGATCTAAATCAAGGCAGACTAGACAGTAGCAGTCGATGGCATCTGATCAAGCTTCCTCAGGAGCTGATAATTGGTCTCCTTAACATGACCATTTTTCTTGCAATAGACACATTAGAGTTTGCCAATAGGCTGCCTCTCACAAGTGGGTTGGCGATCCCTGATTGAACAATTATCACCTCCAAGAGCACATTGTGGGAAAAGAGGTAGAGTTGCAAAAACTCCAGGGTCGAAGACTAGCGCACGATGTGCAGCAAGAGTGGCCAAGTGTATCTCCCCAACAAGTAGCTCGGACAGAGCCTCATTGAGGCTAGGCAAGGGGTCCTTGTGGCTTGTGCAAACAGCTCAAACTCAGAATGAATTTTCATCCGGAACTCGAACACGTACTGCTCTTCGCGATGTTGTCGATTAATGGGGATGGCATCTAGAGGATAAACAAGCTCCAATGCCTCAAGTTCCCGTCAGATAGCTAAGATCTGAGCGTAAAACTCACAAATGGTGTGAGACAGTTGAGACATGCCCTTGAGCTCACACCTAAGCAGAAATGCTCGTGCACCACTAGTCTAAACAAATTGCTTTGAGAGATAACACTGAATCTCTCAAGAGGTGAGAAACTGAAGAGCCTCCATGCGAAGCTCATGAAAAAGAGAGGCTCCGATGTACGGGCGTATGATAACATCGGAATCATTCCACTCCTCAGTTTCCGAGGAAGAGTAAGAAAAGATGATTGTGGAGGTAAATACGAGCTTTGTGCCATCCATGTACTTCAATAGCTTGTGAGAACCAAGAAGCATGCATAAGGTAGATGCCCACAAACGAAAATTTGAAGCTCCTGTGAGAATAACATCCATCTTAGAAAGTTTGTCAGGCTTCAAAGAGACACCCATAGATGCCATTACCAGGAGAGAAAAAACCCAAGGCTTCATAAAGTATCAAAATAATACAGTGAGGAGAACGGGGAAGAGGGATCCAACACAACAAGAACATTGGAATTCGGACAAGGTTTGACCTCCAAAACGTTAAAAATCTACTTTGATGTGATGCGATTACTGTGCACAGTAATTATTGTCCACTGCACAGTAATTGTAATGTCTAATTGAACCAGTTTTGAAACAACTGGTCTTAACAGCTTGTATGGACTGAAAACAGTGAAAGTATAAATTGAACCACTGGCAGATCTACTGATTCAACTGAATGAACCAATTTAAAATTGAGCACGTCAACGTTCACTTAAGTGAATTATGATGAACCATTGGATGAGATCCAACGGTCCAGAGGTCCCAAGGGGGGGATATCACCTGATGAATCTAGGGCTTCAATCCTTTTCGAACCCTAGGAGCCACGAGCCGCATGACGCCTGCCGGAGAGATCCAGGAGCTCCGATTGATGCCGACAAGTGGTCGACTACAAGCGAGATGCTGGTGAATAAGAGAAGCTCCGATTGATTGTGATGCTTCAATTGACTGCGAAGAAGAAGAGAAAAACAATGCTCTGATTGTCTACAATGAAGATGCTTCAATGAAGAATCTTTGAGAAGTGCTGACTGCGAGAGAGAGAGAGAGAGAGAGCGAGAGAGAGAGAGAGAGAGAGAGAGAGAGAGGAGCTCCGATTGCTGATTAGATCGTTTCGATGCCGACCACGATGAATCGCTACAAGGCAACGAAGCCACCAAAGAATCAATGCCTCGATGCCGACAGTGATACCGAAGAGATGGGGATCTGAAAGGAAGACTGATGAGGAATGAATCTTGGATAAATTCGATGATGCATTGATGAATCGTTGCGATGATGATGACGGAGATGATGAACCAAAGAGTCGGAAGGCAACGTTGGCTACGATGTTGATGACTCTGAAACCTTGGATTAAAGGAGAGCTTAGAGGGAAAAGAGGGCCCAAGACGTGCCTCTGATAACATGTTAGCTTCAAGGAAGAGAAGGAGAGAGAGGGAGAGAAAGAGAGAGAGAGAGAGAGAGAGGAGAATAATCTCATTAGTTGTATTCTAGGACAAGGTGTCAATATATATCAAGGTACAAAAGGGGTCACCCCAGCCCTGAGGTGAGCATACCCCAATGATAATGATAAGCATATACAAGACCAAGGTGTATATATATACACTCTAACAAGTTGAACACTCTCTTGGTTCTTATGTCGATCTGAAGGTTCCTCCCTTCAAGCATAAGGTGACAGGACAATGATGGAACTGAACACCTTGATCAACTGGACATAGAAGACGTGTTCGTGGAAGCTAGAAACATCATTGAGGCTTTTGGCTGCGGCAAACTAGTACTTGCTTCAGCGTTTCTATGGCCATGTCGATACCTTGGGCCGAGGCAACAAGGTGCAAGATGATATGGCAATATGTCAAAAAATTTCATTTCTTTAGATTGGGAAAAGCTTTAGATACTTAAGGACCTCTAAGAGTTGCCTAAGATTGTAAATATGCTCTTGCTTTTCTATAGATTAGAATGGGACCTATACAACAACAAACTGGATTATGAAGGGCTTCAGTATAGATTATTGAGCTGCATGAAGCTGCTTAGAGCATTGGAAAGCCCAAAAAGCAACAGTATCCATTCCTAAAGTCCATCACTTATTTTAAAAGGGCTCTTTCTTTCATCTCTAGGTCCTATTTTACTTTGATAGTAGCCGCTTCGAAAATTAATTTTGAAGAAGATATGGAGACAGCTGATTAAGAAGATCATCAAGACAGAATACGAAAATGGTAATTGATTGTGATTTTATTAACCGCTCTATTATCCATGCAAATAAGGTAGGTACAGCTTGCTTTAAGTAGAAGTGTGAGATCGGCACAATGACTCGTGATATCTAGAATCACTGTCCAAATAGCATTGGAAAGTCAAAAACATAACAACCATTCATGAAGACCAAGCCTTCTTTTAAAGATAAACTTCCTTTAGTCCCCAGTTCTTATTTCAATTTGATCATAACCGCTTCATAAATCAATATTAGAGAATAATTTGGAGCCATGGAGTCGACCAAGAAGACCATTAGGACGAATGTGATTTTATTCACTCTACTATCGAAGCAAATGCACCAAGTAACATCCTTTTCAGGTACGTGTTGGAACTGCACAAGGACTCATTATTTCTCTTACGAAGCCCTTGTTCATGAGCTCATTCACTTGCCTTTGAAGTTCTTCATGTCCTTGGGACTCATTTGGTAAGTTGCTCAGTTTGGAAGAGTAACCCAGAAATGAAATTAATACAATTTCGTATATCTCTAAATGGAAGGATATCGGGCGGAATGTCCTTTCTGAAGTAAGGATCGAGCCATAGGTGAAATGAAGTCACGTGATTCTCCTCCATTTTCCAGTATAAATGGAAGAGCATAGGGCTTATCAACTCCACCTCTCTGATGAATTGAGTTTTAAATAGGGTATTAATATCCTACCTCAAAGAGGGCTTGCGCGCACTTCCCAGTTTGGAAAGACCTAAGATAAGCTTTACTCCATCCTTTACAAAGGTGTAGAAAATTTTCAAACAATATGCATACACAGCATAACTCTCCTATAATATAGTCGTTGACACACGAGAAGCAACCGACCATTACAATATGCATACACAGCATAACTCTCCTATAATATAGTCGTTGACACACGAGAAGCAACCGACCATTAAACCTTAAGCAAATAATAGGCTCATCCCTTAAAACATAAAGAAGAAAGAAGAAGAAATAAAATGAAGAAAAAAGGGAAAGAAGAGAAAGGAGAAGAGAAAAGCTGAAGGGAAGAAAGGGGACACATGTATGGAATTGTTGGCCTATGCAGTAGCCTGCCCTTTATATAGTAGGGCAACCACAAATAAATGTCAAAAAGAGTAACTTACTCAGTCTCAACTACTTCCAGTTCAGCTAATGTACATGGCCTAATTGCATAGTAAATGGATAAATATACCCAATAACCTATAAATAAACAGCTAAACTAAAATTCCACAGATTGAAACACAACTATGATGTAAATGAAGCTTGGTGTCAGCCCCAAAAAATATCCATGGCAAAAGGTAAAAACAAAGGACATTAAGTACAGATTGAGACCGAAACAGTTTTCATCCTCCGCACATAAGTATACTTAAACATACCTTGCCACAGCTAAAGCCACTCCAGCAGTTACAAGTAAGCAACCAAAGACTTGGCGGAACATATACCTCCTTTCTAAAATAAGGACAGAGAAGACAAGCTGCCACACCAAAAAGGTCTGCAACATGCCAAAGGAGATGAAAACCAAGAGAAGGTTAGAAGCAAAGTGTTCCAAAATCCTTGCACTGCTTTTTTCTTATACAAGTACCTAACAGCTCTACTAGTGACTTTAAGAAAATAAACCACTATAAGTCATATATGAAGGGGGAAAAAGCGATCAAAATTAACCTTAAGATGTGGCTCTTGCTTTGAGATGATTCTATGATATAAACCAAATATAACTGTGATAATTCAGCCGGCACTATTATGACTCCATATTTTATTATTCAGATCACCATGTCATCAACAAAGAAAGAAATAGAGGAAACAAATGGGTCTAAAGTCTCTTTAAGAAAATACAAGGACAACCTTTCAGCGTAGAAAAGGTAAAAAAAGAAATGGATCCTACAATCCCTCTCCCCTCATAACCAACAAGTTGAACCTCTCGCATTAATTGCTCGACCTGCATTGCAAGTTCTTCGTCTCCATGCGTTGGGATCTTCTAGCCATAGAATCATGACCTTTTCCTTATTAAAAGAAGGGAAAAACACACTCTGATACCAAATTACCAATTAGCGAAGAAAAGGGGTGGATAAATGACGTGTCATCATTAGACAAGAGAGATGGAAAAGACGAGACAAGAAGGCTTCACAAAGCTGTTCGGAAATTCAGCAACGGCTGAAGGATAGAACTATAGATTTTATTAATAAAGAAAAAATTATGAAGGGGTAGAGACTGCTTGCTTATATAGACCAAACAAGGACCAATCCTAACCCAAACAAGACTCAGACTAAAATCTAGGACCAAAATTTAAGAGGAATGGGACAACTAATCTTTCCCAAGTAGATTCCTTTTTTTTTAAATAATTTGTGTTATTGACTTATTGTCTATTTCTCCTAATTTTGGTATATTTTCTCAGTATTTTTTGCAAACTACTAGTCTTTCCCAACTAGATTCCTATTTTTCTGGATTTCAAGTCTTAATGGATTTGGATATTTATTTCTAGAAGATAAATCCTTTTTTATCTTAATCCAGCACCATGAGTTTCCATCCCTATCTCATCTTCTTTCTGTACTTATCCAATTACTTAAAGACCCAAATATACCCAATGTTGAACCCAAAATTACACCCACGTCTTAAATGTAAATTGCTAGAAATAATCCATACAAAAGACAAATATTAAAAAAATCCCTAGAACATATAAATTTATAAAAAAAAAGAAGACCGGATTCCTACTTAGTCTATTTGCTTTCTACCTCTTACGGAGCAGGGTTGCACCCACTATAGACCCCTACAAATTGAGTTGACCCTTTCTTTCGTGATTGGTCCGGTGGCGATTGTGTACTCAACAACTCATTAATGACACTAAATGTGCTAACTTATAAATAATTTGGGCACTTTAAGTGCCTTGTATATGCCCCCACATCACTTACATGGCATCAGAATATGGGATCGATGTGGATGAATTCATTCCGAGTTAAAGGTAGACATGGGGTAAGTGGGTAACATTAGTGTTGGTACTAGTACATAAGTCATTGATGTGATGATAATGAATCTAGGGACAAAGAAAGGAGAAAGACAAGCAAGGAATCTGATTCCAATTGAGGATGACGAGAGAACTGGAGTTGTGAGCAGACACCCACCCCTATTGGCATTTCCATGGGATCCCATAAGAATGATGACACCTTGGATGGATTGATAAACATGATAGGAACACCTCTAGTGGCAATTGGGGTGGTTAGACACAACCTCCCTTCATGTTAACTAAGGAGTAGTTCCTTGATCATCTCTCAATGTATAAGGATCACAACAAACGAAGAAGACGATGTGGCAAACTAAAGGCAGAGAGGATGTTGGGAGGTAGTATAGACCTGAACCCTCAACCACACATATGGGGTTTCTTCCATAAAGGGGAGGCTCAATCAGCATCGAATGGGCTTGGACTACGTATAATTACTTTATAGGAGTGACGCAGGATGATTATGGGGGTTCCGCGAAAAGGAAGGGTTTTTGATCGAGGCTAAAATTTTGGGTTTGAAAATGTACGGATTTTCAAAACAGCTTAGGGATATTTTGGTCTTTTCATCATGTTTAGTTTTTCGAATCGGATTGAAAATTGGATAGTAGGTAGGTCTAGATGTAAGAAAGCTATGCTAAAAAGTTTGGAGATGATCCGTCCGTTAGATGTGGAACAAGGTTTAAAACTTGGGTACAGGAACCGGTACCGATATCGGCCAAAGCCTGGCTAGTACGTACCGGTTTCAGCCGGTCTAGTTGAACCGGTAGTGCTCCTTTTTTTTATTTGTAAAAAATAAAAATAAAAACTTTAAAAATTCAGAAAAATCTAAAAAATTATAAATAATTCTTATAATACTTTAGGGTTGGTTTTAGGAATTTTAGGATTAGGGGATTTAGGTTTTAGATATTAGGTAGTTATGTATAAAGTGGATTTAGATTTTAGACTGGAGAGACTTTAAAAAAATCTTATACATCAAGGTAAAATATATTTAAAATAAAATTAAACATTTTGGGTTTAGAGTTTTAGGGTAATTGAATTGGGTTTAGGGTTGGGGTAATTGGGTTTAGGGTTTTAGTTAGGATAATTGTGTAACTTGGGTTTAGGGTTTAGGTTTAGGCCCTTTAGGATTTAGGGGTTTAAGGTTAGGACTTTAGGGTATTTGGGTCAGGGTTTTAGGCTCTTCTTTCTTCTTCTCTCTTCTTTCTTTCTCTCCTATCTTCTCTCTTTCTCTTTCTTTCTCTCTCTTCTATCTTTCTCTCCTCTCTTTCTCTTCTTTCTTTTTTGGTGTTGTGGTGGTGGGATGATATGACTTTGGGGGGGGGGGGGGGGGGTTATATAGCCTCCAAACCCTTCCCCTCATAATCCAAATAAACTAAACAAAGCTCACCCCCACATACCACAGCCACCCCACCCCTATGTACAACCCATTTGGAGGGAGAAACCAAAGGAAAAAAAAAAACCACGGCCACCCCTCCTCCCCTCCACTCAAGCTATCGGCCAAGCCCAGTACCGACCGATACCACCCTAACTCGACCTGTACGGGTTGGTACCGGCCGATACAGGGGTAGTTTCAGTCCTGGGGGTGAATTGGCTCGGTCCGATTGAAACAAAAACATATCGTCTGGTACATGCCTATACCAGACAAGGTTTAAAACTATGATGTGGATATAACATATCAAAGGATTACCAAATCTAGTCTATGTATTCCAGATTTGGGTTTCGGTTCGTTGCGGGGGTCATAGCGATGGAAAAAAGGTGGATCTTGCATGGAAAGATTGGGTAATATGGATAATACTTTGGAATCGTTTTGGTGATGAAAAAATTTATAGATTTCGGGGATGTTTTGGCTCAAATTAGAGTTTGAAACGAGAATAGGTTCGACGAGACCACTTAAAAGGCTTTATGAAAGGTTATAATGGCGATGAGATTCATAGAGAAAGAGGGGAGAGACGAGAGATACCAAGACAGCGAAGGGAGTGGAAGAAAGAAACCTAGGAGTCGACACCTAGGGTTTGTTGGAGTCGGCACCAACGAGAGGGAAGAAGAGAACCCGCTAGGAGTCATCACCTAGAGTTTGTTGGAATCGACACCAACGAGGGAGAAGGCAATCTCAAAGAGCAGCAATTTTATTAATTTTCATTCATTCACTAAAAAGAAAAAGATCGTGTCTTTATATAATAGGTCGGCGTACATCCATAACCATCCACGAACAATGTGGGACTAAAAAAACGCTAAAGACAACTTGTTACCCAAGTTTATAATTTACCTTATTAATTGGGGCAAAAATGACAACTTAAAAAGAAAATAATAATAAAAAAGATAATTAGGCTCCATCTGAGATGAGCCATTGCATATGGGTCGAGCCTGGGCCTCAAAAGTCGTGCATGAAAATATGCTCTGCATCAAGGAGAGTATAAGGGGTCATAATTTGGGTCCACTTCTAATGTATGCTCGTACATTGACAGCACTCTTACAATCTAGGTAACCTTGGATGGTTGCTCCTTATTTGCATCAGCTTAAACTGCGAAACAAATAAAATAAGTCTCCCCACCTACCAACTTGCCATAGGTTTATTAGCATGCTCTTCTATTGACAAGTTGACTTGGTAAGGTTTCCCACCAGTCCGAGGATTGAAGGACAGTTGACAGCCAATTGGAATAGTCTTGTCAATATTTCCAATGATTGATGCTATCTTGATAGGATAAGACTTAGCTGATGTCAGTGAGGAGGAGGAGGAGGAGGATGTGTTTTCTAGCAAATCAATGAGTTAGAAACATATGTAAAAATAAACTAGAAATTGATCATGTTTTCTAGGATTTATCCAACAAAATGGCTCGCAAAATTGGCAAGATACAGTGCTGATGGGTGATCTACATAGATTCGGTATAAATTTATACATCAGGGTCCACAATCATGAAACAAACTATGTTGATCCCAATATGATAAAACAAGTCTTCAAGGGTGTTCTCAAGAGTCAAAGCAAGCTTCTCAATCAATAGGAAGAGCACAGAAATATCAATCTTATCTGGAGATGCCAAAACATAAGATTATTTGTAGCTGTAGTTGCACAGTTAGACTACTGAGAAGGCATGGAAAACAAAACCCACACGATAGCTATTTGCAAAGGGAACTTGATTATACAATTAAGTAAAGGCAATAAAAATATAAAAGAACACCATGACTTAAAATAATCAACTAAGATTCACAATCACCTGAGACAATATAGGTATGGCAGGTCCCGGAAGCATAGCTGTGCATAACAAATGACAAACAATAAATTAATCATTAGTAAAGAGCAAGCTAATCCACCAAAAGAAATCCATGCTTTTTCCGCCAATGTCCCTGTGTCAACAGAGCAGTCAACAAGCAAATGAAATAATAAAACACAATCGAAAAATAAACAACTGTGTCCTTAAATAACATTATTTTTTAACACACTCAAGATTAAGAAGGCCTTCAGTAAGAAATTAGGTCAATTATCCAGTTACAGTTTACCCTTCATCCTTAATAAAGCAATATAAGTCAATTATCCGTAATCACCTCCAGCAGCCATCCCTGAAGCAACTCCAAGGGCTTCTAGAACACCGATAGCCATGAACCGAGATTTGGGAAGTGCCAGCATTCCTTTGGTCACAATCCCCGCACGATATCTGAAATAAAGAATAGAAAAATACACCACCACGTATCTGCAATGAACCGTATTAGACTCAGCATACCATACATATATGAAACTATAAGGTTATGAAATTCTCCTTATATTCATCATCAATTGAGGGACTATAAATAGAGTACAATGGTTTAATGCAAAGATTGCAGGAGGTACAATTTTAACAGAAAGGTTATGGGATATCTCCCATAGTTGGCAGCAACAGATGGACATGGCTAGGGCTGACGTGAGGACAACGTCACCCAGAGATGATGCGTGAATCACATGAATCCTGAGGCAGCTAGGGCGGTTTCCTAACACTCCCCCGCAAACTCAGCGGCTGATGCAAGATGAGTTTGGATCGTAGGTACTGAAACCACTGTTACGGCAACCCTTTGGTCAGTAAATCGATGAGCTGATTAACATAAGTCACAAATTGAACTCGATGACAACCCAATAGAACATTCTCACGAATGGAGTGATAATCCAGGCCGATGTGTTTGGTCCAAGCATGGAAGACTGGATTGGATGCCATATAGGTGGTGCAAAGATTGTCGCAATAAAGGGTCACCAGCCCCGACAAAGACACATGTAGCTCATGAAGAAGATGAGTGATCCAAACTGCCTCGGCACATGCGAGAGCAAGAGAGCGGTATTAGGCTTCTGCGCTCAATCATGAGAGTCATGAGACTGTTGGTTGTTTCTTTGCACTCCTGGAGATAAGATTAGGACCTAGAAAGACACAGAATCCTGCGGTAGATCTCCTAGTATCGGGGCACCAGACAGTCCGCATATGAAAAGGCATGAATAGAGAAAGGAGCCGGGGATGGTCGAAAAAGGACCCCATGTGTCAGGGTACCATTTAGGTAACGCAGAAAGTGTTTGGCAGAGGCAAGATGCACCGTCCGAGGGATAGTCATGAACTAAGCAACATGCTGAACAGCAAAGCTGATGTCAGGTTGTGTCATCGTCAAGTACTGAAGCGAGACCACGATGCGGCGAAGCTTAGTTGCATCGAAGAGAATGTCTCCATCAGTTGCTGACATTTGGGACTTGGAGCTTAAAGGAGTGTTACACGGCCTACACTCATCCATCAAACAGCGTCATAATAGATCGAGAGTACCATATTTGAGACAAATGAACACCAGAGGCCGCAGTAGTCACCTCGAGGCCCAGCTAGAAGTGGAGAGGGCCGACATCCTTAATTTCAAACTCTGTGCCAAGTGTAGAAATGAAGGAAATCAGGAGAGAGAGAATTTCCCCGTGAGGACAATACCATCGACATAAAGAACCATGATCTGAGAGAGGTGCCGATAAACAAACATGAAATGATCAGCTCGACTTTGAGAGAAACCAAAATGTAGGAGAAACAAGCTAAACCACTGAAACCACGCATGCGGAGCTTGTCTGAGGCCATAAATCGCCTTATATAGTTGGCAGATGTAATGAGGTTGAGCAGGATCAGTGAACTCCGGGGGCAGTCATGAAGAGTCTCTTGAAGATGACCATGTAGGAAGCTGATTTTGACATCCAGCTGTTGAAGGGACCAACCAGAGGAGATGGCCAGACTGAGAACAGTTTGTATTGTCGTAGGTTTAATAACATGGGTGAAGGTTTCGTCATTGTCAAGAACCGGTTGCTGATGAAATCCCTTGGTCACTAGGCGAGCTTTGTGCTGCTCGAGAGAACCATCAGCGTGACACTTGAGTTTAAAAACCCATTTGCAGCCGACAAAATTGTGGCGAGGAAATGGCAAGACCAATCTCCAAGTGTTGTTCTTCAACATGGCATTGAACTCTGTTAATGTATAGAGATGGATCGGGTTTTATGTACAGTCGAGTCGGGTTCATTGTGTATTGATGTATATATATATATATATATATATATATATATATATATATATATATATATATATATATATATATATGGGGAGGGATACTCTTACTCATGGCCTCTTGCTCATATAGTTACCTATGATCCGGGCCACCCATTAGATCCCGACGTACGGTTCGGATTAGATGGGGAGTTAAAGCAATGGTGTCCACATTAAATGCCCCATATTAAAACCCCGCATTTAATGCGAACACCATTGCTTTAACTCTCCATATAATCCGAACCGTACGTCGGGATCTAATGGACGGCCCGGATCATAGGTAACTATATGAGTAAGAGGCCATGAGTAAGAGTATCCCTCCCCTATATATATATATATATATATATATATATATATATATATATATATATATATATATATATATATATATATATGGGGACGGGGAGCCTGGACCTCAGGTGCAGCGTGAATGCTGCACCAGTCCCTGCATGCGTGCCATCTGTCCCAAAATCGGCACCAGAATCGACCGACAGAATTAAATCCCGCGGGATGAACCGCAGCCGTCCGATCGCACGGATCGCACAAAGCTTCAGCCGACGGATCGCACCGCACCGCCTGATCGCACGCCCGCACCGCACCGCACCAAGGCTCAGCCGTCCAATCGCATGGATCGGGCGGCTGAAAAAAATTTCGCGGTTATTGTAGCCGCTACAGTAACCGCGAAATTGTTTTCAGCCGCCCGATCCATGCGATCGGACGGCTGAAAGCATTATCGCGGTTACTATAGCGGCTACAGTAACCGCGAAATTTTTTTCAGCCGCCCGATCACCTCGATCGAACGGCTGAGGCGGTGCGATGCGATCCGTGCGATCAGGCGGTGCGGTGCGATCCGTGCGATCAGGCGGTGCGGTGCGATCCATGCGATCAGGCGGCTGAGGCTTTGTGCGATCCGTGCGATCGGACGACTGTCGTTCATCCCGCGGGATTTAATTCTGTAGGGCCGATTCTGGTGCCGATTTTGGGACAGATGGCACTCATGCAGGGACTGGTGCAGCATTCACGCTGCACCTGAGGTCCAGGCTCCCCGTCCCCTATATATATATATATATATATATATATATATATATATATATATATATATATATATATATATATATATATATATATATATATATATATATATATATATATATATATATATATATATATATATTGGGCATAATCTCTCAATGAGAAGCACAATTCATTCTCTCCAAACCCTAGTCGTCATCTCCTAACATGGTATCAGAGCTCTAGGGTTTCGATCGGCTGTGACGGTGACGACGACGGTTGATCCTCCGGCCACGTCCTCCGGTTCCCGTATCTCCTCCCCCAATCCCTCCGATCGGCCACCCCGACCCCTTCTCCCCTTTGATTAGTCACCCGGCCCCCTTATCCTTCTGATCAGCCACCCTAACCCCCCCTCCCCTCCGATCAGCCACCTAACCCCCCGTTCCCTCTGATCAACCACCCCGACTCCGCCCCTTCTCCGTTCCTTCACCCCGACCCCACCCCCTTTCTCTCTGATCAGGCACCCGTCCCCCCCTTGTCCCCTCCGATCAGCCATCCCGACCCCCCTCTCCTCCGCTCAGCCACCCCGACCCCCCCTCCCCTTCGATCAGCCACCCAGCTCCACCTCGTTCCCTCCCGAGCCCTCCTCCATCCCGACCCCATCCCGGCTCCACCCCGGCCCCATCCCGACCCCACCCTGGCCACCTTTGATCTTCTTGCTCCTCCATGGCCGAGGTCAATCGTGCCTTTCAGTTGACCTCGGCCAACGACTGGCCAAACTGGTCATTCACCGTCGAGGCCGCTCTCTCCAGCCGCGATCTCTGGGGTCACATCACCGGTGAGGACCCTCATCCGACTCCTTCTCGGTCACCAGTGGCGCTGCTACTAGCAGTGCGTCGTCTGTTGTTGTTGCTGCCATGGTCACCCTTACGTGGTGCCGTCACAACCAAACCATCTGGGCCTATCTCCTGGACTCCGTTGCTCGTCCACTTCTTGCACCCATCGGCCGCCTTCCTACGACGCGTGCGATGTAGGAGTATCTCCGAGACCGGTTTCTCTCGCGCGGTGGTGCACGCCGGCATAAGCTGATTTGTGACTCCCAGTCTGCTCGTCAGGGGGAGCATACGATTCAAGACTATTTCAGCCTAATGAGTGCCTACTGACATGAGCTAAACTTTTTGATCCCCGAGCGGTGTGCTTGCCCACGCTCTCGGGACTTCCAGCGCTACCTTGACGAGGGTCACCTCCACCAGTTCCTGGCCGTGCTTCTACCAGAATTCGCTCTTATACCTGCTCAGCACCTGTACCGTAAGCCTCTCCCTCGGCTAGAGGATGCCTTGCTAGTCTTGGTCGACGAGGAAACTCGTCTTCAGACTCAAACTCAGGGTACTCGTCCTCCTCCACCTATGCCAGGACCAGACAGCGCCCTGGCCGCCAGCTTCCATGACGGGTCAATCTTCTGTCATTACTGCAAGGAACCCGGTCATATGAAGCGTGAATGCCCCACACGTCCTCCTCGCAACCCCCGCTGGGGTCCGGACGAGTGGGAATTGCGTTGGGCTTCTGCTTCTCGTAACGACCGACATGTTGGTCGAGATGGACAGGGCTATGGATGTGGTCAGCCCCCCTTCCACAACCTGGGTGGTACTGCCGCTGCTGCTACAGAGACTCTGGCATCTCCTATCGGCACTACTACACCATCTCCACCTAAGCCGGACCGTCTTTAGTGACTCGAGGAGCTTCTTCTCCGACACCTCCCCTCTGCCGGTTCCAAGACTGCTCACGGCCTATCTGCTACTTCTGGTATTGTTGCCCCATGGATCTTCGATTCGGGTGCCTCCTGTCATCTCACCTGTGACTCCACTATTCTCACCGGTTGCACCCCTACTCCCACTCACTTGGAGGTTCGCACTGCGGATGGGACTCTTGTACCCATTCCGCAGTGTTGATCCATCACTCCTACCTCGGACCCTACTGGCCATTTCCTCTGTCCATCATGTTCCTCTCCTCAATATTAACCTGATTTCTGTTAGTTCTCTTTGTGACACTGGGCTGACTGTTACCTTCACCCCCTCTACTTGTGTTGTACAGGATTCGCGAACAGGTCAGAGGATTGGGCTGGGCCGTAGAGCTGAGGACTGTACTAGTTGGATCATCTTCATGTTTCCCCTTCACCTATTGCGTCCGTCATGTCTATCACCTCTGATGTCGACCTATAGCACAGAATGTTAGGTCATTTGTCTAGTGATCGACTCAAAAGCGTATTCTGTTCTGGCATTTTGGGTCGTGTGTCCTTCTCCCTCCTCTCTGTCTATACGGGTTGCAGATTGGTAAAGCACCTAGCTCTTCCTTTTTCTGCTAGTGCTTCCCGATCTGCCGCCCTTTTTGAGTTAGTGCATTCTGATATTTGGGGTCCTGCTCCTGGTGCTTCTCTCTCGGATTTTATGTACTATGTTAGTTTTATAGACGATTACTCGAGATGCACCTGGGTTTATCTTATTTGTCACCGGTTTGAGATACCACACATTTATCGAATATTCACCACTATGCTTCATACCCAATTCGGTCGACACATCAAGACTTTTCGGTCTGACTATGCCAAGGAGTATCTCTCTTCTGAGATCGTGAGATCCTTCAATCTCACGGCACTCTTCACCAACAGTCATATCCTCACATCCATGAGCAGAACAGAGTTGCCGAACACAAACATCGTCATGTGCTCGAGACAGCACAAGCTTTGCTTCTCTCTACTTCTGTTCATCACTCCTATTGGGCTAAAGCTGTTATGACAGTTGTTCACCTCATCAACATTACTCTCTCCTCAGCACTTTTTGGTGCTACTTCGTATGAGTGCCTCTACTCCCGTCCACCAAACTATACTCCTCTTTGCACATTCGGGTGTACGTGTTTCGTCCTCCTCCCTCCTCATGAGCATAACAAACTTTTCGCCAAGTATGTCAAATATGTTCACATGAGCCTCAGTCGGGACACAAAGGGTATCGGTGCTATATCCCTTAGCTCGTCGGGTTCGTGTTTCCCGCCAGGTTTTCTTTGTTGAGGATATCCCGTTCTTCTCCACTGAATCGCAAGTTATGTCACCACCTCCTGTATTTCAGTCTTCGGCACTACCGTTTCTTTCTCTTCTATTAATTTCTCCATTTTCTAATACTAGGCCTTCTCTATCGTCTCCCCCACCTTCTCCACCTCCCCCGTCTCCACCACCCCTGCCACCTCCACCTCCCTCATCTCCTCTGCCACCTCAACCACCACCATCTGTCACACGTGTATACGTTCGTCGCTCCACAATTGCTCCCACATAGTCTGTTTTCACTGGTACTACCTCGCCTGCTGTTGCTCCTTCCTCTACGGTCGCGGATCCTAGCCCTGTTCGGCGCTACCCTGTGCGCGAACATCACCCTCCTGACATATATGACTACTCTCCCGACATGTTTGGCTACTCTGCGTTTATATCTGACTCGTCTACCTTCTCTGGCTACTCTGTTGTTGCCTCCTACTCCCCGTCTTACTAGGCTTTTCTTACTGCTCTTCACACCCACCGGGAGTCCCAATCGTACCGTGAGGCAGCTTTATACCCAGAGTGGCGGCAGGCCATAACAGTGGAGCATGAGGCTTTTCAGCGGACCCAGACTTGGGATCTGGTTCCTTGTCCTTCAGATGTGGTGCCTATTAGTTGCAAATGGATCTTCAAGATCATAACTCAACCTGACGCTTCCATTGAGCGACACAAGGCCCGTCTAGTTGCTCGTGGCTTCTCCCAGAAGTATGGAATTGATTACAAAAAGACGTTTGCTCCAATTGCTCGGATGACTACTATGTGCACCCTCTTAGCTGTGGCAGTTGCTCGAGGGTGGCCTCTCTATCAGATGGGCGTGACCAATATGTTCCTTCACGGTGACATCTCGGAGGAAGTCTACATGGCTCCTCCGGGCATTTCTGTTTCCCCGGAGCACGCCTGTCGGCTGTGCCGGGCCATCTATGGGATCAAGCAAGTGCCTCATGTCTGGTTTGAGTACTTTCGCAGTGCAGTTCTTACTACTGGATTTGTTTTGCGTTACTCCGACTATGCATGTTCACTCTCTCCTCCAGTCAAGGTTTTGCTATTATACTCTTGTATGTGGATAACATGATTATAACCGGGGATGACAGTGCCACCATCGCATTCCTTCAGCGACATCTCCAAAGTCAGTTTGAGATGAAGGATCTGGGTACACTTCGGTACTTCCTTGGCCTTGAGATTGCCCGTTTGTCCCGTGTTTTCGATATCCTTGTCGATGCTGCTCTCACTGACTCTTGCACTACTGATACACCCATATAGCGCAACTTGAAGCTCCTACCTACAGATGGTGAGACTTTCTAGGATGTCTCCAGATATCAGAGGTTGGCTGGTATGTTAGTCTCTTACTATGACCAAACCTGACATTGCTCATGCTGTTGATATTGTCAATCAGTTTGTTCAGGCTCCGCGTTATGTTCACTATGCAGCGGTACTCCGGATCATCAGATATCTCCAAGGCACCATCGCACGTTTATTTGCTTCTCCCTTCCACCTCTACTCTAATGTTGCGTGCCTACTCCGACGCAGACTGGACAAGAGATATTACTACTTGCCGCTCTACCACCGGCTACTGTGTATTCCTTGGTGACTCCCTCATTTCTTGGCGCAGCAAAAAACATGAGTATGTTGCTCGTTCCAGTACCGAAGCCGAATACAGGGCTATGGCTTCTACCACCACAAAGATTATCTAGTTTCGCCGCCTTCTCCTTGACCTAGGAGTTGTGATATCCGAGCTCACCCCTCTATTCTGTGACAACTGGAGTGCTATCCAGATTGCTAGCAATCCGGTTTTTCACAAACAGACAAACTATAAAGAGGTTGACTGTCACTATGTTCGCCAGGAGTTCTTCTCCCACACTATCTCCCATTCATTCACTCGATGGAGCAGACTGTTGACTTTCTCACGAAGCCTCTTACATTCACTCGATGGAGCAGACTGCTGACTTTCTCATGAAGCCTCTTACAACTGCTCGATTCCGGCATTTTATCAACAAACTCTCGGTACATGATCCACTGTGTGTTTGAAAGGGAGTGTTAATGTATAGAGATGGATCGGGCTTTATGTACAATCGGGTAGGGTTCATTGTGTATTGATGTACATATATATTGAGCTTAGTCCTTCAATAAGAAGCACACTTCATTCTCTCCAAACCCTAGCCATCATCTCCTAACAAACTCGCCAGCCATGGTGGCACGCCATTCGGGAACCCGGACCATATTGGTGAAAAATGTGTGTTCATCAGTAACAGTGAGGAGTAATGTCAGCTCATCAAAGACAACATGGTGAGAGATGTAGGCCCGATTAGTAAGAGGATCGAGGCAACGGTAGCCCCCGTTGTGCCGAGGGCTGTATATGAGGAACATGCACTCTACCGTCCAAGGCAAGAGTTTACTGGTTTGATATAAGTGCCAAGGTGTGGGTAACAAGCACTCTATGGTAACAAGTCACATTGAAGCGTAGGTGTGGGAAGGCGGTTCATGAGATAGACGGCCATAAGGGCGGCCTTGATCCAGAGTGTAGGAGGAGCATGACGATGCTTGCGTTCCGCAAGGCCATTCTGTTTCAGGAGTGTGGGGACAAGAAAGGCGATGCTGGATGCCATGACTGATGCATGGTTGAGAAGGAGTGATTAACAAATTCGGTGCCTCGACTCGAGATGTAGGCTAGTGGGATCGAGGAGAAGGAACTCAACTCGTACCCGGCGGTTGACGGCGGCGATGCTGCTACCGGTGATTGGAGGAGCAGCGGCTCAACTAGTAATCAAACAGGAACGGAGTGGAAGATGCCGTTCTGCCGAGGAAACTCACCCGAAGGTGGTGATTTGAGCGAGGAAGAAGGGGTAGCGCTTCATGGGGACGAGAGCGAGCTTGTAGAGGACCCTGTTAGCGACCGCGAGGAGGACCGTGGCCGTGGATCCGACCAGGATCCGTCCGCCGATGGCGTCGCTGGGGAGCTCCGCCTCCCTCCTCGAGGCACGGATCGTGCGAAGGATCGGCAGCGGTCTGGAAGGCATGGATTCGATCCAGCTCCTGGCTCGGCGAGCTAGAGAATCGCCTCGGCCGGAGTGGACAGCCGACGGGAGCCTCAAGTACGAGCTAGGGTTTCGAAGGGACGCGGGTTTGGACATGGCGACGCTTCGGTTGAGGAAGGGAGCGCGGGAGCGGGTGAAGCGGGGAATGGAGGGAGAGATTTCCATGGAATGGTAGCTTTTCTTTTTAAGAATATGGAAGAAGAGGGGGAAAGACGAAGGGCCAGCACAGAGGAGGGGGACTGAGGAGGCTTACTTTGAACGAGACTTCGCTTCTTGGACCCAGGTTCCATCGTAGCCGTTCGTGGTGGCTCAGTGAGTTTCACATCAGGCATGTCTGCATTGCATGGTGGAGTGTAATTCACGTTGGGGCCTATGGAGTATGGACGGCTGCTTATGGACCCAAGAAGGAAGATCTTTTGAAGTAGGAGCGCTCTCCAGGCACCCACGGGTTTAAGCTTGAACCCCTAATTTTTAAATTTTTTTTAATAGGAAAAAAAAAAACCCATCTCTCCTGAGTTTAAGGGTAATTACACGGACCTCCATGAGATTCCAAAAAATACATAGACCTCTTAACATATTAATTGAAATCTCCATTCTGTTAGCCTTATTTACATGCTGGTGGTTGATAAGGAGAAGATACTGGTGGAGGAGGAAGAGGAGGTTCTAGTAGACTAGTAGAGGAGGAGGTGGTGGTGGAAGTGTCGATGGAGGAGGAAGTGCCGATAGAGGAGATATTGGATAGGAGGAGGAGGAGATGTCAACAGAGGAGGAGGAGGAGATATCAGAGAAGGAGGAGGAGGAGGATGAGCAGAGGTAGAGGAGGAGATAGTATAGATACCGGTGGAGGAGGAGGTGGCGGTGGAGGTGAAGCAGGAGGAGGAGGTGCCGGAGGAGGAGGTGGTGGAGGTGCTAGTGGTGGAGGAGGTGGCAATGGAGGTGGAGGAGGAGGAGGAGCCGAAGGAGGTGGTGGGTGGAGGAATAGGTGGCATTGGAGGAGGGCTTGGCGGTGGAGGAGGAGGGACAACCACTGAAGTACTCTGATAAAAATCAAGGTGATAAGGTAATTAGTAATAAGTAGCATGGTTAAAATGGTCAAAACAATCAATCATCTTTGTTAAGTCGTCTCATTGTCATCATGCACAGGAGAGGTTTTCTTATACATATTTCAGTTAATATATTGGGTTTTCTTGCCCAGGGTGTTCCACTAAACAAAAAAAATTGAAAGCACATGGGAGGTTTTCTTGCCCAAGGTGTTCCACTCAAAAAAAAAAAAAAAGAAGAAGAAGAATACATTGTTTATAGTCTGCCTTATTTACATGCTTACCATATGACTTATTCTCAACCACATGATCGAAATGGACAAAAAATCAAAACAAACTTCCGCTCCAGAGTCTGTTTAGAAATAAATACGAAACATGAGTAATTAGAACCAAAAGTTTTGTTTTTGTAATAATATCTTTATTAAAAGGGTAAGCGAAAGTCTTGAATACCTTTTGATAAGTCATCTAATTAAGTGAGTTTTTTCGGGATGATAAGTTACAATTTGACCCCTTGAAGGTTGGGGTCAGTTATAGTTGTGACCCTATAGTTCTTCTGTACGTAACAATTACACCCCTTGAAGTTTGAATACACATTACTTTCACACCCCCGTGAGGCGCCCACAAGGGGGTGATTGTGTCTACAAATTGAAACTACAGGGGGTGTAGGTGTTACAAAGAAAACTATAGGGACACAATTACAACCGTCCCCAAACTTTAAGGGTCAATCTGTATTCATTTTAAAAAAACAACCCATGAGTACCACTCTTGTATGGTAGGCAATCGACCAAGGGTGATCTGATGCCGGCAACCTTTCATCTTCTAACGAGATCTGATGAACGGACACCGATCAAGGCATTAGAAGACTCCCATAGATCAGGAAACATTTCGATTTCCCATAATTCTCCCATTCCAAAACCCTTTCTAACCGGTGAGAAATGAGATTGATACTTCGTTCCAAGTTCATATAGTTGCATGATCATATAAAGGAGATACGTTGCCAAAATTATTGGTTGCCAATAGCACCTGCTAATATTCGGATGCTCGAGAAGTTGTGGTGGTGAATTCAGTTTAACTGTGAGATTCCTGGGGTGCTATTGCTCCGGAGCGTTACATTTGTCGCACCTCCCCTGCTACTGTCTCAGTGGAGGATTATGGGCATGTTTCCTCGTTTTGGCATGGGGTATCGAAAACCTTCAATATTTACTGATGTGGGTGTTGCTTTTTCCTAGGCGATGATAAGGATATTAGATTTTGGCTGAATTGTTGGACCTGAGAATTACTACTCAGTGTTCTGTTCTCGAACCTGTTTGACCTGGCATGGGCTCCTAACGCTTTTGTCTATCCAAACCTAGTGTGACAGTCGGGGTGGCTCTATGTATTAGCAAGTGTCCTTCCGAATGGTGATCCCATAACTCCGACAACCGATGCTACTAGATTGTATGGGATTTTGGGCTACTTCACGATTTTGGATGTGAGGGATTATGTTTGTTGGCGTTGGGACTGAGGGGGATACTTCTCCGTTCGCTCGTTCTACAGGTTCATAAACAATTGGGGCCTTGTTTGCCCAGTGGTGAGTTATTTTGTGGAAGGTGAAGGTTTCATTAAAGATTCGCATCTTCATGTGGATAGCATTCAAGAATCACATTCCGACGAGGGTCAATCTTCAACGGCGCAGACACCAAGGCATTGTGGATCTGTCTTGTCCTTAATGCAACTCTGGCTAGAGAGAAATCATCGCCCATATGTTGCTTCGTTGTTCGTTGGCAATGGAGGTGTGGAGGCGTGTCCGTGCAGTGGCAGGTGTGCGAGGGCGACCACCAACATCTCTGCAGGCTTTGTGGAGCTCTTGGCACCGAAGTTATGTTTGACAAAAACAAAGAGATGAGTAGGATGGTCTGGTACTTGCATAGTTTACCATGTGTGGAGAGAGCATAACACTAGAATTTCTCCAACAAATGTCGCTCGGTGGATGAGGTTGTTGGGTGTATTCGAAGTTGATATGTGGTCGAGTGGATCGTGGGTATGTCCATCGACCTCGATCTTGGGCTACGTACCTCCTTGTAGTATGAAATCGTCTCATAATTTTTCCTTTGGGGGGGGGGGGGGGGGGGGGGGGGGCACTTAATGAACTGGTCGGTTGCCACATAAACTGGTCGGTTGGGCTCCATGCCAAAGCGCCCTCACCTCAAGGGTTCTCAATAAATATAAATAAATCGGATGGGTGTCAAGTATAAATTGGGTGTTGTTACAAATTTGATGGGTGCTAATAGAAGCACAATTGAAGTGTAAAGAGCTCAATGACCGCAAAAAAATTATAGCACCGTCGTGATAATGTGCACAATCAATCAGCACGATAAACAAGGACCGGTGAGGATTGGCCGAGGGTTGAACCCAAGCCGGTCCGAGCCCAACTCAATGCGGGGTCGGGTTTGGGCACATTTCATTTAAGGACGGGTTGATTCTGGGTTAGAAACAGTCAAGCATAACTTATAGCTTGGTTGGCCTCGATCCAAGGGGTTGGGCAACACGATCCACCCAAAACACAAGTTGAGTATAGCAAATTGATATCCATATCCATACCCCTTGATATAAATCCGCCGTTTTGGGTCCTTACTTCCTTCCATCCTTTTACATATGTTCTTATTTTACCCTAGCCTTCACCATATATATTAATCCATACCCAGTATTTTGAATCCTATGTCATGAAAACAAACAGAAGACCCAGAACCATACTATGCAATTTTTGTCATTTCCGTTCTATCCCTACACAAATCACAAATACCATCCAAAAATATTACCCTTTTGCCACTAATCAATTGAGTCTTATTTATCCATTTAAAAAACCAAGGGCTATTATGGGAATAAATCCCTCTAACCCATTCTTCCTTCCATCCTACTTTTTGTTTCCCATTTTGTCTGTCATCCCTTCTTTTCTCTTCTTATCCATTACAAAAACAAAGGCTATAATGAAAAGGGTAATCTCACTAATCCATTAACCCATTTTTCCTTCTATCCTACATTTTATTCCCCATTTTACTTTTCTCAATCCTATGTTTTAAAACAACATCAAAGAAAATGTTTGGGTAGGGTATGAACATTGAAACGCTACCCGATTAGCTTTCAGATAAATACCCATACTAAAAACCCAATTGCCCCTCTAATTTGTGACCCCACCCCGACCTAAAACATTTGGTACAAATGTGGATTACGGGTACAAATGTACTTTCAGGTATGAGTATGGATATGGATTGTACAAAGGACCTAAAATATCCGGTACGGATACAAATGTATTTTCAAGTTGGGGTATATTTTTGCCATTTCCGTTCTATCCCTACACAAATCACAAATATCACCCAAGAATATTACCCTTTTTTCACAAATCAATTGGGTCTTATTTATCCATTTAAAAAACCAATGGCTATTATGGGAATAAATCCCACTAACACATTCTTTCTTTCATTCTACTTTTTGTTTTCCATTTTGCCCTTCTAGCTCTTTTCTGCAACTAATCAATTGAATCTTATTTAACCATTAAAAAAAATGACTATAATGGGAAGGGCAATCCTATTAACCCACTAGCCCATTCTTCCTTCCATCCTATATTTGTTTCTCATTTTATTTTTCTCGATCTTATGTTTTAAAACAACATTAAGGGAAATGTTTGGGTAGGCTATGGACATTGAAACTCTACCTGATTAGCTTTCAGGTAAATACCCCAATACCCATACCCGAAACCCAATTGCCCCTCTAACTCGTGACCCGACTCCGACCTAAAACATCCGGTACGAGTATGGGTTACAGGTACAAATGTACTTTCAAGTATGGGTATGGGTTGTACGAAGGGATCTAAAACATTTGGTACAGGTATGGGTTACAGGTACAAATGTAATTTCAGGTATAGGTATATTTTTGCCCTTCTGGTTCTATCCCTACACAAATCACAAATACCATCCAAGAATATTATTCTTTAGCCACTAACCAATTGAGTCTTATTTATCCATTTAAAAAACCAAGGGTTATTATGGGAATAGATCTCACTTATCCATTCTTTCTTCCATCCTACTTTTTGTTTTCCATTTTGCCCTTCTCTTCTCTGCCACTGATCAATTGAATCTTATTTATATATTAAAAAAAAGGGCTATAATGGGAAGGGCAATCCCACTAATCCACTAACCCATTCTTTATTCCATCCTATATTTTGTTTCCCATTTGACCCTTCTCAATCCTATGTTTTAAAACATCAAGGGAAAATGTTTGGGTAGGGTATGGGCATTGGAACTCTACCCGATTAGCTTTCAGGTATGGGTATAAAATACCCCAATACCCATACCCAAAACCCAATTGCCCTTCTAACTTGTGACCCGAACCCGACCTAAAACATTCGGTACGGGTATGGGTTACGGGTACAAATGTACTTTCAGATATGGGTATGGGTATGAGTTGTACAAGGGACCTAAAACATCCGGTACAAGTATGGGTTACGGGTACAAATGTACTCTCAGGTATGGGTATGGATATGAGTTGTATAAGGGTTTTACAAGGTTGTATAAGATTATGAGCATGGGTTATACAATGGACCTAAAACATCTGGTACGAGTATGGGTTAAAGGGTACAAATGTACTTCCAGGAATGGGTATGGATATGAGTATGGGTTGTACAAGAGTTCTACAAGGTTGTACAAGGTTATGGGCATGGGTTGTACAAGGTTTGGGTAGGGTATGGGTATAGGAACTCTACCTGGTATAATACGTATGGGTATAGGAACTCTACCTTAATACTTTTACCAAGCTTTGGTAAGATATGGGTATATGAACTATACCCTATTAATTGTCAAGTATGGTTATTGGTACCTCAATGCCTATATTTGACACCCGAAACCAATTGTCTCTCTAACTTGTGTCGATAATACAATATGACATATATATAGTGTACATATATCCCATATTTGAATCCTATGTTATTAAAACAAAAGCAAGAAAGAAAATATTGCATTCTTGCACTTTCCATTGTGACCTACAAAAATTATCAATTAATATACCCCTATCATTATTTCATGTGTCCATACCCTATACTAAAATGACTATTTCTAATTTGTGTACGTGTAGTAAAAGGGTCCATAGATCAGCAACTGTTGCACGTGTATTTCACGTGCCAATTGCACTAGTCATATTATAAATAGGGATACGGACGAGCACAATTAAGGGTGGGTGCAAAGGGATAATGCATGCTTGTGCCTCGTCGAGTTGGAGTAAATTTTAGGGGGAGCGATCCATCCTGACAAAGAGACCGATTAAGCTTAAAGAATTAAAAACTTGTTGACAAAAATATCCTTTATTTGTGTTTCAATTTTTTTTTGCAATGCCATCGAACCAGTGAATACCGAACCAGCCTTGTCATATATGCTCGTCTCCGTTGCTTGCCACCGCTGGATCACACCTCTCTCTTCACTGGCGGTGGCTACCGTCGGGGTGGGGTGCGATGCACCAGCCGGAGCCCCACCTCCTCCCCCCTCACCGACGGTGGTCGTATCAAGAGAGAGAGATGGGAGAAGGGTGCAGGAAAAGAGTGATTTCGAGTTTATTAAAAAAGACAGAGACATTAGGCTAAAGGAAACTTTAGCGGGTCATATTCAGGGATGGAACCAGGATTTTATATTGGGAGGGGCTAGCATAATAATTTCATTTGAGGGGGCCCAAAGCATGAATCCAAAAAATTTATATTCTAATAGTCAAGACTTTTACTACATTAAATTTTAAAAAAAATAATTGAGGGGGGGCAATGCCCCCCTTGGTCCATACATAATTCTGTCCCTGGTCATGTTCACGGGACGGATCTGTTGTTAGGGACCTCTAACACGTTAACCCTAAATCTTTTAGGAATACTTGGTGATCGATCCCTTGAATATGTTCAGAATTACAATAAAGACATAAACAAAGTCTCATTTCACATTAGTCCTTGCTGAATCTCAATGGAAAGTGCCCCCCCCCCCCCCCCCCCCCCCGGGACGTTTAAGATGTATATTGAACATTTGATTGAATGTAAAAATGGTACAAGTGAGACGCATCTTGTCATCATGATTGTGTGTAAATTATTGATCGAATGTTTCTCAACTTTATCGTGATTGAATATATATATATAGAGGGATGCTTGGTTGAGCTGTGAGCTGCGGTTTTAGAAAGTGAGCTGCGGGTATTTTGACCCCTCTAAAAGTTTTGGAATTTGATGAAATTTGGTGAGGGTGTTGTCTAGGGTTAGATGATCATCCTCACCAATTTTCATCAAATTCCAAAACTTCTAGGGGGGTCAAATGGTTGAAGCAAAATCTGCAGTTCTGCCGTCCGCAGTCACCGTTAAAATCTGCAGATTTTGCTTCAACCATTTGACCCCCCTAGAAGTTTTGGAATTTGATGAAAATTGGTGAGGATGATCATCTAACCCTAGACAACACCCTCACCAAATTTCATCAAATTCCAAAACTTTTAGAGGGGTCAAAATACCTGCAGCTCACTTTCTAAAACCGCAGCTCACAGCTCAACCAAGCATCCCTCTATATATATATATATATATATATATATATATATATATATATATATCTATATATAGGGGCATGCTATAATGCAGCATGCGGTACGTGCGGCACTGTACCGCAGCCGTCTGATGCATGTGCTGCGTGCATCGCATGCATTGATGCATGCATCAGACGACTACGGTATAGTGCCGCACGTACCGCATGCCGCATTATAGCATGCTCATATATATATATATATATATATATATATATATATATATATATATATATATATATATATATATATATATATATATATATATATATATATATATATATATATATATATATATATATATATATATATATATATATATATATATATATATATATATATATATATATATATATATATATATATATAGAGGAATGGGATGCTGCCTATCAAAGCAGCGTTTTTTGCTGCTTTGATACATTGTTTGACCATTCTAGAAGTTTTGGAATTTGATGAAATTTGGTGAGGGTGTTTTCTAGGGTAAGAAGATCATCCTCACAAATTTTCATCAAATTCCAAAACTTCTAAGAGGGTCAAATGGTCGCAGCAAAATCTGCAAAATCTGCAGTCACCGTTAAAATCTGCAGATTTTGCTTTGACCATTTGACCCTCTTAGAAGTTTTGTAATTTGATGAAAATTTGTGAGGATGATCATCTTACCCTAGACAACACCCTCACCAAATTTCATCAAATTTTAAAACTTCTAGGATGGTCAAACAATGTATCAAAGCAGCAAAAAACGCTGCTTTGATAGGCAGCATCCCATTCCTCATATATATATATATATATATATATATATATAGGGGAGGGATACTCTCACTAATGGACTCTTACTAATGCCCATTACTAATAATCCGGACCGTTGGATCAAGATTGAGGGAGGGCTGAGATCAACCCTCCCTCTCTCTATCTCTTTCTCTCTCTCGACCAACCCACCCAGACCCCGACCTGACCCCGACCCCGACCCCAGACCCCTCCGGCTCCGGCTCCGGCAGCCCCCCGACCCCCCCTCCGGCTCCGGTAGCCCGATCCCCTCCGGCAACGGCGCGGGGCTCAGAGCGGCGGGCGCGGAGCGGCAGGCCGGCGTGGGGCGCTGAGCGGCGGCCGGGGCGCAGAGCAGCGGGCCGGCGTGCCGCGCGGAGCTGCGAGGGGCTCCGGTTGGGGAGGTCGGGGGCTGCCGGAGCCGGAGGGGAAGGGGGGGTCGGGGGGATGCCGGAGGGGGGGTCGGGGGCTGCCGGAGCCGGAGCCGGAGGGGCCGGGTCGGGATCTGGGGTCGGGGTCGGGGAGGGTCGGGGTCTGGGTGGGTTGGTCGAGAGAGAGAAAGAGATAGAGAGAGGGAGGCCGGGTTGATCTCAGCCCTCCCTCAATCTTGATCCAACGGTCCGGATTATTAGTAATGGGCATTAGTAAGAGTCCATTAGTGAGAGTATCCCTCCCCATATATATATATATATATATATATATATATATATATATATATATATATATATATATATATATATATATATATATATATATATATATATATATATAAAGGTGTGGATGACAAGGACACTAGTGAGATACACATATTTTTAAGCTGTGTGAAATAATAGATGGGACTTAATGCTAACGCCAAACATTAGTCGTCATTGACTTCTATTTTGACGGCCAAAACACCGTCTTTTATCGTTCACCTGTTATTTGCCCAGCCACATAGGCTCCAGCTTGTCGCCTGATCAGTGTCATCCTTTGGCCTGACGTAAGGTGCAGAAAATGGGGCAAAGTTTTTTTTTTTTGCTCAAAATGGGGTAGAAAAATTCTAGCAAAACAAAAAAAATGTGTTCTTTTATTACTGAAACTTTTTTTTTTGCAATAATTTATTACTGGAAATTTGAAACGAAGGATAACCATGTACATCCGCGAAGAATACGGCAGCGTTTCCTCGGTTAATTACTTGATTCAGCCCACACGCAACTAAATTAAAACCTAGTCGTAACCTGGCCTAACCTTAACCCTAGTTGAAGACCAGGTGTAGACACACAAGAACAAGCTAGCCCCTTCAATCAAAGGTACAGAGGGGTTTATATGGCGAGCACGTAGCCGGGCAGGGATCTGCCCGCCCGGTCCTGGAGCTTGCTCTGCCACATGGGCAGGCAGTGGAACGGCGGAGATTTCGACGACGACGGCGACGCGGCCGAGGGCTCGCCGACCCGTGTGACGGTGACGGAGGCGTTGACGTAATCGCGGACCTGGGTGATTATCCCACCGACGACGGTCCAGGCGTGGACCCAGATGAGGGAGCGAGCCCGGTCGCCACCCTCGACGATGACGGTGGAGGGGCCGAAGGACTCGACGGAGATGGGGACGAACTCGAGGTAGCCTTCCTCCTCCGGTGCGGCGCCGGTGAGGAGGCGCATCATGTGCTGGAAGGCCGGGGGGCCATGGAACCACCACTCGATGTCCGGGGCCAGCAGCCGGTGAACCGTCTCCACGTCACGCGCGTTCAGGGCCTCATACAGCCGCAGCACCACCCACCTGTTCCCCTCCGCCGCCGCTGCCTCCGACGAGGGTGTCTCCTCGTTGCATCCGTTGGTGTTAGCCAGCTCCGGCCGAGCCTCTCTAGGCTGAGAGAGAGAGAGAGAGAGAGAGAGAGAGAGAGAGAGAGACCGTGGACGAGTAAGGGGGAGGAGAGAGAGGGGGAGAGAGAAACCGGGGACGAGTAAGGGGGAGGAGAGAGAGAGGACAGGAGGTAATTGGGGTGTCCTTAAATAGGAGGAGGTGTTTGAAAAAAAAATGTTATTTTGACTTTGCCCCCAAATTTTGACTTTAATTAGACTTTATCTCCCACATTTCATTAATTCGACTTTACCCCCCAAAAATAACCATTCCGTCAGCTCACCCCCCAAAACTTAATTTCTTTTCCGTCAGCGCACCCTTTCCTCATAGACGGTGAGCTGACGGAACTGTTAGTTTTGGGGGGTAAAGACTAATTAATATAATTATAGGGGTTAAAGTCAACTCAAGGTAAATTTGGGGGCAAAGTCAAAATAACCCAAGAAAAATAGGAGGTGCAACCGTTCAGGACACGGTTCGCAAGAGGATTAGTAGACACACGTGCGCGTGTGGGAACATTCATCAACACGCGACTGAGACTGTGCATCCCTCTTCGCCACGTGACACGCGTACATGTTTAGTTCCGTCGCTGGCCCATAGCACTAAAACCACGGACCACCGACTTCGACAAATGTGGGGCCCACATTGTATCCTGTTTGTATGACCTGGCGGGTGAGAATAAGGGTAAAAGACTTATAACCAAATATATGCAGACCACGTGTCCTATAGAGATGCAGTGTTTGCGACCACTGATTCATGAGCCGGTAAGCACCGATCACTAATGCATCGTATGGAAATTTTATTTTCTTTCCTTTCTCCCATCTTTTGTTTGTAAGGGACTATTTCTTGATTTTGTTTAGTCTCATCAATGCATTTCCTCCCTTTGAAGAGATTTTTTACAAGGATATTAAAGATCATTAATGAGACTGCTCTTCTTTTTTTTTTATCTGGATCTACTGATTCTAAACAACTAGCTGGAATTGGTATCCAATGTCTGGATAGAGAGTGACTAAGAGAAGTGGATTGGATGATGTCTGGATAGAGAGTGACTAAGAGAAGTGGATTGGATGGTCTGTTAATTGTAAAAAAAAAAAAAGCCAAAGGATAGACAATAAGATAGTTTTGCACTACGTCCCTCCTAAAAAAAATAACATTTAGAGCAAATCTCAATGTTGACTTTTCTCTCATTTAAATGATAAAATTGTCCCTGATACTAAAGTCACAAGCGTTACTCTTCACTGTAGCAGGTAACAATCTGCAATTGTTATTCTTTATTTCTAAATTGTTACACTTTGCTATAGAGAAATCACTGTAGAATTTTTTTTTGATAAATCTCAATTAAAAAAATTGCTACATTGAAATCACGGTATCAATTGCTACTCAATTCTGTAATAAAGTGTAACGATTGCTACTCAATCCGGTAATAAAGAGTAGCAATTACTACAGTGGTAACAAAGGGAATTCAATTAATGATACAAGAGTAATAATTACTACAATGATTTCACTATAACATTTTTTTTTTGAAAAATCTCATTTAATAAAAATTCTACTGTAAAATCATTGTAGCAAGTTGTTACTTTTTTTTATCGAATTGTTACTCTTCATGTAATTCCTTGTACCAGTGCATATAGGGATAAAACGAATATTTTTCAAACGGAGGGATCTACAGCAAAAGCATCTTTTTGTCGTCCTTAGCCTTAAACCGATCTCTTATCAGGGATCTTACACACATTACCCCTTTTTCTATTACCCATTTGTAATTGTATTAAATATGTGTCTAAATATATTTAGGGGGACTTTATTGTAGGTCCCTGACATGCGATCGATTTAATGAAATGTCACACAACAAGATGGTTTTGCATCAGGTCTCTCCTGAAAAAGATGCAGTTAGAGCAAGTCCCTTCGTTGACTTGTCTCCACTCTAAATGATAAAAATGTCTTTTTAGAGTAAGTCCATTCATCCTTATCGCTACAGTAATTCGTAGCTAGATTTTGCTACAGTAATTTCACTGTAGCAAAAAAAAATCCAATGAGATTTCACAAAAAAAAAATTGCTACAGTGATTTCACTGTAGTAGATATTTTCCAGACGAGATTTCTAAAAACAATTTGATTTCACTACAACAAAAGTGTAACAATCTGCGCATATTGTAACTCTACAAATATTGTTACTCAATCTTCACAGAATGTTACTTCACATATTGTTACTTAGTTTGTGCATAATGTTACTCTTTTGCTACAGTGATTCCATTTGTAGCAATTTTTTTTCCAACGAAATTTCACACAAAAAAAATTCACTACAGTGATTACACTGTAGCAAAAGAGTAATAATCCGCGCAGATTGTTGCCCTTTTTGCTATAGTGATTTATGTATTGGTGCTTTCATGTGCAGCTGCATGTAGGGGTAATTCATGTACAACTACACGTAGGGTAAAAGCAACATATTCGAAGCAGAAGGACCTAACGTTAAAGCATCTTTTTGTCCGTGTTTATCGTTAACAACAATCTGTTATGAGGATCTAGCTAACACCAAATACCCCATATATCTATTATAATAAGGAACGTTGGGAGATAAATGAAGACATAATTTACACTATCTTATCCTTAGGTGAGTGTGATTTATCGAAAACAATGGAGGGGTGCGATTCATGGAAATGTATCATAAGGCGGTTATCATAACTGTTCTTTCTCCCCCATATATCTCTCTACCAATTTCTCTCTCTCCCCGAACGATCTCTCACACATATCAGGTACGCTTTCTCTCACACCAACTCTCTCTCTCTCTCTCACCATATCAGGCTCCCCATGTGTCATTCTCTCTCTCTTTCTCTCTCTCTCTCTCTCTCTCTCTCTCTCTCTCTCTCTCTCTCTCTCTCTCACCGTATCAGGCTCCCCCTGTGTCATTCCCTCCCTCCCTCTCTCTCTCTCTCTCTCACCTCGTTAGGCTCCCCCTGTGTCATTCCCCCTTCTCTCCCTCCCTGATTCTCTCTCTCTCTCTCTCTCTCTCTCTATCTCTCTCTCTCTCTCTCTCCACATCACACCCCCCTCCTATTTTGAGTAACAATTTGATGTTTTCTCTCAGATCGTGTCGATTTTCCACTACTTTTGTTTAGTCAACTTTTCATTTTCGATTGATTTTAGAGTGGTTATTTGTTATAAATCCAATGATTGTAATGGAATATAGATTCTAATGTGTTACCTTTTACTTTTTTTTTTCTTCTTCAATTACTAATTTTATTTCACTGTAAGGTTCTTTAATCTGCAGATGATTGATGAAATTTATTCCAAAAGAAAATTTCAGTAATCGACAGTTTTAACCATCCATAGATGTAGAAATAGCATTTTGCTTGAGAAATTACTTGACCCTCAGTCTGTGTGGGGAGCACTGGAGCTGCAGTAGAGCAAGAAAACGATAGATCCATTGGACGAGATTCTTTACTTAACTAGATATCATATTATTTAAATGTCGTTTTAGATTGATATTTTTTCTCTATAGACAATACTTTGATTTCAAAACAAATATGAAGTACTTTGTTGATTAAAAGAGTGACATCAACTATTTGTGCGTTGGCATTGTTTAGATACATGGTTGTACGTTAGTTTGACATGTTCATCTTCTACATGAGTCTATGACCGGTGTTTTGGGGAGTGTTACTGTTGAATGCAACTTGAGGAGTGTTGCTGCCGAAGACGGTCATCTGAGTACCGACAGACACAAACATTCATAGTTTATAATAAAAGTAATAATTATCATATAATATTAGATTAGTTCATGAATGATTCATCAAATACATGGATTATATATATGTGGATAATTCGCAAACTATACACGCACCACAAACCAATGATTAAATCACCGTTTATTCTCCCAATTAAACTTTCATCTTCTACTTATTCGTGAATCGTGTGATAATTTGATGAGTTTTGTCACTAGTATTTTTAGTGATAAGGTAAACGAGTTCTCATCGAATGTGACAAAAAATCCCGAGAAGCGACAATTGTATATAACTCGACTCCAGTCCAGTAAGTGTGGCCACACACCTAAATCGGGTGAGATAGATGGCGTACAATCTAGAGCAAGGTACTAGTGATCAGATGGACTAGCAACCCAAATGCTTTACACTCCAATAAGATTGATCAATTCGTGATCAAATGTTTGCATGATGTGATCAATTAGGGGTTTTTAGTTTTGGAAGAGACCACCATAGTTGCCAGTACGTCACCTAGGGTTTTGGATGGCTAGAGGTAAGAGACGTGGATAGTTTGAAATTATTGGTGCGTGCCAATTTTTTTTTTCCAATCCTCGAATTGTTTACTTCAAGTGTGTGTGTGTGGATGGATGAGTGGGCGGATAGGTTCTCACATCCACTTAATTTTTTCCATCCAAATCAGTACATATTCCTTATATGATCACTTAACCTAATTATCTCGAGCTTCTCCACTTATTCCATCCAACCGCCTCAACTCAATTTGATGACATATCTTTGAGTTAAAATCTTCTCTAGTCGATAGGCTCGGCACGATGGCAAGCAACCCAAAAGTGAATGGTAGTCCAAGGAAAAAATTTCAGCACGTACATCTTGCGTATGCTACATTTGTTGCCCAGAGTCTATCAGCACGCTCTAAGTGTTGGGGGCCACTACCCCCATGTGCTGGGGCCTGCCATCCTATGTCTCTTGAATCGTAGTGGGCCCCACGGTTGTAGAGTACGCAGGATGTGATGAAATTTTTTTCGTAGTCCAGCGACTGCATCCAGCTGCGATGCGCACAGGGCCCACCGATCGGGCCAGCCAACTAGATGATAACCAAACTCCATATCTCTGCCGAGTAATGCTATATTGCCAACTTTTTGTTGCCAACTCCACGTAATGTGATGCGTTGGCCGGCAGCTCCTCATTGATGGGAACATTTTTCTAGGCGCCATGAGAGAGTTTAGATCTCCTCCAGTTGGTCGCCCGGTCGGTGGGCTCAGAACAAATGACAGGCGCTGGAAGACTGACGATCCAAAAGTGAATCACACTTTATGTATGTGGCGGTGATGCGCATGGGCCCACCGATTGGGGCCATGACCAACTCGAGAAAATCTGAACTCTCCATCAGATGAACCCTTAGGAGCTGCCACGTAAAGTTGGCAACCAAAAAGTTGGCAAACTAGTTGGCTACCTAGCATTTTCCATCTTTGCCGCTTCCTACCACCAACCTCATATCTTTGGATATGGGGCCCACCTTTGGATGTTTCTTCTCCTAGGGAGTAGCTTAGCGTGAGTGAAAGCTACACTGCACGAATTTTTTTTCTTTCTTTCTTTTTTTTGGGTTAGTGGAGAAAATACGGACTTATTCAAAACGAGCTTTCTTATTTCTAGAAGAAACAAGATTAAAAAAAAAACTATTAAATATTATGAAGAGTTAATCACACGCGAACGACTAATTGTCGCAGATTTTGTCTTCAACCAATGGCCCAGTTGGTAACACATGTGCAAGAGTTTCAGTAAGTGCTACGGAATATTTTCTCCCGCTTTCTAGTGAATGGTGGGCCTTCCTCTTATATTAGTGATGAATATACCAATAATCCTAGGGGGGAGAGAGAAAGAGAGTGTTTTTGAAAGAAAATGAATACTGCTCTCGTTATTTACATGACTATATATATATATATATATAGAAAACGGGATATAGGCTGGCAGCCCATTTTCAGTTTAGGCTGTCAGCCACGTGGCATCGTTTGAACCGTCCAATGGTAGGAAAATACATCAGCAGCCTCTATTAGAGATCGGCAGCTATTAGAGCAGAGAGACAGAGATCGTGCGACAAAGATCGCGCGTCCTCAGCCCCCGACGGCGCCCGCCCGCGTCCTCAACCCCGGCTCCGCCCGCCCGCGTCCTCATCCCCCGGCGGCGCCCGCCCGCCCGCGTCCTCAACCCCGGCTCCGCCCGCGTCTTCATCCCCGGCGGCGCCCGCGTTCTCAACCCCGGCTCCGCCCGCCCGCGTCCTCAACCCCAGCTCCGCCCGCCCGCGTCCTCATCCCCGGCGGCGCCCGCGTCCTCAACCCCCGGCTGTGCCCGCCCGCGTCCTCAACCCCGGCTCGGTCCGCCCACGTCCTCAACCCCAGCTCCGCCTGCGTCCTCATCCCCGGCGGCGCCCGCGTCCTCAACGCCCCGACGGCTCCGCCCGTGGCTCCGGCGGTGCCCGCGCCCTCAACCCCCGATGGATCCTCCACCGGCGAGAGATCGAGGAGATCTCCCATTGCCGGGGCTGGGATCTCCCTTCCTGACCACCAACGTATCTCCCCTCCCGGATCTTCGATCTGAAACCTCCGCCCGCGTCCTCATCCCCGACTGCTCCGGCGGCGCCCGCGTCCTCATCCCAACGGCTCCGGCGTCCTCATCCCGACGGCTCCTCCGCCCGCGTCCTCATCCCCGACTGCTCCGGCGGCGCCCGCGTCCTCATCCCGACGGCTCCGGCGTCCTCATCCCGACGGCTCCTCCGCTCGCGTTCTCATCCCCGACGGCCTGGTGGCAGCGTATGCAGGAGGCTACAAAGGCTGAGTGGCAGTGGTTTCAAGAGAAGAAGAGGTGGGTTTCTGAGGTCTGCACTCACCAAGCTTATGCATGTAAAGTCCACGAAGCCGGGATCGGCCTTTCATCCGATTTCGGCGCCGGAATGAGAGAATCGGGCGGGAGACATCGATGGAGATGCATGGAGGTGGTGGAGGACTCAAAGCTGCTCAGCCCTGTCTCAGTGCTGGGACTGCATTCTGATTGCGGCTCTCCATTCCACAGCCACAGTAAGTCCTCCATTTAGTTTGTGTACTGAAGTTTAAGGTGGGTGCTTTGGTTCTCATTCAATTGCTGCTGGATTGTGTAAGGGAGGTGGAGGATAGGATCTGGGATGACCATGTCTTGTGTTTGGGCTCTGAGGTGGCTGAAGGCTTCATCAAAGAGCAGGTCCTGTCATGGGAGAGGCAGAAGCGAGATTGCAGCATTAACCAATTGGTGGGATCAGACTTGTCAAGCTTCAGAAAGGATTGGAGCCAATTCCAGCCACAGATGATTGGAACTCTTCTCTGAATTTGTAAATATTTGAAGTATCTAGATTCAAGAGAATCAAGAGATAAAATTTGTACTATGTTTGTTGTTAGATGGTAGTCATAGTTTAGTTCCACATGGTCCCTGTAATTGTAATGGTGTGCCTGTAATTACGAAACAGCCTCTTCTCACTGCCTGGCTTGTGTTCAAACGAATCCCGATAAGCGACCATCAATGAGGCACGTTTGGATGTTCTAATTGGGCGCAAACTTCACAATGCCTACACTGTAATGCTGCTGTCATTTTCTGTGCAGTTTCATGTTGCTTATGTTTGTTTGACTGTTGGGTTTTGAATGGATGCAAGCTTTTGTTGCTATAGTAAAATCCCGGTAAATTGATACTCTTACCAAACAAAATTAACATTGTTGCTACAATGACGACACTGTAACTACAGTAAAATCATTATAACAACAATATCAATTCGACTGATTGATACTTTTACCAAACCGAAAAGATACTCTTGCAGAAGACTTGATGTACACATCTTCTGTTCGAGACTTGATGTACAAACATATATTTGGAAGGGACTTTACACTAACCTTTAGCTAATATACCATCTCCAGGCTCTCTTACAAATACCTAACACATTATCCCAATAAGAAACTTTGATGGGGAGGCCTTACGGCACAACGCCCTGGGGATGCCTATCATGGCAGGTCATACTGTGGGCGTCTGACCATTGCCTTGGGGCCACCGCAATGCTCAGTGTGGTGCGTCGTGACAGGCGTCCCCATGTTGCTATGCGGTAAGGCCACGCCATAGAAGTTGCTCACTATCTTCGACTGGAACGCAATGACAAAGCATCGTGACTTCAAAAGAAAAAAATGACAGCACCAATTCTCAAAGTTAACAGTCACAGACTTCAATTTTTTTTTTTTCCCCTTTTGTCGGGTAAGAGTACATCGATCTAATCTAAGAGTCCCAACTTACATAAACTCTCCTGTTTATGTAAGAGAGTACAATGCCTGAAAAAGGCTATAACTCTCTTGTTTTCAGTCCAAATAACAAATAATAATAATAATATATACACTTGCCTCAGACTTGCTCTGGGTTGAGCTTTGCATCCCAGCTTCTCAATCTTACAATACAAGACAAACACTTATTACCCCAAATAACAAACACAAATAATTGGAGTTCAGATCGCCCTCCAGTCGGTCCGCTCCGGTTGGTGGGCCCACACGCATGACAGCCGCACAATGGAAGGTGACAAGGAGTGAATCGTACACGAGCCGCCTGCATGCAGCTGTGAACCTGTCTCGTACCAAAACGTCGTCCAAAATCTGATGATGAGCGCTTTTAAATTCTCAAAACATCTCTCTGGTGCCTTCCATCTTCTCCAAGTCTTCTTGTGATAGTAGTGTCTTCTTGGTGCCACTGCCTGCCTTATCATAGGGTTGGGCCATCCTTCGAAGGAACTGTATTAATATCAAAACAGAATCAGCCAACAGAAAAGTTGGAGTTAAAAGAATCTTCTTTAAATTCTCTTCACCACGGGCGAATGAATGTCTAGATCATGTTAATCCTATGGAACTCGTGAAGGGCTTGGCCGGGATGTTGCTCCACCAACCAATCTATTGCCTCAATAAACACACACCAGCATCTAAAACAATTGAACAGCTTGGAATCAAAAAGGCATGCTCAAGCAGTGTAGGCGACCACATTTACACACCTCTCGAGCTATATGCAAAGCCATGTCTGTGCTGAGATTGAGATGAGCATCGCGCAAATGCGATAATATCCATCCGGGTAATTTAGAGCGCTTGTCATGGCGACTGTATCTGCACATAAATAATGTCTGTCATTAGTTGATGGAACTACTGGATTGATTGACCAAAAAATACAAAAGACCCAATCTCATGGTGAATTGAAGTGCACATCAATCTCAAGAATTTCAGATAGGGAGAGATGGTATCAAATTTTAATGTGATTTGATTAATATTAAACGGAAAAAAAAAACACACAGACCCACACATACTGAACCAGCAAACCCCAAAAACCTAATTATGTGCCAAAGAAACCACGAACTTATGAAGCTCAAATTAACTTCGTAATCAGAGCTTAAAGCTAAGGCCTTTTGAGATAAATCAAGTTCTTCGTGGACTACATGACATCAACCTGGTTCATGTCGAGGAATCTAGTCCTTCGGCATTCCTTATGCGAGTTGTTATGAACCAAAATATCCTTGAACTGGGCACATAGACCTCTATGTCTATAAACAGACTCACCTCTAACTATAAAAGGTTGTATAAAGTAATAAACGCAATATTATGTATGTTTGATTTTCTTTCATAATGATGTAGATTAGTGGCATGCTCCTGGATAATCCATGCAACATTGTAAAGGTCTTTTACTCAGAAGTTCTAATATAAAAGGTAATTAATACGAAAGACTTGTCCGTGTCGGAAGTTTTAGAACCCACGAACAAAAATCCTACCCATTGGGTTAACTTGATGTGAATCCCTATCCTCTCTCATCAAACTGATGCTCCCCAAATATCTTTGAGGTTAAGGAGTGACCAGGGATCCCACAACTAGCTAATTATAAGAGCTAATTATTGTATGAATCACTCCAGGTTATTCTATAAGAGCTAATTATTGGAACAGACTGCAAAAATGTATGCCCCAACCACATGTACAACAGTTGTATATATGAATTCTCCTGGGTTCTTCTAAAAGAGCTAAATATTGTAAAAAACTGCAAAATATTAGTTGCATGGATATCTAAGATAATTATACAGGTGATATAAGATTTAGAAAAAGTAGCATACCTCTTGTCAGCAAATATCATCATTCTCAGCAAATATTAGTTGCATATTCTCTGTAAAAAAAATGCTTTCTACAAAATTATTAGAGAATGATCCAAACCTGTCAGGTCTATACTCCAGCAGAAGATTATAAAGTTGAACAAAAAATTACTGTAGATCCACATTCAGTGCATCTAGATTGTTCCTCATCACTCTAAAAGCCACTATGCAGCATTGGAGACGTTCTGAAACGGTAAAACAACTTTGAAAAGAAAGACCATCATAGTTGTCGCTATAACCTGCAAGCTTTTTGAGGCACTCCATCACATCACCCATAAAATCCAAATCAATCAAATGCGAAAACTTCCCCAGACCATTCAGGCATGGAGTCAGTAGTGGATGTGCCCCAGATGCAGATATGGAAGCTTCACACCTGAAAACACTTACATAAGATAATCAACTACTAGAAACAAATTCAAACTTGAGATGTATCCTCTTGGTCCTGCAATAGCCATTGCTTATCTTACAGTTCTTAAAGAGAGAGAAGGGCAAACAACGAAGCCGTAGGCAGTAACTAATCATTTGAGAAGACATATACTGTCAAATACTTGAAAATACAGATTGATCATCACATGCAGCAGCAGCAACAGCAGTAGCCGCCTCCTGAAAAGTGTACCTCATGAATAACTAAAAGTGTTCAAAGAGTAGGAAGTTATATATTAAAATTCAGTAGAATCATACCTTGGCTTTGATACACCCGGTTTTGTAATGGCCCTTTTCCCCACAAAACCCACATGTTCGTGGCTTCTTACGACTTTCCTCTTGTGACTCCTCCAATCCACTTCTTATTCTGGTAGCGATTCTCGGTCGCCCTTTAGTTTTGACGGGTCCCGTCGGATCACGAATTGTAATATCAGGAAATATATCTTTGTTTTGGGAGATAGGTGTTACCGAAGAACCATCTTGGCTAGCAAGTACTTGGGATAATGGATCAAACTCAACTGTCTGAGTTGTTTTTTTCCGGTTATCAACTTCTGCCAACGTCTTTGACAAGATCGTGTCAAATTCCTCAGCGAATGTAGATGACTTGTATGCTTCTTCTAAAGCCTTATTGCATTTATATCGAATGCTCCAATAAAGATCGCGATCCACTTCGGTAGGTGCACTGTCACCTAGGCCAACAGAAAGACATCGATGTCGTGCATCTATAGTCCATCGCTTCAGAATATATCTATCCGGAATCTCTGAAACATGTTTCTTCCATAAAATATTTAGTGCGTGCCTACATAGTAATCCGACGAACTCAAATTGTTTGCATTCACAAGAAACCACTACCCCATCAGAATTATCGTACGTGACAGTTTTCCATTTGCTTTGGTCCGATTGCGGGCGTCCAACAATGAACTTAGTTAAGGTCCCCTCCTTATGCACCTTGTCAGCCCAATAACCGAATGCATCTTTCAACTCTTGCTTGAATATGACAAATAAGGCTTTGGTGTAGCATCTTGCAGCTTGCTCCTCAGCTTTCCATCCCAAAGTTAGAACGGGTTTTGAATTCATGGTATTGAAATCTTCATCTTCCTCAGCAGAATGACGACTTGCTAATGCCTTATCGTACTGAACAACAAACTCGTGCAATGCTGTGTTTGCATTAACAAATGTATCGAAGAATGAATTTATACTTTCAGCCCTTTGACTCGTTCTCGTGCCAGCAAGAAATATATCCTTTAGGTAACAAGGGATCCAACTTTCTCGTTTCCCCCATAACTTTGGCAGCCAACTTTTCTCTGCCAATTTATACCTTGTCATCAACTCTTTCCAACATTCCTCTGCTTCAAGTATAGTGTTACTACCCCGCAATCTGTTAAAGTATATTTCAAACTCTATACCGTGCATAGTTTTTAAATGCACTATATGCTCACCAATATTCCTGTCAAGATGCCAATCACAATATCAATGTCGAGTATTTGGAAAAACTCTAGCGATTGCATTTCCAATAGCTGCATCCTGATCGGTGATGATAGCTCCCGGTGCTTTACCATGCATACATGTAAGCCATTGATGAAACAACCAAACAAAGGTTTCCTCTGTCTCATCGGCTAGTAATGCGCAACCGAACAAACTTGACTGCCGATGGTGATTGATACCAGTGAAAGGAGCAAATGGTAAACAGAAGCTATTAGTACGATATGTGACATCGAATATAATAACGTCACTAAACTTAGCATATGATTCTCGTGATCTCCCATCTGCCCAGAATACACTTCTTAAAGTTAAATCTTCGGCCACTTCAAAAGAAAAGTAAAAATCTGAATCATTGGCTTTTTTTTCTTGAAAGTGTTTAATAACTTTAGCACAATTTTGACCGATATTGTTCTTTCTTTCAATTCTCAAGTAATCATGAACTTGTTGTGGAGTTACAATGTCATTCTGGCTTGATTCCAATACATTGACAACCTTTGCAATTTCTGAATTCGTTATTCCTTCACTATGAAGCTGCGTAATTAAATTCTTGACTCGTGGCTGTCGATGAACATTCTTGTGTGAACGATGCTTTGATGTCTTTGTTGGACTAGTCAGCTCATGATTGTCATGTTGCTCAACAAACATGGTAACTCTCCAAGTGTCAGAATTAGTAAGAATAATCTTCATCCTTGCATTATACTGTGGTAACTTGTGGATTTATACTTCCTTATTTTTTGAACCAGTTATAAAGAAGATCAAGCCACGGTCGATTCCCTCATTTGAATCGCTAGGGACTGCCTCTAGATATGCAGTTCTGGATGAGGCCAGGGTCGATTCCCAACTTGCTGATCCTTCTCGTGTGTGTGTCAGTGTGTCAGATTTGAGCAAACTCATACGAAAACATATCCCCGCATGCATACACTACAATACAAAACATGTGCCATGAAAATTTAATCCTTGTAAAATATTTTACCTGATTAATTATATTGTGGATTCCTGCTCCACTAGCGCGGAGGACCGCCTGCGCTGAACGGTGATCGGGAGGATTGAGCTTAGGGTACTGATCAAGGGGTCTTGCTGGTATTCATCAAGAGCTGCACATGTATCACCAGCAAACCTATAGGAAGCATGTAGTTCTCTTTCAGTAAGGGGCACTACAAACAAGCAACTCTCAAGCCATAGAGGAAGAACATGTCTTACTTGTGTGAGGGTGAGGGGGGCGCCACCCGCCGGAGCCGTCGGGGATGAGGACGCGGGCTCGGGAGTTGAGGATGCGGGCGGAGAGAGCGGGCAGAGAGATCGTTCAGAGCCCGGGTCAGGGGTTGAGGACGCAGGCGGAGCCGAGCCGTCGGGGATGAGGACGCAGCCCCGTCTATGGGAGATCGCGGCGCTGTCTATGGGAGATCGCAGCGCTGGAGATCAACGGGTGGGGACGCGGGGCGGAGGCGAGGACGCGGGGCGGAGGCGATCTCTGTCGGGGATGAGGACGCGGGGCTCGCGGTTTGCAGACGCGGGGCGGAGGCGGTCTCTTGCCGGTGGAGGTTGAGCGCGAGGGTGAGGACGCGGGGCGGAGGCGATCTCTGTCGGGGATGAGGACGCGGGGCTCGCGGGTTGCAGACGCGGGGTGGGAGGCGATCTCTTTCCGGTGGAGGGTGAGGACGCAGGGCGGAGGCGATCGCCCTATTTTTTTGCACGCGGGCGGAGCGCGCCGGAGCCGTCGGGGAGGGTTGAGCACGCGGGCGAAGCTTCTCTCTCTCTCTCTCTGCTATCTGCTGCCGATCTCTCTCTCTCTGCGATTTAATACAGGCCCGCGTCTCTCTCTCTCTGCAATCTAATACAGGCCGCTGATCCGACGGTTCAAACGATGCCACATCGCTGACAGCCTAAACTGAAATAGGGCTGTCAGCCTATATCCCGTTTTCTCTCTCTCTCTCTCTCTCTCTCTCTCTCTCTATATATATATATATATATATATATATATATATATATATATATATATATATATATATATATATATATATATATATATATATATATATATATATATATATATATATATATATATATATATATATATATATATATATATATATATATATATATATATATATATATATATATATATATATATATATATGGGTTAGGTTCAATGGACACTGTTTTTGCACTTCAATTGTTACACCGATTTTCAAATCAATTAGATAGAGGTTTCAGAATTTCTTGATTTTTTGTGAGCATAATCACCTTGACTTAGATAGCACGTCCACAAAAAATCAGCACATTCTAAAGCCTCCAAGTACATCAAAACTAAAAGGCTTCATCAACCGTTCATTTTAATCGTTAATTTGAAGAGCACATTTAATAAGTCTAGAGACTTTAGAATGTGCTGATTTTTTGTAGATGTGTTATCTAAGACAAGATGATTATGCTCACAAAAAATCAAGAAATTCTGAAACCTCTATCTAATGGTTTAAAAATCGGTGTAAAAAATTTAGTGCAAAAACAATGTCCATTGAACCTGACCCTATATATATATATATATATATATATATATATATATATATATATATATATATATATATATATATATATATATATATATATATATATATATATATATATATATATATATATATATATATATATATATATATATATATATATATATATATATATATATATATATATATATATATATATATATATATATATATATATATATATATATTCGGCACTCGGACAGTCGCCTTCATCGGCAACACAACCCCAAGATAAGATTTCCGAGGGCACGCAAAAGATTTTGAGACGACCCAAAACATTTCGAGGTGACAATAATATTTATCGGGTGACAACATTTCGAGGGGGCGCCTACATTGGTGGGCACAGCCACATTCGATGAGGGCGACCACATTCAACGGGGGCACTCACATTTAGGTGAAGGTGTCCACATTCGATAAGGGCACCCACATCAGGCACAACCGTCCGACGAAATCACCCCTCTCCTATAAAGGTATTCACAACTTACTGACGTTAAGACCACTGGATTTCAGTATTCCTGGTCTAATCGACAGGAGGGAGGTAATCGTATTTTAGGTCGGCTGGATAGGGGTCTGGTCAATGGTTGTTGGCTTGGGAAATATCCAGATTCTTATGTGACTGCACTCCCTTCAGGCACCAGTGATCATTCACCCCTAGTTTGTTGTTGGGAGGGTGTTTGTAACTGGGGGCCGAAGCCCTTCCGGTTCTTCAACAGCTGGAGCGATCGTGGTAATTTTTTGGAGTTGGTCAATCGCATTTGGGCTTCCTCGTCTTACAGGGTTCCACAATTTCGATTGACTTACAAACTTAAAGTATTGAAAATGGCGCTGCGTGATTGGGACAAATTTATCTTAGGAGGAGAGAGCAATGCTTCTTTGAGAATTGTCTCAATCAAGAGGGATCTGGATGGAGTTCAAACTCAGCTGCAGTCAGACCCACATTCGATATCTTTGGCGCAACAGGAGAAGCAACTGGTGGAAGACCTTCTATTCTTTCAAGCTGAGGAAGAAGCTAATGCCCGGCAACAATCTCGAGCCAGCTGGGTCCGATTGGGGGATCGGAATACCAGGTTTTTCCATTCTCGGATAATTGTTAATCGTAATATTAATGCTATTACTACCTTGGTGTCATCGCAGGGAGCTACCCTCTCTACCCCCTCTGCTATCCAATAGGAAGCTTGTGGTTTCTTTTCTGATTTATTTCTGCATGAGGAGGAGATCCTTACTTTCCAGCATATTCCTTTTAATCGAACCTTATCAGTTCCTGCTGCTGCTTGGGCTGATAGCCAGATTACTCGTGAAGAGTTGGACTATGCTATAGCGTTGATGGATGGCGATAAGGCCCCAGGGCGCGACGGTTTCAATGCTCATTTTTTCCAGAAATGTTGGCCTATCATTAAAAATGATGTATGGGATGCAGTCTCCAATTTCTTCAATGCGGGAAAGATGTTAAAGGAGATCAACCATACCTTCATTGCGCTTATTCCTAAACGGATCAATGCGAATCAGCTCAAGGACTTCAGGCCTATAGCACTTTGCAATACCCTGTACAAGCTTATTGCTAAGATATTGGCAAATAGGTTGCAGGTATTCATGGCAGAAATCATTTCTAGTAATCAATCAGCTTTTATTCCAGGCCGTAATATTGCTGACAACATTCTGCTTGCTCATGAGCTAGTGAGAGGATTTGAAGTTAAGCGGAGTCCTAAGCGTGCTTGTGTCAAGATAGACATTGCTAAGGCATACGACAAAGTTAGTCGCCCTTACATATTGCATGCACTCCACTTCCTCGGGTTTTCTAGAAGATGGATAAGGTGGATTCAAGAATGCATATCTTCTCCAACGTTTTCAATCTTGCTCAATGGTTCTCCTTTTGGGTTTATAAGGTCTAATAGGGGAATAAGGCAAGGGAATCTTCTTTCCCCTTATCTTTTCTCTATAGTGATGGAAGGATTGTCTCTAGCGTTGGAGTTTGGGCTGGAGAGCAAACGATGGAAGGTCTTCAGTGTGGCTTCTGGGCCTTGTGTCTCCCATCTTATGTTTGCGGATGATCTCATGATTTTCTCCTCGGCTTCCAAGCAGTCAATGGATGGTCTTGCATCTATTCAAGAAGAATTTGGGAGAGAGACAGGGCTGCATGCTAGTATGGATAAAAGTCAGGTGTACTTTTCTAGGACTGTTTCTGATGGTATGGAGCTAGCTGAGGGCATGGGTATAGCGATTGGCACTTTACCGGTTAGATATCTGGGGCTTCCCTTATTTTCGGCTAGGAAAACTTTAGTTTTATTCTATCCGTTGGTGGAGAAGTTTCGGGTGAAAATGGCCCCTTGGGAGACTAGCAGGCTTTTGTTTGGAGGGCGATTAATGCTCATCAAGTCGGTTCTATATGCTTATCTTTACTTCTGGTCTGCAGTATTTGTTATTCCGACCTGCACTAGACTCTTGCTTGAACGATGGATGCGTAAATTTCTTTGGGGGTCATCTTCGGTGCATGTTAAGCGGTCGGAGGATTGCTTACCTTTTGGGGAAGGAGGGCTAAGTATTCGTCGGATTGGTGATATCAGTAAGGCCAGCTATTTGAAGCTCGGCTGGACGCACCTCCATGATAAAGATAACATTTGGTCCAGGTGGATGAGGGGCAAATATCTGGGAGGCCAGTCGTTCTGGGAGGTGCCTATCCCCCACTCGGCCTTGACAGTGTGGAAAGGTATCCTTCAATCTAGAGAAGATTTAGCTCGTAATATCCATTTTAGTATCGTTGATGGTACTGGTATTGATCGGTGGCGAGATCCATGGGTGGAGGGGCGGAGTCCATTGCATATAGTGGGTATTCACTCTGTTCCGGATCTTCAACAGGGATGGCCTGATCTAAGCGGATGGATTGAGGATCGAACATGGAACCTTCCTCATCCTAATAGCAGAGCTCTTGCCGATTTCTTTGACATGGTTCGGGATATACCGATTGATCAGGAGAAGATGGCTGATTCTATGTTGTGGAGTACTCATAGTTCTGGAGCTTTCTCTCTTAAAGCGGCTTGGAACTCTATTTGAAACTCTGGTACCTTCAAGAGTTGGGCCAAGCTGATATGGAACCCAATTTCCCCGCCAAATCATAGTTTTTGTGTTTGGAGGGCGGTTCGTAATCGTCTTCCTACCATCCAGTGGATTCAGCGTAAGGGTGTTTCTTTAGTCAATAGATGCTCTCTATGTGAAATGGATGAAGAGAACATCAAGCATCTGTTTTTTCGGTGCTTATGGTCCTTGGCAGTGTGGGATAAATGTTGTGTAGTTATGGGCTGTAATGAGTTAGATGCTGGTAATACTATCAAGAAGGTGTGCAAGTTCCTGGGGTCTTTTCCGAAGGGGCCCAACCGACTGGTCGGTCAATTACTCCTAACTACGGTAGTGTTTGTGCTTTGGGGGGAGAGGAATAGTAGGATGTATGATGGAGTGTTCTGCTCTAAGTCTGACATTTTATCCAAAGTAGCAGCTCAGTTTGTTGAAATTTTGCATAGTTCCGTGCGTAAAGACTTGCTCACTGTATCGGATTTTCTAGTTCAAGCTTGGTCTCCCCTAATCTATCCGGTTTTTTCTAGGCATGATGAGGAGGACTCAGAGCCTTATGATGGCTGCCAGGGGTTGCAGTAGTTGGCTGATTGCTGCTGTCCTTTTGTTGCGGGAGTTCTGTAGCGGGTTTTTAGGTTGATTGTGGAGTAGATATTGTCCAGGAGTCTCTGTCTTTGCTGCTGCTGTGTTTTGCTGGTGCTTGCTGAGCCTGATGTCTGCTTTTGTTGATCTTGGCACTGCTGTGATTGAGAGGTGCAAAATTTAGAAGAATTGGAGATTAGGTATCAGAGCCTCTGAGGGCTGTTTTGGAATGCAGTTTTTTTTTGCTATTGCTGGCTAATTGCTGTTGGTGCTGGTAGTTCTGAGATGAGCAGTCGAGCCTCAGGATTGGAGAAGTAGAGGACCCCTGATTCAACTATTCTCCTTGTTGCTGATGTGCATTGCTGATACTGTGCTGGTTGGGCATGCTGTATGTGTTTGTTTCTCTTGGTTCTGCTGTGATGGGTTTTGCTGCAGACCTTGGTGAGGCCATGGATGAAGACCTTAGTTAAGGCTGCAGTCTTGGAATGCAGTAATGGGTTACGTTGCAGCCACATTACTGTTGATGTTGGTGGATCTGTTCTAAGCAGTTGAGCCTTGGGCATGGGGGAGTAGAGACCTAGGCGAATTTTGGAGGATCCTTGGCCTTCTTGAACCTCGTCCTGCTGAAGTTGAGAGGAGCAGGTAGTGGAGTGATTGGGATGCTAGTTTTGAGTGTTCGAGTGCTTAGGGTGTTGCAGCTATTTGGGTAGGTGGATCAGCTGCTGTCTAATTTGGTGAAATTTACCATGGGGTAAATTACTTTGGGGAAACTTACCATTGGGAAAATTTACCTTGGGGAAACCTTACCATGGGGAAACCTTACTAGGGTTTTTTACTGATTGGGGAGTTTTGTCCCTATGATATTGTTTGAGATGTTGTGGTGCAGATTGGGACTAGAACTTTGAGGGATACCTTCTGTCGTAGCTTCTAGTGGCAGATGTTGCTTGGGGTTTGTATGAAGTGCTCAAGTTATTTTAGTCGTTTGAGTATGTGAAGAAATTGGGGATCTGGAGCCATGTTTACCTTCTGTGGGAGGTCTGGAGCCATGACTAATTGGCGCTTTGGAGGGCCCAAGCCCTTCTAGATCCTCGTTGAGTGCAGGGTAAATACTCCAATGGTTGAAGGGGTGTTTCTCCAGCTGTTGAAGGGGAGGACTCCTGCTTACCTTCTACTTAATCCTATGATGCTGCTATTACCTTCTAGAAGAGTATAGCTTGGGTGCAGGGGAGATTTCTCAGATGATGAAGGAGAGACAGATCGATTGATGAAGACCTAGGCGCTTAGGAGGGCCCAAGCCCTTCTCTATCCTCGACTACATGGGAGATAGCTATTTACTCCTCTTCATTTGCGGTCTAGTGGTGTAGTTTTTTTGGGTATTTGTAGACTTTTGTTTTAGAATTCAGAACACTTTGGTAGCAACCTTGTTGGTCTGCCTACTAAAGGGATCTGAATTCTTGTGTCTCTGCTTGCTCATTCTGAGTAAGCCGTGTGTTGTACCTTTTGATCCATTTAATTTATTAGTTTTTTACCTCTCTCAAAAAAAAAAAAAAAAGTTAACAAAGTTGCAGATATGTAGTGGTCATACACTTTCATCATCATAAGTTAAGAAAGTTGTAACCATACATATCGCTAAAAAACTTTTTTTCATTCTTCAGGAAAAATAAGCAAACCTAAACGGACGCCGACAATGTTCTAGTCATTGAGTCCTTAGATTTAGTAAAATGAAAGGAAGCTTGTTACTCAAGGTTCTTGAAATCAAATGGTAAACAAATATTTTGTTTTTTTGATACAATGATAGATATACCATAGCTTATAGTGTACATGCATCATATGTTACATCTTTAAAGGCTGCACTTGGACCAGATGTCGGATCCCCATCGGTTGCTCTCCTATTGCATCACCAGTTAAGCATGTTCACCCCTCCACCTTCCACCCTATGCCGCTTCAAACTTCATCCGCATTGTTCCATCACCTAATTAAAAAAAAAATCATAAAAAACAGACACAGTAACAATGTTGTGAAGGAAAAGAGAAATGTAGGGGAAGCACAACATTGAGATGTATAAATATTTTTTATCAGCGACAGCATTCTTGGCTCATTGAGATGCATGATTCTCTTACCCAAAGCATTTAATCAAAGCAAATAGAGATGCACCCCAACTACAACCTTCCCTCATTGAGATATTTCATTGAATACTCCATGTGCAATGTCTTCCTAAAGAATCAAATATCAAATGAATAATTATATTGCTATAAATTAAGAGAGAGAGAGAGAGAGAGAGAGAGAGAGAGAGAGATTTACCAAAAAATAGACAAAGCTTATTTGGTTCATTAAAAGAAAGAAATACCAAATACAGCTTTTCATATATAGGATTTGCATCAACAAAGAAACTGCAACAACACCTCGAACGTAAGATGCTAAGTCTTCTCGGACTTCTTCAATTCTCTAAATAACAGAATCTTTACGAAAGGTGTAAGTCAATGCAGTAGCAGTATCTTTAAGAAGATATAGTCCCTCGATGTAGTAGCTGAATTCCGAATGTAAGAGAGCTCAGATTCTAAAGCTTCAACATGTTCCACTTTTAAACAGGACTTAAGTTTCGTCTCACATATCCTAAATCAAGAAGCTATATGCATATTTATGCCTCCTTGTATGCCGAAGTGGGGAACGTCAACCTACACTCAGTGCATCGGCCACTGCACCGAGTGCTAGTCAATACCCCATATCAACATTATGTCATCATTTTAAGTCCCCTTATATGTTCAAACAACATTTTCCTTCTTGTATATAAAACTACAACCCCACCATAAAACCATACATTGTATCATTAAAGCCTTGAAGTATGTTGAAAAATATATCAACCAATACAATGATACATGATTTAGTACCAAAAATTCTAAATATTAAAAATTTAAGAGACCCCAGATAGAATATGTTGTTATAGCATATTCATACCGTTAGTATTAGTTCATTTAACCAAAGCTAGCATTTGCAAGTTTCAGTGAGGATGCAACTCTAGCATTCCACTTATGATTTTTAGTTGATAACCTAAAATTCAACAAAAATAACTATAGATAAAACATATGAATCGATCAAACTAAATCTCCACCACCGGTAGCATTGTGAAATCTGAATGAAAGCTGCCTAAGTAGAAGAAATCAAATAAAGGAAGCAACCATGAATGACTAAAACATCCAAGTTCTTTCCATCTTTTGACGGTTTCTAATGCATCATGAAAACAACAAAAGAAAATGATGAAAATCTTGAATTTATGATTCTATCAAAGATTTTAGAACACCGAAACCAAGTTATGTATATGTTTTCACAATATATGCATCATGAGCACAACTATAAAAAAAAGATGAAAACGGTAAAAAATAATAAAATGAATTTAGAGTGAGGTTCTCAACATTCTCTACTACCGGCAGCATCACAAATATCAATAAAATATGCCTAAGTTGAGGGACGCAAAAAATATTTTTTTTTAGTTCAAAAGCAAGGTATGTACACATTGAATTTATAATTATATCAAAGATTCTAAACAAAAGGAACAAATTTGGAACAAATGTCGACAAAAAAAAATCAAATTGAATCTTTGATTGAAAAAAAAAAACTAAAGTACTTGATTGAATCGGTTTTTGGAATAAATTTTTTGAATCATTGATTGAAAAAAGCTTAGAGACGAAGGAAAGAAAGACACATGTAGTTCGCTCGCTCACATGGATTGGAGAAATCACATAAAATCTTTGGATAACATCCTCTGGACTGGAAGAATATATAAAATTATGAGATATATACTAATTCAATTTGTATAATTCATACATATAAAGAAAAAGTAAATGTCTAGATAACCCAAATGAGGAGGGGAGGGGACCTGGGTGGGTTTGAGGTGGTGAGAAAAAGAGGGAACCCACTTAGTAATTTATACCCATTTAGTAATTTATAAGGCCATTTAGTCATTTATAATTTTTCCATTGAACCACATTCACAGTAGAAAAAAAGAGGGAACCCAAGCCCATTTACATTTTTTAGATAGTGAGATGGGTTCTTACCACTTCCAATATCTTCCAGTTTGGTACAGGCACGGAAACTTGAAGATCCGCCGCCCAAAACTTAAAAACCATAGATACCTAAATATATAATTTGAAGATTGCATCAAAATGCAGAAACGAATCGGAGGAAGATCCCTAGAACATAGAAGATGGAAAGAAAAAAAAAATTAAGTCAATAAAAAAATAAAAATCCCTAGAACATAGAAGAAGGAAAGTAAAAAAAAATTTAACAAACAACTCATACAAACTATATCAAAGATAAAATAAAACCTCGCCAGTGATGATCTCATTAGAATCCTCATCCTCCTTCTTCATATTGATTTCGCTCACTTCCTGTTGAAAGGCGGAGCAAGAAAATAAAATAAATAAGAATAGAACTCTCCCCATTCAAACCATTATTCTTTCTTCCGTTTATCAGGCAACTACAAATACTTAACCACAAAAGAGCCAAAAAATATAAAAAAAGTCAATTTTTTTTTGAATGACTCTAGAAGTTACCTTGATGATAGCGGAAAGAACGAAGGGCATCAAAATCATTGATTTACTGTAAACTTTGCCATTCTGCATGCTTATATTTTCAGCCAAGTCTTATCTTCTATCATTGATTCTTGTATAAAAGCAGTGATCATAGAGATAATGGTCAGTGACTTGTCAATAAAGATTGCAGAGACTACACATGAAAATCATGGGAAGAAAGAAATGTGTTACCTTGATGATCGTGGAACGAAAGTAGGGGTATAAATTTTTTTTTTTCTTCAGAAATCAGAAACTACACATAGAAGTTATTGGAAAATAGAAAGAGAGAGAGAGGTCCTACCGGAGTATACATTGACTACAACAAATAGAAAAATTATGGTTGAAAAATAAAACAGAGAACAACCAACACATACATCAACTAACTCATTGATTACAACCATAGAGCAATTTTTGACCAAACAAAAAAAAAAACCATGGAGCAACCAACACAGACATCAATTAACTCATTGATTATAACCAATAGAATAATTTTTGACCGAACAAAAAAACTATGGAGAAAAAAAAATATAGCAAGACGAAGGGTCGCTTATGTTACATGTACTGTTGATATCAAAAGACATGTTAGATCTATTGTGACATATTGTCCTGCAAGTTCGGATGTCAAAAATTGTGTGATTACATGAAATTAGTAAATATAATTAATACAAAGTATTAATTGTGAAAATTTTATAAAGGAAATGAGCCAATTAATTAGTGCAAATATACGGGGGCTTTAATACTTCGGCAGTAAAGTTAATTGATGCAATCATTAGCACAGATAAAAACTTGTGCAGATAAATACTATATACAATTTCAAAACCTTGGGATTCACCAGCCGGGTCTATAATTCACCGGCCGGGTTTGAGTGCGATTCAAATACATTCCATGTATAATTTGATTATACATTTTCAACAATTTGATTCGAAATAGATGAGCAAAGAAGGTCAAATATGATCTCCAACAATCACAATGCAAGAACATAAAAAAAGTTAAAAGGAACATATACATAACTGATCTGTTCTAAGGGATAAACTGAAAGAAAAAAATAGTCAAACAAAAAAAAAATCTGAGATCGAGAGAGATCGAGTGAGAGACTTGTTCACTGGCGATGACCCCGACCCCGACCCCGTCGGCAACAGCATAGGATTGCAATCCAAAAAAAAAACTGAAATGAGAGAAGAAAAAAGAGAAAGGAAAAAAAGAAGGGGAAAAAATCATCACCTCCATCTCCCCCGACCCAGCCGGTAACAGCAGATCTGCAATAAAAAAAAAAGTGAGATCGAGATCCAGAGAGAGCTGCAATCAAAAAATAATAATCTGAGATCGAGAGAGATCGAGATCTAGATCGAGCGAGAGACTTGTTCGCCTGTGGAGATCGGTCCCGGCTGTTGGATCCACTCGATCCAGCTCTCCTCGGCTGCGGATCTACTGGAGGAGATCGGTCCTCTCCCCTTTTTGCCGATCTACCAGAGAAGACGAGGGGAGGGGGAGCCAATCAAACCCTCCCCTTTTATGTCGGGATCTACAAAAGCCACAACTCCTCTTCCTTTCGCCTGGTCGAATGTGCCTTCCCGTTAAAAGCAACCACCACCGCCTCGATCGGCCCGATCCGGCACCGATTTGCCGGCCGCACCTCCTCCGGCCTCCCTCTTTCCGGCCTCGGAGCCCAGCACCGATGCTACCACCGGCATCCCCGCTTACTCTGTACACACACACACATACACACACACACACACACATACACACACACACACGTAGCCAAGCCGACCGATGACCGGCGAAGCTGGGCCTCTCTCTCTCAAACCTCTGTTCTTTCTCCTTCTCTCTGTGTTGGCAACCCGGCCCGATCGCCGGTGCCCTTCGCACCTGCGCACCACCACAGCCTCGATCGGCCCCATCTGGCATCGATTCGTCCGCCGCACCTCCCCAGCACCACCCTCTGTGCCGACCGACGAAGTCAGGCCATCCGGCCTCCCTCTCTCCCTCCGTCACCAGCGCCTATCACCGGCTCACCGACGCTGATCGTCAACGCCCGACGTCTGGAGAGATAAAGAGATAAGGTCGCAGATCTAGAGAGGGAGGGGGCGGTTATGGTTGGGGGCTTCCATCTACAGAGAGGGAGAGAGAGCGAAAGAGAGGGGAGGTCACGGTAGAGAGAGCGAGAGGGGGTGTTTCCATCTGAGGGTCGTGGATCACCTTCCATTTTTAACCCTGCTCTGATGGGTCGGCCTTCCATTTTTAACCCATAGTTAATCACAGCTGTCCATTTAATCCAGTCCGGACGGACACGATCACCTTCCATTTTTGAAGGGCTGTTTTGATCAATCACAGCTGTTAATCTATCTCTTCCAAGTGAATGGTACACACCCTAACAGTAATAAACGGTTGTGTTTGTCTCTTACGGTTTGTCTCTCGACTCAATTAAATGTTTATCCCCCCCACAAAACCTTGAAATATTATATATATATATATATATATATATATATATATATATATATATATATATATATATATATATATATATATATATATATATATATATATATATATATATATATATATATATATATATATATAGAGAGAGAGAGAGAGAGAGAGAGAGCTGTTACGTTGAGCTGTGAGCTGCAGTAGGAGAAAATGAGCTGTGGGTATTTTGACCCCGATAGAATTTTTGAAATTTGATGAAATTTGGTGAGGGTGTTATCTAGGGTAAGATGATCATCCTCACCAATTTCCATCAAATTTCAAAACTTCAGGGAGTTCAAATGGTCGAAGCAAAATCTGCAGATTTTAACGGTGACTGCGGACGACAAATTTTGCTTCGATCATTTGACCCCCTAGAAGTTTTGGAATTTGATAAAAATTTGTGAGGATGATCATCTTACCCTAGACAACACCCTCACCAAATTTCATCAAATACCAAAACTCCTAGGGGGGCAAAATACCCACAGCTCACTTTCTAAACCGGCAGCTGATTTCTAGACCGAAGCCGTTTGATGCACCACTTCGTGCATCGGATGCACGCGATCGATACATCGGACTGCTGCAGACCGCGAACCGCGGACTGCACTACCGCATACTGCACATAAGCATTCCCATATATATATATATATATATATATATATATATATATATATATATATATATATATATATATATATATATATATATATATATATATATATATATATATATATATATATATATATATATATATATATATACACACACACACACACACACATAGTACGGTTCAATTTTTCGACGTCGGGCATGCTTATCTTGCCCGACAAAAAGATTTGAGGGACCAAGAGATTTTATAATTTGCTGAATTTTGGTGAGGATGATAATCTTGCCATAGATAATACCTCCACCAAAAATCAGTAAATTATGAAACCTCTAGGTCCCTCAAATATGCTATTTAATTTAACGGTTAAAATAGACGGTCGATAATGAAGAACACCTTTGAGGGACCTAGAGATTTTGTAATTTGCTGATTTTTGGTGAAGGTCCAATCTATGGCATGATGATCATCCTCACCAAAAATCAACAAATTATAAAACCTCTAAGTCCCTCAAATTTTTTTGTCGGGCAAGATAAGCATTCCCGACGTCGGGCAATTGAACCGTACTGTATATATATATATATATATATATATATATATATATATATATATATATATATATGGGCGTGGGGAACCTGGACCTGAGGTCCAGCCTCAATGCTGCACCTCAACCTATGATGCTGCCACGTGTCCCTGATGATCATCCACAGCTGCACTATTAATTACCCCACTCAACCCCGGCCCCTCTCTCTAACCCCGATCTCACCTTCCCTCCTCCTCACCCGCGCCCTCTCCACCGCCGCCAAAATCAAGCCGGGCCCTCGCTCTCTTCACTGCGCCGGCCAAGAACAATCGCCCTCTTCACCGCGTCGGCCAAGATCGAACAAGCGCCCCGCCGCCGCCCTCTTCACCGGCCAAGATCTGACCGGGCCCCCGCCATCTTCACAGCTCCGGCCAAGATCTGACCGGGCCCCCACCCTCTTCACAGCTCCGGCCAAGATCTGACCGAGCCCCCGCCCTCTTCACCGCTCCGGCCAAGAACAAGCCGGCCGGCCCCTGCCCTCTTCACCGCTCCGGTTAGAAATGAATCAAAATTTTTTTGGGCTCTGTAATCCTAAATACTATTGCTCTGTAATCCTAAATACCGATCAAAATTTTTTTGGCCCCCGCCCTCTTTACCGCTCAGTTCAGTTCTGGTAACGGGTATTGGATGTACAATCAAACACCGCCGTAGACTGTAACCACCACCGTGGACTGTGACTGTGATTGTACATCCAATACTCAGTTCAGTTCTCTCCCCGTCATCGTAGCAGTGGTCTTGTTGTATGCCCCAAACCCTAGAGCTACACAACTCCTCCTCTATATGAGAGAAGTCGTACAAAAAGAGTACTCCTCGTTGACCGCTGATCGTACATCCAACCCCCGATTCAATTGGGCGAATTCCCCAAACCTCTTGCTCGCAGACTCTGTACCTGATTAGTCGAGCGAACCTTCTAGTCGCCCCCGCAAATTTTTTCTTGTGTTCTGTTTGCTTGCTAGCACCCGAGGCACCCAATACTCAGTTCAGTTCAGTTCTTGACTGTGACTGTGATTGTAGCATCCAATAGTCAGCTCAGTTCTGAACTGAGTATTGCAGTCCAGGAAGAACTGCAATAATCAGATCAGTTCTAGACTGTGACTTAGTAATAATGCTGCTAGCAGCTAATCTGCAGCCAAGGTTCAAAAAATCGAAACATTTCTTCTTTTCATGCACCAAAATGGCATAATTTGCGAATATCGTGATATTTCGCGAATCATGCCGGGTTTTTTAGGGGCCGAAATCGAAATTTTCGTCATCGGCAAATGAACCAAATCATAGGCTGGCGTGGCTTAATTCCTAGCACAATCTTGAATGGAGATATCCCGGTCGATCGATTTACTGAGTTGTTATAGGTGGATTCAGTCATCGGAAAAATCCGATCCCAAGTCATGACATGATCACCGACTAAACATCGTAACCGATTTCCTAGGCTCATGTTTACCACCTCACTTTGACCATCCGAGGATGATAAGCATTAAAAAACGTAAGCATAGTCTTTCTTCGTAATCTTCCAAAAGTTATGAAGCAAATACTCAGCATTGGTCAGCTCCATGGATCTAATGTCTGATACGCTTACAAAAGGCATTAGGAAATAAACAGATTGTAGAATGATGTTGTAATACCCCCAATGAGATTTTAGGTAATTTTTCAAAGTGTTGAGCAAGTAGCGTGGGCTAAATCCCCTTTTTTCCACTCCATTTCTCCTCCCTCCTTTCTAATCAATGTCCCTGCTATTATAGCTTATTCATTTACTATCTGATCAGATATTCCTCTTTCATGTTTTAAATTATCTCCTTAATGGAAAATACAATATGATTTTTTTTTTTACTTTTGGACTGTTCAAACTTTATGCCCTGTGAAGCTATCTCTTGATCTTGAATAATCCATTATCACAGACATTGGGTTTCTACAGACATCATAGGCGTGCACAAGGGAGGGAGGGAGGGAGGGAGGAAGGGAGACCAACAAGCCCGACCCAACTTCTCAGTTCAGTTCTTAATGACATGACGTGTAGCATCCAATATCTTAATGTCTATGCAATTTTTTCAACACTATTATGTTTTCTTGTCATTTGGTCATTGTGTTTTGTATTTCATTTTGCAGAAGTTAATTAATGGATAGTCAGATGGATATGGAGAATTGCAGAAATGATGCGGATGTAATTGAAGAAAGTATTGGCTTGGATCTAAGTAATGAAGAGGGTGACAAATGTATGGATGGATGCAGATGAAGAAATTGATGAAGGGGATGGGAGTGCACATGTCGACTTTGAATCCGATCAATGTAATCCATACATCGGTATGACATTTAAATCAGAGGAAGATGTATATCAGTTCTACAATATGTATGCTAAAAGAACGGGCTTTGGTGTACGAAAGGGCAAGATTTATCGCTCCGGTCCAAGAAAATGCATTACAGCTCGAAGGTTTTTATGTGCAAAAGAAGGATTTAAAGGAAAAGACAAACGGCGAATGGAACTCATACTAAATCCACGGCGAGAAATTAGAGAAGGTTGCAAAGCAATGATGGGGATTAGTTTGACAGAAGCTAATGTATGGATTGTAAAATATTTTGTCGAAGAGCACACGCATGCTTTGGTTACACCATCGAAGACTGCAAAGATACGCTCTCATAAAAGAATGTCAGCTGCAACGAAGTCGTTAATTCACAGCTTCCATCAGACTATGAGGCCCTCACAGATTGCATCAACTTTAACCACATTGGATATGAACGAAAATATGATAGTTACCCCACAAGACACTCGAAGTTACCTAAAAAATATTCGTAAGAATAATATAGGACATGAATGTATCAATATTGTGAGGGGTTTTATGGACAAACGTGTCAAAGACGATGGATTTTTTTATGAAGTTGAAATTGATGAAGAGTATAGAATGAGGAGTATATTTTGGGTGGACAGTAGATCGAGAATGTCCTATCAATATTTCAGAGATGTTGTTGTATTTGACACGACTTATAGAACTAATAGTTTTTCAATGCCATTTGCTCCATTCACGGGGGTCAACCACCATAAACAATCTATCTTGTTCAGTTGTGCATTGTTGGCCGACGAAACTGAAAATACATTTGTATGGTTGTTTGAGACTTGGTTGAAGGCGATGTGGGGTAAAAGACCTATTTCAATCATCACGGATCAATGCAATAAAATGGCAAAAGCTATTCAGAAAATTTTTCCTAACACCATACATCGATTTTGCATGTGGCATATAGGGCAAAATGAGATCAAACATTTGACCCAATTGAAATTACAGCAAGAAAGCTTCGAATGTGATTACAATAGGTGCAAGTACAGTGTATATATATATATATATATATATATATATATATATATATATATATATATATATATATATATATATATATATATATATATAGGAATGCTTAGGTGCGGTCTGCGGTACGTGCGGTCCGTAGCAGTCCGATGCATCGATCGCGTGCATCCAATGTACGGAGTGGTGCATCAGACGGCTGCGGTCCGCGAACCTCACTGACCGTAGACCGCACCTAAGCATTCCTCTCTCTCGCTCTCTCTCTCTCTCTCTCTCTCTCTATATATATATATATATATATATATATATATATATATATATATATATATATATATATATATATATATATATATATATATATATATATATATATATATATATATATATATATATATATATATATATATATATAGGGCTGTTATAGTGAGCTGTGGGCTGCCAGGGGGGAAAGTGAGCTGCAGGTATTTTGACCCCCCAAGAAGTTATGGAATTTGATGAAATTTGGTGAGGTTGTTTCCTAGTATAAGATGATCATCCTCACCAATTTTCATTAAATTCCAAAACTTTTAGGGGGGTCAAATGGTCGAAGTAATTTTAACGGTGACTACGGACGACAAAAATTGCTTCGACCATTTGACCCCCCTAGAAGTTTTGGAATTTCATGAAAATTTGTGAGGATGATCATCTTATACTAGGAAACAACCTCACTAAATTTCATCAAATTCCATAACTTCTTGGGGGGTCAAAATACCCACAACTCACTTTCCCCCCTGGCAGCCCACAGCTCACTGTAACAGTCCTCTCTCTCTCTCTCTCTCTCTCTATATATATATATATATATATATATATATATATATATATATATATATATATATATATATATATATATATATATATATATATATATATATATATATATATATATATATACAGAGAGAGAGAGAGGGCTGTTACGTTGAGTTGTGAGCTACGAGTGGAGAAAATGAGCTGCCCTTATTTTGATCCTTCTAGGAGTTTTGAAATTTGATGAAATTTGGTGAGGGTGTCATCTAGAATAAGATGATCATCCTCACCAATTTTCATCAAATTCTAAAACTTCTAGGGTCATCAAATGGTAGAATCATTATCTATTGTCCGTAGTCACCGTTAATTTTGCTTCTACCATTTGATGACCCTAGAAGTTTTGGAATTTGAAAAAAATTAGCGAAGTTGATCATCTTATCCTAGATAACACCCTCAACAAATTTCATCAAATTCCAAAACTCCTAGGGGGATCAAAATAAGGGCAGCTCATTTTCTCCACCCGTAGCATATAGCTCACTGTAACATTCCTCTCTCTCTCTCTCTTTCTCTCTCTCTCTCTCTCTCTCTCTCTCTCTATATATATATATATATATATATATATATATATATATATATATATATATATATATATATATATATATATATATATATATATATATATATATATATATATATATATATATATATATATATATATATATATATATATATATATATATATATATATATATATATATATATATATATATATATATATATATATATATATATATATAGGTCAGGATCGGATGACCTATCAAATTTTGACCCAGCAATAACCCAGCACCCTTTGATGCACCTAGAGGTTTTAGAATGGGTTGATTTTTTGTAGGCATGTTGTCTATGGTATGTTGATCATTCTCACAAAAAATCAGCCCATTCTAAAACTTCTAGGTGCATCAAATGTACTCTTTAAATCAACGGTTTTTGATTGTTAATTTTAACCGTTGATTTGAAGAGTGCATTTGATACACCTAGGGTTTTAGAATGGGCTGATTTTTTGTAAGGATGATCAACATACCATAGACAACATGCCTACAAAAAAATTAGTCCATTCTAAAACCTCTAGGTGCATCAAAGGGTGCTGGGTTATTTGCTGGGTCAAAATTTGATGGGTCATCCGATCCTGACCCTATATATATATATATATATATATATATATATATATATATATATATATATATATATATATATATATATATATATATATATATATATATATATATATATAAAACATGGCACGGCGCTTTCGTGCTGACTAGACAAAATGGCACCAAAAGCTGACTAGACAAAAAAATTGCTGACTAGACAAAACGAAACAAGTTTATTAGACAAAAAAAAATAACTACGCATCATCACAACCATCCATACATAAAGGAATAGAAGCTGCACTTAATGGCTCATTCAGAAATTAAATAAATGCTCTATATAGAATATTAATTGCATTTAATTGCATGCATATAAGGTATTAATGGCTGGGTGTAAGGGACGGTTATGTAAGGAGATTAATGGGGATAGAGAGAGGATCACAATGGGTGTTTGCGGGATTTAGATAAGGAGAGAGGGAGGGAGGTTCAGTTACATGGCAAGAGAGAGAGAGATATCTGAAGAGAGGGACGGTAAAATAAGTAAAGAGAATCAATTAGAAAGAAAATAGGAGAGATAGGAGGGGGTGCGATCAGATGGTTTTGAATAACACGGACGGCTGCGATCAGGTTTTGATTAAATGGAAATAAAGGAAAAAAGAGAGATAGGGGATAGTGGGGAGTTGTTATCAGGTTGGGCGGTTGGGATTTAAAAGAGAGAGACTTGGATAGGAGCATGCATGCATGGCTTCGCATGGGTTGATGCGGCCATGGATGGCTATGATGTGTGCTGTAATGCTTGGGATGGGTTTTTGAGAGCTGTGATTAGGTTTCAAGAGATAGAGAGAAAGGATGGAGTCATGTGCATGAGATGTGGACTTGCATGGGGTTGGATTTTTTGTTCACTACCTAGAGCTCGAATGAGCTGGTAAGGATGGGTCGACGGCTAATAGCGAGTAAGTTCGTACGCGTATGACTTTGAGATTGGGTGAGATGTCTACAGATATGGTAAAAAGGTGGGGAGGAGGAAAAAGAACAGTGGACTTAGCAGTAATTCGCACGTGTGACATGTGTGTGTGTGTGTGAGAGAGAGAGAGACGTATGTGTAGGGGTGGCAATGGATCATGTTGGGTTGGTTTTACATATGGTATACCATCGCGGTGCGGTGCGGTTTCGGTGTTGCGGTGCAATTTCGGTTTTGCCCAAAACCGCACCGAAACCGCACCGTTGCCATCCCTAAACGAAAGCGCTAACTTCGTGCGAATCGGCACGGGTGAGAAAATGGGTGTCCCTATGAATGTCATTGTTGTCGTTGAAAGTGTTTTGTTGCCAAAGATGTTCAAGTGTGTTGGCACCGAAGACGGCCTGCTGCAGTGCCGACGAGCACATGCACTAACCTTTTAAAAAAACGGGTAAATCCGCTAAGACCCAATAAGATCCGTTTAAATATTTAATTTTTTATTTATTTTTTATTTTATCTTTCGTTGCAGCTCATCATCATGGGTGTCCTGATCACAGGCGTCTATTGAACCCATCGCATACTATGATCGGATGTTGGGTAGATCATTGGAGGGCCAATCATATTTGTTTCTTTACCTGTCGATTCGGACTGAGTGCGATGCACGGGTTGGGTATGGGTGCAACGGACGACTGTGATTTGGGGTACAGATAAATAGTATAGAAGATTTGGATTCGGGGTTGGGGGGTGGGGTGGTGGTTGCCCGCTTCGTGTCAGTTGGGGGGTGTCTTGTCGCCGAAGACGGCCTGACAAGTGTATTGCCACCGAATGCGGCCCGCTGCAGTGCCGACGGCCAAGTGTGTTGTCGTCGCACCGAAGGCTCCCACTTCGTGCCAATCGGCATGAGCATGCTTAAGGCGGTCAAGTGTGTTATCGTCGCATACGACAGTGGGGGAGGGGGTGGGGGTGGTGATGCCCGGGGGGTGTTTTGCTGCCGAAGGCGGTCCGTTGCATTGTTGACAGGTGTGTTGCCGCCGAAAGCGGCCCGCTGCAGTGCCGACAGGCACGGGCATGCACTAGTATATATATATATATGAGGGATACTTTTACTAATGGAATCTTGCTAATGAAGTTAGAAACCGTTTTTTATCTACCCTAGAGGTTTCAGAATGTGATAAAACTTGGTAGGGATACTATCTATGGCAAGTTGATCATCCTCACCAAAAATTATCAAATTCTATAACATCTTGGGGCATCAAATTTGTTATTCAAATTAAATGTTAAAATGAACGATCGATAAAGCTTCTAACATTTGATGCTCCTAGAGGTTGTAGAATTTGTTTATTTTTGGTGAGGATGATCAACTTGCCATAGATAACATCCCCACCAAATTCTAAAACCTCTAGGGTAGGTAAAAGATGGTTTGTAACTTTATTAGTAACCATTCTATTAGTAAGAGTAACCCTGCCCCAAATACATAGAGTAGTGATACATTGCGGCCGGTAACGTGTGGCACCCCCTTCCAGGGTATTTTTGAATTTTTTTTTGGGGATTGATCACCCACCCTTGGATAGCACACACAAAAAATTTCAGCTCGATTCAAGATCTGTAGGCCGTCCAAATGTGTTTATCAAAATGACGACAAAAATGAACGACTGATAAAAGTTGATCACATTTGGATGATCTACAGGTCTTGGATCGAGCTAAAATTATTTGTGTGTGCTATCCAAGGGTGGGTGATCAATCCTCAAAAAAAAAAATTCAAAAATACCCCGGAAGGGGGTGGCCGCACGTTACCCGGCTGTAATGTATTACTACTATATATATATATATATATATATATATATATATATATATATATATATAGGGGCATGCTATGCTGCGGCATGCGGTGCGTGTGGCATCGCACCGCAGCCGTGTGATGCACTGCTGCGTGCATCGCATGCACGCAGCGCGTGCATCACACGGCTGCGGTGCGATGCCGCACGCACCGCATGCCGCATTCAAGCATTTCTCTTTCTCTCTCTCTCTCTCTCTTTATATATATATATATATATATATATATATATATATATATATATATATATATATATATATATATATATATATATATATATATATATATATATATATATATATATATATATATATATATATATATATATATATATATATATAGGGCTGTTACAGTGAGCTGTGGGCTACCGGGGGGGAAAGTGAGCTGCGGGTATTTTGACCCCTCAAGAAGTTATGGAATTTGATAAAATTTGGTGAGATTGTTTCCTAGGATAAGATGATCATCCTCACCAATTTTCATCAAATTCCAAAACTTCTAGGGGGGTCAAACGGTCGAAGCAATTTCTACCATCCGCAATCACCGTTAAAATTGCTTCGACCATTTGACCCCCCTAGAAGTTTTGGAATTTGATGAAAATTGGTGGAGATGATCATCTTATCATAGGCAACAACCTCACCAAATTTTACCAAATTCCATAACTTCTTGGGGGGTCAAAATACCCACATCTAACTTTCCCCCCCGGCAGCCCACAACTCACTGTAACAGCCCATAGAGAGAGAGAGAGGGATGCATAGGTACGATCTGAGGTCCGTGTGGTCCGCAGCCGTTCGATGCACCACTCCGTGCATCCGATGCAAGCGGCGGGTGCATCGGACTGCTGCGAATCGCAATCTGCACCTAACCATTCCTCTTTCTCTCTCTCTCCCTCTCTCCATATATATATATATATATATAGGGGCATTCTATAATGCGGCACCGCATAGTAGCCGTTTGATGCATCACTGCGTGCATCGCATGCATGCAACGCGTGCATCAGAAGGCTATGGTGTAGTGCCACACGTACCGCATGCCGCATTATAGAATGCCCCTATATATATATATATATATATATATATATATATATATATATATATATATATATATATATATATATATATAGGGGTGGGATACTCTTACTCATAGCCTCTTACTCATATAGTTATCTATGATCCGGGCTGTCCTTAAGATCCTGACGTACGGTTCGGATTAGATGGGGAGTTATAGGGGAGGGATACTCTTACTCATTGCCTCTTACTCATATAGTTACCTATGATCCGGGCTGTCCTTTAGATCCTGACGTATGGTTCAGATTAGATGGGGAGTTAAAGCATGCAATGGTGTCTGCATTAAATGCGGGCTTTTAATACGGGAATTTAATGCGGACACCATTATTTTAACTCCCCATCTAATCCGAACCGTACATTGGGATCTAATGGACGGCCCGGATCATAAGTAACTATATGAGTAAGAGGCCATGAATAAGAGTATCCCTCCCCATATATCTATATAATAAGGGACGACGGTTGTGGGGGGGACAAATGAACTGAGACAAAGTAGTGACTCAGATTTATCTAGAGGAGGGGGATAATCTTGGAGACTCGATCACAGTCGTCCGTAACGAATCATTTGGGTGAGTGCGATTTATTTGGGTAGAACGAACAGATGAGATTGAATAGAGATAAGATAGAGGGGTAGGATTGATGAGGAGAAGAAATAAATGAATGCAAGGACCAAATTATAAAAATTAAACTACATAATATATTTGTGGGTTTAAATGTAAAACTACTGCTGCCACCTATACATATGGTCCCCACTCCCCCATAATTGCACAGCCCATTCCCCGTTTCCCTCTCCCTGTTTTCTCACTGTCTCTCTCTTCCGTTCTCTCTCTCTTTCTCTCTCTCTCTCTCACACGTTGCGCCCCCTGTGCGCCCCCCCCCCCCCCCCCGTTTTATCTCTCTCTCTCATCTTTCTCTCTCTCTTCGATTTCTCTCTCTCTCTATCTCTCTCTCTCTCTCCTGCGCCCCCCTCCCTCTCTCTCTCTCTCTCCCTCTCTCTCTCTCTCTCTTTCTTTGTTCGCCCCCTGTTCGCACTACCCTGAGCCCCCCCTCTCTCTCGCTCACGTTGTGCGCCCTTCAAAGAAGGCGATGGGTTCTCCTTCCCCATATTAACTTCCCAAGCCGCTGACCCCAGAGGACCTAGCCCTGAGGAAATGACGGTCATGAGGAAGTCCATGGCTGAGATCAAATGGGGGAGAGAGAGAGAGAGTGAGACGTCCGAGAGAAAGAGAGAGAGAGAAGTTCGGTTAGAGGGAGTGATTCTCGGAATGAGGAGAGAGATAAAACTGGATGGCTATGATCAGTTTTTAGAAAGAGAGAGGAGGCAGCTATGAGAGATATTTAGAGAGAGAAAGAGATGAACGTGCATGGCTGTGGATAGATAATGGACGGATAAGTAAAGAGAGAGAAGTTAGGATGAGGGATTGTGAGGGGAAAATGGACGGCCTCGATCGGACTAGAGAGAGAAGTAGGGAAAAGAGAAGAGAGAGAAATCCGGCTGCGATGAGGGTGGGTGGTTATGAGAGAGATAGTTGCGGACGGGTTTGGTGTTGGCCGGGTAGAGAGAGAAAGTAGGAGATGGGATCTTGAGAGATTTAGAGAGAGAAAATAGGAAATGGGGGAGAGGGGATCGCCATGTTTTTAGGGGGTTCGGTTTCTACACGGCTGGGTAGTTAAAGTAAAGAGATGGGTTTGAAGAGGGTGACGTACATGCATGCACATGGGTTGGCTATGATGGAATTGTTGGGTGCATGGCTGTATTCATACATGGGTTAGATTGGATGGTAGATATGGGTTTATTGGGTCATTGAATGGTTGTGATCATAGATTAGAGGGGCTTGAAGAGATGAGATCATACATGCATGGGTAGAATAAAGAGAATTAATGAAGAATTAAATATGAAGAGAGAGAGAGAGAGAGAGTTGAATTGCATGATCGGATGCATGTAGGGCTGGCAATTTCGAACCCGACACGACCCGACACGAAGTTAGTGGGTCTGGGTCAGGGCTAAACGGGTTCGGGTTGACACGATAGACCCGTTTAATAAACGGGTCGGCTCCGGGTTTAGGGTCTGGACACGGTAGACCCGGGAAGACCTGTTTAGTATGCAAGGGGTCGTGTCGGGTCGGATCTACCTGCAATCTGATACTACAATATATAATACCAGCGGATCTTTCGGGTCAGGTCGGGTCGAGTCGGATTGGGTCGGATCGGGTCAACTGAATAGACCCGTGTGGTAAACGGGTCTTACCGGGTCTTATCGTGTCTACCCGTTTATTAGCGGGTCGGGTACGGGTTTACGATCTAGACACGATTAGCTAAACGGGTCGGGTCCGGGTCTAGAGGTTTTGGACACGACACGAATCCGACACGACCCGACCCATTGCCACCCCTAGATGCATGGGTTTTATTTGTATTAGTATTTAAGAGAGAAAAAGTGCCATGCATGGGTTGGATCGGGTCAACTGAATAGACCCGTGTGGTAAACGGGTCTTACCGGGTCTTATCGTGTCTACCCATTAAAGTAAAGAGATGGGTTTGAAGAGGGTGTGTGGCGTACATGCATGCACATGGGTTGGCTATGATGGAATTGTTGGGTGCATGGCTGTATTCATGCATGGGTTAGATTGGATGGTAGATATGAGTTTATTGGGTCATTGAATGGTTGTGATCATAGATTAGAGGGGCTTGAAGAGATGAGATCATACATGCATGGGTAGAATAAAGAGAATTAATGAAGAATTAAATATGAAGAGAGAGAGAGAGAGAGAGAGAGAGAGAGAGAGAGAGAGAGAGAGAGAGAGAGAGAGAGAGAGAGAGTTGAATTGCATGATCGGATGCATGTAGGGCTGGCAATTTCGGACCCAACACGGCAGACCCGTCACGACCCGACACGAAGTTAGTGGGTCTGAGTCAGGGCAAAACGGGTTCGGGTCGACACGATAGACCCGTTTAATAAACGGGTCAGGTCCGGGTTTAGGGTCTGGACACGGTAGACCCGGGAACACCCGTTTAGTATGCAAGGGGTCGTGTCGGGTCGGGTCTACCCGCAATCTGATACTACAATATATAATACCAGCGGATCTTTCGGGTCAGGTCGGGTCGAGTCGGATTGGGTCTGATCGGGTCAACTGAATAGACCCGTGTGGTAAACGGGTCTTACCGGGTCTTATCGTGTCTACCCGTTTATTAGCGGGTCGGGTACGGGTTTAGGATCTAGACACGATTAGCTAAACGGGTCGGGTCCGGGTCTAGGGGTTTTGGACACGACACGACACGAACCCGACACGACCCGACCCATTGCCACCCCTAGATGCATGGGTTTTATTTGTATTAGTATTTAAGAGAGAAAAAGTGCCATGCATGGGTCGGATCGGGTCAACTGAATAGACCCGTGTGGTAAATGGGTCTTACCGGGTCTTATTGTGTCTACCCGTTTATTAGCGGGTCCGGGTTTAGGGTTTTTGGACACGACACGACACGAACCCGACACGACCTGACCCATTGCCACCCCTAGATGCATGGGTTTTATTTGTATTAGTATTTAAGAGAGAAAAAGTGCCATGCATGGGTTTTGTTTGCATGACCCTAGCTTTAAGCGAGAGATAAAGAAGGAAAAGATGGGAACCAAAAGAGATGAAGAGAAAGTTTAAGGAATTAATAAATAAAGAAAAATAAATAAATAAATCAAAAATTAAGGAAAAAATATGTATATGGAAAATGGAAAGAAATAAAGTTGGCATGATAAAGAAAGAAAGAAAGAAGTAGAGCCCATAAGAGAGAGATAGATTGGGGCACTAGAGTTTTATCCGTGCCACATTTGCAAGCCAACATCACACTCCATTAAGCTCTTTAACATGCTCTGGGTTCTCCTCCGGTTCGTATCACACGATGCATCCGCCCGGTAAGTCATTTCTCCGCTGAATATTGGAATTATCCTTTTCTTTGTTGTTCTTCAGAAAGACCGTCAAACAAGTTGTGCATCCTCTATTGAATCCCCATGAGAATATCTACCGCTTAATCACGATGTCCTTAAGCTAGCTGCCTCGAGAACCAGATCAATTTTCTAAAAATTACATATGAAATGACGCGTATTAGGTCCCATACAATTATCAATAAAAAGGATAATTTGGACTATCGAGCTTCGTACGTTTCATACATGTAGCATATGAGTGCAAACTAATATATCACTGTGTTCGTATGAAAGTGTATTATGCAGTGATGTAAAGAAAATGATGCACTTTACGTGTATATGAAAAGTTTTACATAGGAAAGCGACGATAATGTAGTAGAAAATAGGAAATAAAATGTATTATTTAAGTACTTAACATCCGCGAAGTTCCAGACACGGAATCCGGCGGCTCCCTTTGCTGGCGACGGAGAACGCTGGAGCTTCAACCCCCGTCCGATGGATGATGATGTGGC